>CM060913.1:937047933-937582933 GCA_030737875.1 Allium sativum | reverse complement strand
ATTTGCATACGGTAACTTTATTATGTTCTCAAGGGTATAAAATGTACTCTTTTTATCACGATGGTGAAGAACCATCTTTGCTTGCATCACTATTATCAGTAAAAAGATTTTTGCAATAATGAAGCTTGAAATTTATCAATTAGACGCACCATCGATCTTTGCATGTCTTAACTTTAATTATCTTTAACGAACATCTTTGTATTGTCTCTTAATCACTGCATTTTACCCTCAGGTGTAATGGACTTGCGACGACTGAACTATTTGATAAGGTAATGTAGACCAGGCTGGTAATATTTGATACAATGGCACTTATAGTTGAATACACACTCCGATCATTTCAGACATTGGTTTTTAGTACAATGCGGGAGTCGCATCCACAGCTAGAGGAAGCACTGGCTGCATCTTCTAAATAGAAGGTTTCCAGAAAATATGATTTGTATGCTGTGTTGCACAGATATAACCTGCTTTCTGAAACCCTCCTTAGAAGATGGTCACTGTTGCCTCTAGCTGTGGATGGGATCTCACCATTATTTGAAATAACCAATGTCTGTAATGACCCAAGTGTGTATTCAACTAAAAATGCCATGACTTCAAATATCATCGGCACGATCAACATTATGTTGTCAGACAGTCATGACCTACCAAGTATATGATTTATGTACCAAGTTGTGCAGTAATCATATTTGTTGTATTGACATCATTATTACAGCATGTTTGGAATTGCGTCATATACATGGCTGATGCTAACCGATGTTCAATTTATTCATGTTTGAGACGACCTATTCAGGCTATTTACTTCAGCCTGCATAACACAATTATATGGGTTAATTTTAACACTTCTGTGATGGTTCCACTAAACATGAAAAATTATAATCCTATTTTTCAAGGGTTGACACTTGCTGTATGGATTTCACTGTGATGATTGAATGTGTTATGGATAAATTTTTGCAATAACTAATATACGCAAACATGTTAATTTTTCTGAAATGATTCGATATCAGGCTGACACCATGGCTGCTGTAAATTATTTTTTGGCTCAGACCTTGCTTCTTTCTTCTCCCTTTGCGTACCAGCAATTCATACCACCTCGATTTCTGCACCCAGTGTCTCTTCCTGTTGACCCAGTCACAAATTCGGAAAATTCAGGAACTGGGTTCCGCAAGGTTAGTAATTTGGTACATTCGTAAATAAAATCTTGGGTTATATGTAGATTTGATAATCAATTGAGTAGGATTTGTGGTGCAACATGCTTTCAGATCCACCGTTGTTGTCCTATTTTATCATTGTGGGTTTTTGTTTTCAAATTTAAAATTGGGCATAACTTGGAAGGAGTTATCGATAGAGTTTATTTGGATTCATAGGCTAAATATAGGTTGTACTGGTAAGTTTCCCAATCCGAATAAGGTTATTACCATACCAAGTATACTAAAATATACATCTGCTAAAAATATATATTTTGTTCTATTCTTAACAATGGTTGTTTCAACTGATCGACCATGCTAATTTAAACCTTTCATTTTTGAAAATATTTAAATTGCTCTCCAGCGTTTCAGTGTTATCAATTTTCCTTTTATCCTAATTGTCATTCAGTAGCAAAAACAATCGTTTCTAATAACTCTGTATCATGCAATTATGGCTTATTGCTTCAAATCACGATTAAATTTCACACACATGGTTGATCAAGCGGTAGCATCATTGGTAGATATAAACTTTTAACTATTTTCTATATATTACTTTAAACCGAATTGATTCCCAGTTCATTGACATCCATACATTTTACATCCGTTTAGATGTGAAGGATCGGGACTGTACTAAGATCAAGTGTTTCACTGTTCAATATAGAGCACAAGCAATTTGGGATCTGTAATCAGTTCCACTCACCTATGCATAGCCTAAAAGTATCATATTTGGGAAATATAAGCGATTCACAATTGGAGGACCTACCTGGAATCTAGATTCATCAGCTTTATTACACATACCACAGTTTCATTGCCAACTAAACCCTTTTATACTAAAATCAAGTTGTTCTCATTCTCTTTTGGATTAACCTGCAATTCTAAATGACTTTGGGGAGTACGCACTTCCATTCGTTTTGATCTTCCAATCGTTTATTGCTGAGCTTATTGTATTGTGACTATTAATTGTGTGGTTGGAACTAATGACTTAGTTATATGAGTATTTTCTCATTTTGTCCTGTTAAATTTCTTACTAATAATTTTTACAATTTTTTTGAAATAATAGCATTACAAAAGATTGTAATCTGTCTGAGCCAGTATTTAGTTACAGAAATGTGTAACATCGAATTGATTAAGAATTCTATGAGATTTTATATTCTAACTAATTGTATCAGGACAATAATAGTCTACCCACTTTTTAAATGTTGTATCAATCTGAAATGTTACTAAAATTTATGAATTAATCTGTATAATCAATTTTTTAGTTAGTATAAGATCAGTTAGAAATGGAATTAATGCTAGATATATCTATATAACATTCTGAACAACCTGTCTGTATAATAATTGATTACTGCTCATTTTGATCTTTAATTCATTTAATGTTGATGCTTGTGGTATTGTAACTATTGATTGTGTGGTTGGAAATAACCAATCAGTTATACAATATTTTCTCATTAAATTTTGTTAAATCACTTAATAATAATTTTTACACTGATTTTAAAGTAGTAGCAGTACAGAAAATTTGTAACCTTGCTGAGTCAATATTTACTCACTGCAATATGTAATATTGAGTTGATTAAGAATTCTATGAGAGTTTCTATTCCAACTAATTTTATGAAAAAAAGAAGTGTACCCAATTTTTCAAGAAGTTATAATAATTGAAAAAAAAATACTGAAATATATGAATTAATGGTGGATATTCAAATTTCTACTTTCTGTATGACTTGCATAGAGATGGAAATTAGTGCTGGGTATATATAGTTAAACATTTTAAACAACCTTTCTACTTAATATTTAGTTATTGTTCATTTTGTCTAATTCATTTATTGCCATGCTTATTGTATTGTAATTATTGATTACATGGAAATAATGCATCAGCTGTATGAGTATTTTATCCTTTAAATTTGCTAAATTACTTAATAATAATTTGCACAAATTGTTTGAGACAGTAGCAGTAAGTAACGGTACAAAGGTTGTAAACTGTAATCTGGCTGGGACAATGTTTAATTACTGTAATATGTAACATTGAGTTGATTGAGAATTCAAGCAAAATTTGTATTCCAACTAAACGTATGAAAAAGTGTACCCAATTTTCTAAAAGTTGTATCAACCAGATTAATCACTGAAATATAGGAATTAATATTATATGTTCAATTTTTTTTTATTACTGTTAGACTTGCATTGAGATACAATTAATGCTAGATATTTTTAGTTAAACATTCTAAACGACCATTATATATAATTAAATATCACTTCTTATTTTGATCTTTAATTAAACTTATTGCTGATATTTATTGTATTGTAACTACTGATTGTGTGGCTGGAAATAATGAACCAGTTATATAGCTTATATAGTATATTCTCGCATTTTAACATTTTGTTAAATTTCTTAGCCATAGTGTTTTCGATTTTAAAATAGTAGCAATATAAAATGTTATAGCCAGGCTGAGTCAACATTTAGTTATTGCAATATGTAATATTGAATTCATTGAATGTCTAGAAGACCTTATGTTCCAACTAATTGTATTATTTAACAGAGAATTGTCTACCGACTACCCTTTTTTTTAAGTTGTTTCAATCCAAAAAATTTCTGAAGTATACGATTTAAAGGGTCTACAAGTATTGACAAAATTTAAATATCGATATATTTCAATTCTTTTCACAGTATTTGACTCAGAATCCAATATTCTATTACTAAATTTGATTGTATTATATTTTCATCTTTGTTCTAATATTAATATATTTACTGCAAATATTTGTAACAAAAAAATGTCTTCATACTTCTAAATAATAGAGGACTAAAGAGAAAAAAATAATATGATTCATTTTTCGAAAAGAATATAAAATTTTCCATGACTTATTCATTTAATATATGTACAACGGTTCAATATAACATGTTAGTTACTTA
This sequence comes from Allium sativum, assembly GCA_030737875.1. Classification (NCBI taxonomy): domain Eukaryota; kingdom Viridiplantae; phylum Streptophyta; class Magnoliopsida; order Asparagales; family Amaryllidaceae; genus Allium; species Allium sativum. The sequence continues at coordinate 937,578,850 of CM060913.1, read as the reverse complement.
AATTCTAAAGGTATTATTTTGAAACTGTTAACTAGAAATGAATTTTTTTAGACGATTATAATTCTAAAATAATGATAAATATAATTACTTATTACTATTTAGAATATATAAATCAATTAACAATGATATTTTATATGCATGTTATTTAATTTCAAGTTTTTTATTTTGGACTTTTTCTATAACTATAAAATATTGCTCTAACATACGAAAACTAGAACAGTCCATATACCATGGGAATACACCATTTAGAAATCGTCTAGAATACCCTTCCACTTTTAAACGAGATGACTAAGATACTTTTATCATTCATATGTCCTACATTTTTAGTTTCTTACCTGCTAATTTCGCACCTTCAGTATCCACCGAATAGTATAAACTTACTCTTTCTTCAGTTGAAGATTCGATTCTTTTAATGCTTATTTCCTATTTCGCATATCTGCAATTCTACTAGGGGGTTAACTACATAAATAGAAGTAATGGTCATTCATGAATTGATTTTTAACTATTTCTTATGTGATGACTGCTCTCTAATTGATAGGTCTGTGTTATTAAAATGAATTACATGATTACATCGAAAAAATCGTTACTGAGTAACGACTTTCTTTAAACTAGGTCAATATTGTTTGCCAATAACGAATAATATATTAAAATTTTTTGCCACTACAGTCTACTCTTGCCTGCATATCATGTCTAATTCAATACTCAATATAATATCAGTAAACAACTTCCATATTTAATGTAAGTATGCTAATCACAAACTCTTCACTTTTTTGTGAGCTTTATCTCAAAATTGTCCCTCTTATGTTAATATTGCTTGATGGTTGAAGATCATGGGCATATGTGGATCTTTCGCTTCAATGGTAGTCCAATTAGTAGAGAATCGAGAACAAATTTTTTTTGACTGGAGTTGCAAGACTAGATAAATTGTTTATCAGACTCAGTAGATCGTTCCTCAACTCAGAAACTACTACAATTTTCATTTTCATTTTTTTAGATGCCATTTTTCTTGCAAAGTTCAGTCTACGTAGTTAGATATTGACTGTGATAACATAATTTTTTTGGTTTAAAATGTACAATTATATTTGAACATATTTCTATTTGATCATCATGTTTTCTTACCAAACATTAGTACATTCACTATTGTACATGACACTGTCTAATATGAAGATTTTGATCTCATAATCCACATTCTAATTATTATTTTGCTTGCCATTAGATTATTCACTAGATAACCAACTAGATTTCCTATTAATTATTATTGTTATTTTACTTTGAAACTTCTCACTATTGCTAACTGTAGTTTGGCTATCATGTTTTTATGTAATTTAATTTATTGAATATGCTTAATGGTTAAAATGAAACAGGTTACTGTTGTACACATTTGCTAACTGACATAAAAAAAAGGCTCATTGAATTTGAGAATACAGACTTTGGTATCTTGACGATAATTTTCTCCTTTGATATGGTGCATATAGTTTATTGTAATGAAATTCAAAATGGTTTCATGTATTTTTGATCTTTTTAAGATGGAAGAATTCACATCTAAAGCAGAAGAAATTGATCAAAACCTCAAAGTCAATGTCCTAAACCTGGAGAGTTGGTTTGTAAGCATGAAAGTTGGGAGCGATATTAAGCTTTTGGACTTTGCAAAAAATGTTATAATGAAGTAATTACCGGTTACGAATTGTTGACTTTGATATTTGATCTTTCACTTCCGCATGTATTGCATTCACCTCATATTTTTTTGTTGCGTTTGATTTCTTCAGTTTATGCAATTATCTGGAGGATTAATTGGCAGTTCAATCCTCCTCCATATCAACGTGCTGAAAAAAAGAGGGAACTAAAAGAATCAGAAATGATTGAAGTATTATGTGTTGTGAGTGAGATCTGGTAATCAGTTTTTGTTGTAGTTTGTAAAGTCCCTTGATTCAGGATGCGATCTGAATGCATAGTAAAAGTAGTCTAATACATGGCCAAAGTAGGGAATTAGTTAAAAGGTATGATCTTACAGATGTCATAAATATTTCTTATATAATTGACTAATGTAAGTCTTCCGATAATTAAGAACAGAGAAGACGTTCTACTAGGTGAGAACTTTATGAAGACATACAACAGATTAAAAGAAAATATAAAACCAGTTGATGTCATTTTGTAACATTGTTACTACTTATTTGTGAATCTATGTCTCTTTTTTCATTTGAATATCTTGTAGGTAAATACCGAAACATAACTGCTAACTTGGGAGAGAAAATGAGCGGCATTTTGGGGAACAAGAACAGTAGAAATAGTGAGGTGGAACAACTCTGCTGTTCTTTTGTTGAAAAAGATTAAACTCACCACCACTCGCAAAGCTAATGCCACAAAACGACTTCGTCGTGTTTGGCAGAATGAATCAGTGAATTAGGTTTTCTGCTGAGCCACCGCAACCATTACAAAAAACATCGACCAACAATGCTGCAGCTTCTGGAATCAAAGAGGAACAATAATAGTATGTGACTTGAAGCAAACATATGATCTTTACTTCTCAGTTTTGTACTTTGGTGTCCTTACCTTTGGTTAATGTTTCCCAGTTTGAGTTTTCTATATTCTGTGTAACAAAACGCCTACTTTATTTTACATGCGCAGTCCATGGGATTACAAAAATGCTTCAATACCTGGTTTTGTTTTCGTCAAAATCTGAGGAAAAACACAAATTTCCGATGTTTTCACCATAAATTTATACACAATTATCAACCCGTCTCCTGATATTCACATTTTGTACCAGTTTGCACGTTTACCTGGTTTTCCAGTTGGGCACAGTCGCATCGTCCCTTTGATTACTTTTGTTTGTGCACATTGCTTTTTTACCAACAGTTTATTTCATGCGTTATTCCAATATATCAGTCTACTTTTGTTATTTGGTACCTCCAACAGTAATATATATGTATATATACTTGGCGTCTGCTTTCTTCCATGCTGATGAGTAACCATCCCTTATCTCCTGGAATACCAAGCTGCTTCTTAGAAGTCGTTCAAAGAATTTGATTGCAAAACCGTAGTTCCTTAATATTTAATAATGCATAAGTGTATTTAACAACTATATATATATATATATATATATATATATATATATATATATATATATATATATATATATATACACGGAAAGTCTATTTAGACACAAATTGAAAGACATGGATTATGAATTATAGGATTATCCCATGATTTGCACCATTCAAATAAAAATAAATTAATCATGTAATTGAGATTTTATTTTATTTGGTTTGTGTCAAACTTTTGTGTTCATATGACCATTCCCTATATATGTATATATTTTGGGTAATTAATTTACAAAGACAATTAGCATTAAAATTTAACCATAAGGACAGCTGCTCCATTTCTTCATTTTTTAATCAGAAGGACAACTCCGTTTTATTTTTTATTCAGAAGGACAATATATATAGAATCTTCCATCGTGTTTCCATCGCGCTCCTCGATTATCATACGAAACAACAATTTATCATTCTCGCTCAATTATACGTTGTTTCTCAATTTCGTACAACCAAAACTGGAAATCGCAAAATCAAAAATCACAAAAACACGAAATCATCTCAAGTAGCAGCCAATTCAAAATCCTCATCATTTCTGACAATCGGACGACACCCAAAAATCATAAGAAACAGCAAAAATCGGCACCCAAAAATTCTGTCGAACAACAAAAATCGATCAGAAACCCTAATTGAATGGAATAAAATTCTTCAACAGCCAATGGAAAGCACTGTTGACGAAGACGAAAGGGTTGAAACAATATTTTTAAGTTGCAAATGTTTTTTTTTAAAAACATTATAGTAGTTTTTAAGTATCAGTTTGCTATTTTTTAAACTATCAGTTTTCCTGTTTTAACTGTGTTATGTGTTTTTTCATGTGATTTTGTTGCTGTGTTAATTTTGTAGTTGTATTGTTGCATCACCTTTGTAACTCAGTCGAACTTATTTCATTTTAATCAATCAGACTGTGGTGTAAACATTTTTTATATTAGTTTTTCTTTAAAACATTGCATCAGTTTTTAGGTAGCAGTTTTATATTTTTCTACAGCATTAACTGTGTTATATTTTTTTTTCATGTGATTTTATCGCTGTGGTAATTTTGTAATTGCACTGTTGTATTAGCTTTGTAAGTCAGTCGAACTTATTTCATTTTAATCAATCAAACTGTGATATAAACTGAATTGATGTGTTCAGTACTAATGTTGGTCATATATGCGCTGATGGATGAAATATTCATAATATTGTTGTTTTGCATGACAAATTATTGAAGTGATACCAATTTTAATGCAGTAGTGATACTGTGACATTCATGCATGACTGAATTTTCAAAAACTGATACCTACATACTGTAAATGTGATACTCATAAACTGCAGGTAGCAAAAAATAGAATACTCATACCTACCAAGTCATAAAGCTGATACCTAAACACTGCGAAGAAATAAAATAATTAAAACTGATACCTAGAACGATTAAAAATTGATACCCTGTTCCTGTTACAATAAAATTAAGAACAAAACTGATACCTACAATGGTATAAAACTGATACCCAATATCTGTAATCAATAAAAAATACAATTACTTTAGAAAAATGATACCTAAAAAAATATAAAACTGATACCTAAAAACTGCGGTAATATTTTAACGATAAAAGTAATACAGAAAATGTTTGCATCGCAATTTGATTGATTAAAATGAAATAAGTTCATTTGAATAGCAAGGTTAATGCAGCAGTACAACTACAAAATTAACACAGCAACAAAATCACATGAATAAAAACATAACACAGTTAATATTGTAAAATTGAAACCCAAAAAAATACAAAACTGATACCTAAAAACTGCTATAATATTTTTTAAGTAATATAGAAAATGTGTGAATCAGAATTTGATTGATTAAAATGAAATAAGTTCGTTTGAGTAGCAAAGTTAATGCAACAGTACAACTACAAAATTAACACAACAACAAAATCACATGAATAAAAACATAACACAGTTAATACTGTAAAATTGATACCTAAAAAAATACAAAACTGATACCTAAAAACTGCTATAATATTTTAATGACAAAAGTAATACAGAAAATGTTTGAATCACAATTTGATTGATTAAAATGAAATAGATTCGTTTGAGTAGCAAAACTGATGCATCAAAACAAAAGTAAAATAGCACCAAAACTATAAATAAAACAGCATAACACAATTAATACAAGAAAACTGATACCTAAAAAAATAGCAAACTGATACCTAAAAACTGTTGTATAGCCGAATATTAAAATGATTATAACACTAAATTAAAACGATTATAACAGTAAACAAAAATTAAATCGATGCAAACAGATAACAATAAACAAAAATTAAATTGTTTGCATTTCAGATTGCAAAATCGATTGGAAAATTTAATGATGAGATCTGAAATGCAATCTGAAATGCGCGAGTCCCTCAATATGCGCGAGATGGATTTTGCAATCTGAAATTTGCGAGCAATACAGATGTTTGAAGATCAAAACATGCAGAAAATAAATCGCGCTGGAGAAAAATTGAACGAGATCGAAATGACGAAGAAGAAACAGCACGCGTGATTTAGGGTATTAAAAAAAAACAGTGTAATGTCCTTCTGATTAAATTATTAACAGGTTTGTCCTTGGGATTAAAATTTTAATAAGCTGTCCTTATGGTTAAAAAACCCAGGCTAATTGTCCTTGTGATCATTTTCCTGTATATATATATATATATATATATATATATATATATATATATATATATATATATATTTGTGTGTGTGTGTGTGTGTTACTAGCAAAATATGATAAACATGGGATAAAGTGCATATGTGATTTATAAGTTAAAAACATGATTCAAAACTGGGCAACCTTAGATATTTTATACAGTTTGTCTACGTATATTGTAATATTAGCCATAAATAGACCACTGCACTAAATGGTCCCTATTGTGTTCACTAAACTTCTATTAATTGATGATTCAATATGGTTTAACATCCATTACAGTAACCACTGCAATGAATCAGGACAAACGACAATTCAAGTGAGGTTGAAGATTTCAAATTCCAGGCCTAAAGGGCGTCCACCTTTGCTTGCGTGACAGTCACCGTGTATTTCAATTGTAATGACCCGGAATTTCAGCACTGGAATATTTAAATTATTTAAATACGAATGTGGTTAAATCAGAAGTGAATAACTTAGATTCAGAATAAACGAGTTATTTTATATAATTGAATTAAATATGAAATTTAATGTGGAGTTAAATTTATTTCGAAGCTTATGGAAAATTCCGTATGAATAGAAACGATAATATTAATTTATTATCGAATAATTGAAGTGTTCTGAAATCGATTAAATATTAGCTCGATTTAATTAACACGTGAAATATCGATTTTTGCAAATGATTTCATAATTTCGTCGAAAAACAATTTTTATTGAGTCTGAAATATTGAAAAAAATAGTGGAGCGTCAATTTTCGTGACCATCAGACGGATCGAGTGGTCGTACGAGCTTAAAATGCTCGGGTGAATATAATATTGTAAATATCTATGAAAATATTTAAAAATATCTACCTAAATATCTAAATCCTATTTGACTATAAATAACCCATCCCCTTTCCTTAAGACCTAAACGAACACACTTCTGCCAAATCAAAAAGAGGCCGCCACAAAAACAAATTCTTCAATGAATTAAACCCACTCAAATACTTAACGGATTCCGGTGATTTCAAATTCGTTGTAATCGTCAGGCGAAGAGCTTCAATTTCATGTGCCTCATCTTCAGTTCGATCGCTCTGTATGTGGTTCGACATTCAGGTCAGCAAGCTAGGGCTTGGGTTAATGTCCACCTCGCAACGTCGGAAGTCAAACCAAGGGTGCGGTCGGTTTCGTGGTGGCGTCAGATGAACGGGCGGTGGGCAGTCGTGGGTCAAAGGGGCGGTCAACGGTGAAGGAGTTCGGGTTTGGGAAAAAGGCCATTGAACTGGTTTTCTGGGTATGGTTCTGTGGAGCTAGAAGGAGTGAACGCTAGGATGATCTCGATTCGAATGGATGAGGAAAAGAATGGTGAGGGGTCTGTTTTTCTTGTGAGCATGGTTTGGGGAAGAGTAAATGTCGATCAAAATAAAGTGCAGCGTTGGATGTAATGGGGTTGTCGCACTTGGGTAGGGGAAGGGATTAGTGAAGTCAGAGGTGGAGAAATTTTGTAGGATGATGAGAAGGACTGTCGCAACTTTTGTGGAGTTGACAGGGGAACGGAGGAGGCTGTTCAGAACAAACATGAAGGGAGGACGAAGTGATTCCTTGAATGAAGGATTAATGACTGTCAGGTAGTTTTAAAACCAAGATCTATTAATGAGTGCTTTGACATGCGGATCACATGAATAAGTAGCTCATATTTTACTGAGAACACTAAAGGTACAAGCTGCCAAGCACTCATTAAATTGGTACTGAAGTTAATGGTTCATCTGTAAGTGAATATGATGTAATACTACAGTTTTAGCTAACTACAGTGAACCATTAAGTAAAGCACTATTTCCTTGGAATAACTATATTCTAATACCGAGAGTGGAGTAGTTTGGGAATGAAGAAGAAGAGTATAAGAAGAGGAGGCGTGTGATGTATCCGGTTTGATTATTTTGAGAAATGAGAGGGTACCATTGGCTCATAGGGGAGTAAAAGGTGGAAGATGGAGTTTTCAGTGTTCATGGTTTCAAAAGTTAGGAGGAGGAAGCTACCGAGAATTTTGAAGCAAGAGGTTATACAGTTTGGGCCAGGTTGAATCAAGAAGCCCAGTTTAAATTATAATAGCATGGAGAAAAGGGGGAATTGGGCCAGATTAATTTGGTAAGGCCCAAGTCAATAAAAATTAGTCTAATTTAATTTAAAAATAATGTACTAACTTATAAATGGTATATCAAATCCATACAGAATTTCGAATGGTCAGATCCTTTGGGATCGTATGGACGGACACTACACGATGGAACTGACTGGAAGTCCATTGGAGCTCGTTACAATTTATTGCAAAATAAATTGTCCGTCTGAATCAATAGACGCAAATCGTTATTTAACGGTTAACGCGAAATGTGAGTAAAACTCACCAACTCTGAACAGTTATATTTGTATAATGTGTTTTTCGAACTGTTAATCATCTGTTGATTGCTGTGTGTTGACTGTTTGATTGAACTGCTAGTCAGTTAGTTGAAATTTATTTTCATATATATATATATATAATTCGTTAAATATATGTTGATGTTGTTTATCATAACATTTCATATTGAAATGAAGTTGATGTTAATTATATGGTTTAACATCTGTGATGCAGGGAAACAGGTTGGAGGGACCCAACTGGGTTCCTCAATATGTATAATACTATTCTGTTCATATATCGTAAAATATGATGTGATATATAATCTGTTTGATTATGTGTGTTTAAATGATACCGATCATTGTGGGTTGCTATTTTAAATATCATAAGAGACCCTGGGATGTAAAAAGAAATATTTCAATGTATATTGAAATAAAGGAATTTTATAAAATCAATCGATTTTATAAAAGGAAATATTTTGAAAATAAAGTATTTATAAAATCATAGGATTTTATAAAGGAGAACATTTATTTAGAAAATAAATAGAAGTATAAGGGGATTATTTATTTAGAAAATAAATAGACAAATACAGGAAGAGAAATATTTGTAAAAAAAAACATTTACAAATAAAGGTTATAAAAGGAATTATTTATTTACGAAATAAATAGAGTTATAAAAGGGAATTTTAAATAAGACTTAAGTGTTAGAACGAAATGGATTATATAAAGGAATTAATCGAGTTAAAATTAGTCGATTAGAGATAATTAAATATAAAGTTATTCGAAATAGAGATAATCGAATATTAGTTATTCGAAATAGAGTAAATCAAATAGAGTTAAGCAAAATTAGCAACTGACTAGAGATTAGTAAATTGAATGGTTTTCTAAGTGTCTATCTGATGTTGGTTTCGACCTTCGGGATTTATACTTAGGGAATTGTTCTCATACTAGTTTACAGTCAGGGACTGATAGTTGTGGAAGAATAGTGATACCATGGAAATGTTTTCCAGTGTTAATAACGTATATTTTCTAAACATAGAAAATGAGAATATATATATATATATATATATATATATATATATATATATATATGTGCGTGTGTGTGTGTGTGTGTGTGTGTATGAATGATGTTTGATCGATATAATTTCCATTTGGAAATGGTATCGTTGTTTGCACACGTGTTTTTCTTTGATAGTTAACTCACTGACTATCGAAGTTTTGACCAATTTACGTTGTTAATATGGAGAGACCGGTTGGATTATTATCCAAAGAACCACTATGTATTGGCATAAGCGCTGCGAATCATATATGCCAAAGAAAATTGAAGACGGAGTAAAGTGCAAGGGCTATTGTATAAGTCTTAGATAACAGTGCCTAAGATGGATGCACTGAATAGTGCCTTCGGTTCATCCTGTTCCTGGATGACTGGTATGGATGAATGTCTGACAGAGTATTTCTAGAAAGGTCACGTACGTTGATTTCTTCAACCGTACCAAGAGTGGAAGCGGAGAAGGAAACTTCTTTTAGCTAACACATAATGTATTGTTGAGGACGTCAATCGGTGATTTGATGGATTTGACGATGTGACATTCAAAGTGAATCTGGTGTGATAATAAAGCGTAGCTTCTAGCCTCACATCCGGTAAATGACAGAAATCGGGCAGGTAGCATGGCTATGTAGGTCGCACCTATTAGGGTGTATAATCACCTGATCTAGAGTTTCATTTACTTCTAAAAATCTATTGTTGATACTGTCCCATTCGGGAAACGGTTGCTGATCCCAACCGTTGGTGATATACATTCGATACACTCAAGCGAAATGAGTGGTCGGTCATGTGTGGCCGGGTTGCAAGATGTTCTTGTTGAACTCAGTGTATTCCTCTCTAGAGGTACACTAGCGAAAGGTGGCTCCATACCTTGTCATAATTGGAAATCCATTACCCAATACGTGCTTGCGGTTTTGATTGTATACTATACTAGTGTGGGACCCGCGCTACGCATACGGGCATCGTGCGGAAAAAAGTGTGTTGCATATGTTTTGTGAAAAAATGTAGTTTGTGTATAGTTAATGTTATTCATTTAAAAATAACGGTCATGATTTTCTCAGTTAGCTATACAAATTGTTATCATGCAGCATTAAGTTTATATTCCAAATAATATGCTGTATTGTTTAATTTCTATATCAAATGTTGGGTTTAGTTTAGCACTGGAATTTTTTTTTATATCAATTGTTGGATTTAGTTTAGCACATCTAATTGTAGAACAAATTAAAGCTATCGTAACTATCATAATACTCGAATACAAAGGGCATAATTTTTGCATGTTATTGAGTGAACTCCATATTATAAACTTCTCACGACATTTCACAATTTCTGTATCATATATTAGCTATGAATAATAAAGAATACACTACTTAACAATAATATATTCATACGGTCAAATAAATAACCTACAAAGATGTGTCATAACGAGCCTATCGTCATCAACATTAGACATTGTTTCCACTGTTGAAATACAGTAAGCAATAAAATCATTTTATTCATTTATAAAATTCTAATCATTAATCAACTAAAATCAAAAGTACTATGAAAATAATTATTTCAATTCTAAAAATGTAAAATCCAGTCGTACAGTCATATTATCATTTTTTTTACCATAATGCCAACTTTCTTTTGCGCTGTAGAAAAATGGTGGATATAGCTTGAGTACTCAGATGAATTAAAAAGTATATGTATAATGAATTGGATAGCACAGAGGGTACCAATATAAATTGAACAATCTGTTCTGGATGTATTATAGATAATGCAAGTAAAGTTAACGCTACCTGTCTTTGTTGAATGATATACAATATAATTGTCATGACTCATGATAGATTGAGATATAGTTATATGTTTCAGTCCTGAATCTCCACATTTAACATAAAGAACATAAGCTTATTCCATTAATACAAAACTAAAGGTTAATAAGTAAGAGTTCACTCAGATGATCATGTTAAAGCTTGTTAGATGCACCATTTTTCGGTAAACTCAAAAATCATATCTTGTTTGTTATCTAGCATTTGTTATTCTTCTTCAAAGGATCATATATTTCTCTACCAATTTGAATCTCCTTTCAAAATTGAGAGCTCAACATCAACAATGATTCTTTTACCATGTGAAGGACATCCATGTGTTTTCCTCCTTGGACCTATATTACATTCAGATGCTGATTTGTAGCGACGCCAGTATTGACATGCATCTTAGTTAAGAACTACAACCTATGTTTTGTGGATAGAAGATTGAAAAGAGAGAAAATAAAGAATAAAAAACTTGCACATAACTATCTTAATATGCAGTAACCCTTATCGGTTGAGATGTTACATGTTAGCATACTATCTTAGGAAGCAATACTTGGCATGTTTTATAAAACTAATTCTTCTCAAATGCATACTTTATACTTAAAATTTAAGCATGTCAGTTAACATTTTGATTTAGATTTGCTCAAAGTGATGTCTCTAATATTTTTGAAGATACAAAATATACATTTTTTAGAACATTTTACACTGCGCCTAATACATAATATGTAGTGTGTTTGTGCATGCTGAATTGAACATGCACTATATATCAAAGTAAATGGCAATTACCACAACTATTAAATATACAGAATATGATAATCATAAGATTTTACCGCTTAGGAATATGATAACTTATTTTATTTGCACATCATGCATTTGCAGACTATGGCACCATATGTACAAAATGATATCCCAATTGCAACATTTTCATAAAACTGTTGACTCTTTAATTGCTGCAAGCTCTGAAACATGAAGCCATCCGATTAGCTTTGAAATATTAAAAATGATAAGAAAATTGCTATGAAAGACCACGGAAGAGATTTCACCATTCATACTGTACCTGGACACGCATGTGTGCGTGAACATTTAATTGCTGAGAAGACTTCATAGCCTGAAGTTTCTGGTATTATAGCTTCATGAGGAAGCCAATCAACTTTGTAATGCAGAACCATAACCTAAGAGGACATGCATCAATTATAGTTGTTAAAAAAACGTATTTAACTTTTACATAATGTTTAGAAGATATTTTTCTCAAAATAACATCAAATATAAGTAATCATAACCTTAGTCATAGAGGATAATCTATTCACTAAGAGAGAAACAATTCCAATAAACTAGGAATTATTTATATCCGTTGGAAGAAACAACACATGAGAAAATCAAAGGCAAACAGATATGTGTTAACTCGAATTTACTTATTTTGTGCAAATTAACATATTAATGCTATTTCAAGAAATAGAATCTCTTATTACAAAATCAATTGACATGGTTTTTGGTTGGATTAATCCGAATGCTATATGAAATGCCTAGTAATTTATGATTTGGAATAATATGCAATTTGAGTTTAATTTGTCCGTTAGTAAAAATGAATATATGTATACATGTAGCACCTGCATGTTTATGTGCTTTTGTGTGCGCTTTTGTGTGCGGACCTATGTAAACTTTATTGGGTCATGAAAAGAGAATTTTATTATCATCAAAACATACGGTAACTGGTTGGTGTTATAGCAGAAAAAATTCTAATGGAAAAAAATGAATAATGGCATCTATATGATCATTAACCAACATTTAGCAACACCCATGCGCTGACTACAAAACAATATCAAATACAGAAATAAATCGGCATTAGAATAAGAAATTATCAGAAATTGTGAAATCATGGTTATAAGTGAAGTAATTGGGAGATTGTGAATCAACATTTCACTCATACCCATAAAGGATATATATTCTCAGTCTGAAGAGAAAAGGTAGGATAAATATTAACTTGAAACCTTCCAATAGCCAAGAAAGTAGAGATTAATCTGAAAGGAAATACATTAGTGAAAATGATATCGATTGAAAATTTACCGATTCTTGGAAAGAAAATGAAAACCTTTAATTATATGTTGAACAATTGGCTCAAATGTAGATATAGAATGAAGGTGTGTTCAGCACAACATAAGTGTCAGTCAATACAATAATAAACTATGAATATCATTAAATTCGATATTCCTTACTAAAACCGACGTAAAAATTCAGTGTAACCAAATCGTTCAGTAAATTACTAATATTCTTGTCCACAAAAATATTCACAGTAGAAAATTTAATTGAACCCACATCTGAGACAGCATACTTAAAAATCTTGAATACTTTGCATTTATATACATTATTCTTCCATTATACCAGCATATAACATCAGCTATGTTTTCCTAATTCCAAACCAATATTTGAGATATATGAAGTAGAAATAACAATTAACAACTACCATCCCAACCAATCGACACAATGGTTAATTTATAAATAGATATTGCATCTACGGCAAAATATATGAGAACATACAGAAGAAAGCATAATAGTTGAAGTCCAAGGGACTCACTGAAATATTAATTCAAGATTTGTATGATAAGGGGGTTGTAATGTTTATGCTTATGTTTTAGTATTAAATTGTTCATAGTTAGGGCTCCTGAAGTATTATATTTAAGTACAGAATAATGGCTTGCTATTAATAGTCCGTAAAGAAAGACATCTTATATTTTTGTAAGTCCTTTCATATTTGATGGTATCACCAAAATACTAACACCAGTTTTACAATTAGTGCTATATAGCAAAGGTGGTATGCCAACAAATTACCATTGGGAAGTAAGGCTCACATTAAATTCATATTGCTACATTCTTAATATCTTGAAATTTAGTGTACTAAGTGCGTTAAGTTGAGGTATTATAGTTTTGGTTATTTGTAACTTAAAGTCTTTTATCTTTCCCTCAAAAAGGTCAATGAATTGAAGGCTTTTTCAAAATATGAGCATTGTAGATCTGAAAGAAAATGAATATGACCGAAGAAACCAAAAAAGATAAGGTACTTCGGCAAAAATCGATTTCACTATGTTTAAGGTAATAACGTATGTAAGATCGGTGAATGGACAATACATTACAATTTGGCTTTGTTTTACAGATGCCTTTAATCTCACTAATCAATGTCTGCTACTGATTTTGCAGTGCATTAGAGGAAGCAGCCACTGGCATACGTGATAATAGCCTAGAAAAGAAAGTAAGAAGAATTGATGTTAAATTAAATGTTCTACGTATTCCATTTTTCACCTTCCAAACTTTACTTAAATTTACCCTTCCACAAAATGCAATAGATTCTCATTTAAGGGGATAATGAACCTTTTTAATACTTGTAGTTGTACCGAAAGGGTTTAAGAAATTGGATTCAACTTATACATCTTGAGAAATTCACCTAAAAGATGAATTTATAGAATGGAAAATAACAACACACATACAGTTGTGAAAATTTTAAATACATATCATGGTTGTTTCTGTTGAAACTAATTTTTTTATGGAAAATGTCAATATTTTGATAACATAAAAGGAAAGCAATCATATAAATCTTCAAGTCTTCAACAGAAATTGTAACAACCTAGAATTTTTGTTGTTTGAAATATAAATTAATTTAGAGTTTATCGTTAAAATAAATATTTATAGCTGGGTTTTGGATATAGAATTTGAATTTCATTTATTTTGAACATAGTTGAATATGCATTTAATAATGAAATTTCCTTCTGTAAATTTTATTTCAGCGAAACATTTGTCAAAACAAGCATTATTCAAAATATTTAGCCGATTGGAATGTATTGAAATAATTAAAATTTAACTTTAGAACTAAAATCAACTTTGAAAAATAACTTTTGCAATTTAATTAAGAAACAATTTATTCTGATTTTTAAAATAAAGAAATTATGTAGTAAAATATGCATGTTGTGGCGTTCACGTTAAGCTTAAATTTTGTTAATAATCGCTGAATTTTTGGTTTTGGAAATCATTGATTACAATTTGTTTCAACGTCAGTCTAAATGATTAAATTTCTCAACATTGTTCTGTGTATCTTCGCTCGGCCATGTTTGTGCCTAACGTTGTTATTGCATTCAAAATGGGATCTGAAAAATCTTGATTCAAAGACTAGATCGCGACCTGTTTCATCTCTTTGGAAAAAAAAATTGTTTATTTGTTTTTACACTTGTCCTTAACCCGAGCAATGACATTTCCACGCATCCCTTTCATTTTGTTTTGGACATCGGTTAAAAATGTTTTCATTTTGTGCTTAACATATGTCGATCTATTTCTACCAAAATATGCCACGTTCTATTCTTTGTTCCTGTTCCCTTTATTTATTTATTTACCCTTTCATCACTTTGTTCTCAGCCCAAATCACATTTTCCCCAAATCGAAAAGCCAAATCAGAAAAATGGCGTCCGTCCAAATCCACAAATCAAATCGAGGACATCAAATTTCCATCACCAGCCTCCCTTCGAAGCCATCGCTTCCCTTCTCCGTCCTCCACCTCATCCTTTTTCTGTTCGTAAAGCACCGTGGGTAGCATCACCAGAATTCGCCAATAGTACGGTACCACACCTCAGCAGCCTCTTCGCTTCATTCGTCAGAGCGCGAGCCAACCGTATCCTGGTCCTCCTTCGCGATAAATGTAAGTTTTCTTACAGATTAAACTTTTCTTTCAAGTTGCGACTTTGATTTCACTAAGTATAATCCGTTTTAATTTGTTATTGCTGCTGTTCTTTACCTTAGCCTTATATATCTTGTCATTTGCACTGTTTGGGATAATCCGTATGTGTATTTCCCTTTTGTGGTTTCACTGTTGCATGCTAATCTTTTAATTCCTGCATAGGATCCATGGCCTTATCCTGTTTTTGCATAAAACATGCCTTGGCTTCTTTATGCGTGTACAGTATTAGTGTGCCACTGTGGCCATCGTGCAAGTGCGAAAACTTGGTATTTTGCATGTCCATACCGGTCATTTAAATTCTATCGTGAGTTTCTCTTCCATGCATGATCGATTTAACCATGTCATGGGTGTCTTGAGGTCAATATTTTAACTGTTTGGATAGCAGTTCATCATAGCAAAGGATAGTGATTTATATATTGTTGTGTTATACTTAAGGGATACTAAGTCATCTTATGTAAATAGAAAAACACATCAACAGGTTGTAGGGCATTTATTCCTTAATATAGGTGTAAATATGTACAAACCTGAAAAATACCCAAAATATGCATATATTTTGTCCTGATACTAAGAATTTAACAATGTGTCATTTGCAAACAATTTTTTTTAAGAAACTGTGACTTGCATTTTATTTGCATATATTCATATCATTAGAACACACGTGTTCCGTCTTTTGAAGTGCACGGCTATATGCGGTTACACCACTTGAATTTGGATCTTCTATGCATGGCTTGTATTGCATCTCTCACGCAAGAATAAACCCCTTTTGATTTACCTTACTATAGCACAAAAGGACACACATGCATACAGTTTTCCACTTTGTGATACATGCTATTTCATATATTTATACATTGGAAGTGTTAAAGTTAGGATAGAAGCAACTGTATATATTTACTACATGGAAAAAAAAAGAAACAAGAAACATAAACACATTACTTTGGTTGGCCATTAATAAATTGCCCATGCGTGACTACTTGTTGCATCAGCTTTTACAGTTTGTTATAGCCATATAACTACTGTGGCACCCTCCTTGCATGTATTTGTTTTATTAGTTCAAGTATTATATTCCACGCATGGAACCAGTCTACTATTATGCTCGTTCAGTTTAAGTGGTTATGGGTTGTGTGTGTCAAAACATGTAGTGAATTGCTAGCATGTCCCATTTAAATTTGTTTAGTCATTTCTAAGGCTTATGTGGAATTTAAGTAAACCTACTTGTTGTTAGTTCTCCATGCAACTTCTACAACTATGCATGGCCCGGTCTTCTTATCTACATAAGCGCCAGCTGTTGTATCTACTCATGCATGCTATCTGTTTTCCTTTCCATATTTGATTCATGCATTAAACCGTATCCGCCGGTTGCATTGTTGTGTGGTGTTCATCTTTCATTTTAGGCAGTTCATGGATAAAATACTCGAACCATTAAATAATTATTTGAGATTAAAACTATTATATTTTGTGTTTATCAAAGTTTGCTAATTTGAAATAAGTTTAATCCTGACTCGGGTGTTTTGTGTATTTTGCATGGGACACTCGGGTCAGATCCTAAGTGTTCCAGGCTTAGAGTTCAGCTCGCAAAAGAGGAGAGGAACGTGAAGACGACGCAAAGATGCACGCCGCGCTACGCACGCGCTACACTCGACAAAGGTGTAAAATATGTCCATTTAAAATTCATGTATAAATTTACATTATTCTTCCACTGTGTAAATCAATTGTAAACTCTAATATTTTTTAATAAAGTTTTATTCCGCTGCAATATTTGTACTCTGTGATTCTGTATTGATTCTGTTTAAACCGTGTAAGCCAATAGCAATCTGATGTTTTGAACGTTTCAAGTAGATTTAATTACCAACTTGAGACGGGCAAAATGTCAGGTCGTTACAGTTGGTATCAGAGCTTTGGTTCATACAAAGATTGGCTTATTCGGTTTAAAAAACTCATTAGAGATAAGGTAGAAATACCTTAGAATGAGCAGAATTAATGCTAGAATCAGCGGAATTCAAATATAAATCATTTTTGAAAGAGATTTTTGAAAATAAAAATTTGAAGAAGATATTTTCGAAGATAAAAGCTTTTTGCGGTAAATCGATTGTCGAGTACCCGTAATTTTCAAGAAAAATAAAGTGTTTTTGAAAGCTATATACAAATTTGTACAGCGGAAGTTAAAATAAAATATTTTCGGAAAGGATAAGCTCTTTTTCATATTCCCTACATGGAAGCCTTGCGATATCGTTTCGTAATCCGTCTTTGAGTTGTTCGAAATTACCAAGAAAATATAGGTGAATAATGAATCAGATTTTCCGAATATTTTGAAAATCATCCAATTATTGTAAAAAGAGTTTGGTGGAAAGAAAAAAAATGAGAAGATTTCAGGGCGAAATAAGAAAAATTCAAATGCGATTTTTCGAAACTTAGTTATGAACGATCTATATAAGGACGGTGATTAATTCGAAAATCATTATTAGAAATGGATTTTTCCGAAGACAAATCAAGGCGAGTACTAAGTGTAGATTGGCTGAAATATCTTGAAACTTGGTAGAAATTAAAATTTTAATGTAGCTGAATTTGACGATACTCGACTTAAGAAACGATGGTTGATGAAACGTGAACTGAATTGGTCCTGAATTTGACTTGGATCTATTTTTTTTTTAAAAAAATTGCTTCTATTATAACCAATATATTATTTTCATCTAATTCAAATATTTTTATTTTAAAACCCTAGTCTATACCAAAATTTGTTTTAATAATATATACTCAAATCTATTTTATACTAAACTATCTATATTTCTGTTTTTACTATCTACTTAAACTACTTTTCCCAAATCATTTTGTATTTAATTATTTAACCTATTTTATATAAACATTTTATCTTATTTCCTTATTCAAATTCATTTTATTTTAAACTCACTATTTTATTTATTATTGATAAAGATCCAAATGAATTTGGTCCGAACTGGTTAGAGTGAAAATTTAATTAATGACAGTCGTAACATGTAATCCAAATCAAATTAGAAATTTGAAAAGTCGATTTGCAAATATTAATCTGGAAAATGAGAGAATATTTGGATGGAGTTAAACTATAAAGATATCGAATAACGAATCGATTAATAAGAAAATGAAATGTTGAGTTGAGATAAAAGTTTCAAGAGAATTAAGATTGAAGTAAGAAACTCAAATAGGGATCAAGATACAAGTTTTCGAACTTTTGAACATAAGGAAGCGGTTAACTCAATACTATTGTTTGTTAATATGAGATGGAATCTTATACATACGAAACATGAATTGGAAATTTTATGACATTTGATATTAAAGGGATTTTCTTTGAAGAAAAAGAGAATGTCCAAGTCAAGTTAAATTGAAATGATATTAAAAATCGGATCGATTTAGAAACAAAAATGGCATTGAATTAAAATGAAATTTCAAGATGTTTGACATAAAAGTTCTCAAGATTGTATATAAAAGATTTTACAAGAATGAAAATTTTAGATTTGAAGGATAATCTATGTATAATGAAAACAGTTGTGAGTATTTATTTGACGCCAAGGTTGGACTGTCAAGTACGTAAAGATTTTGCGTATACGCCTAGCTAACGTATATACAAAGTCTGAGAAGTACAAGATAGATATAGAATCACATTCTAGTCGCTTGAAGATGATATGGTGATGTTGCGCCTAGCTAACGTACATCATCAATATTATTTTTGAGTTTCGAAAGTGGGATGACTATATGTTTCTGATTAAGACGTCGAGTAATGCTTAAACTATTCCGACAAAGGTTTGAAAACGTTAAATTAATGTAAAATAAGGAAGTAACTTGGATAATGAATTATTAGCGCAAACCAAACTGTTTTGTCTATAACTGAAAAAGAAATGTTTAGAAGTGAATCTCACTTAAGGAATTGGATGGTAAATTTTGGGGTAATTGAGCTTATGCATTAAGAAATCTTATTTAAGATATGTTGAAAATATTCCCCATATTTCAAAATTTGACAATCGGATCAAATCAAATTATAACAAATAATCCAAGTAGGGGAGAAGATTTAGTTACCTCACTTGAAACTATTATGTATGAATTAGACGTAAATTACTTAACAAGAAATCAGTTATGATGTAAAGAAAATGAAATTTTTTGAAGTAAGAAATTGCTCAAGAAAATTAATCGAGTATTCCATATGTGAACTGCTGATATCTGTATCCTTGTATGTATGTGATTTTCCTAACTTGGTCTAGGATGATCATTTAAATTCGAACCAATTGCTCTTGAGTAATGTCAATCATACCTTGTATCTTATGTTTGGCCAAGTGTTTGATTCGAACCATCATATCTTTGGTGCTCATTTTGATATCGAACTCCCGTTATGTATCTCTACTTAAGTCAAGCACATGGAATTATTCTTGATCAATGTATGTATACCCCTTTTTGTCATATATAGAACGATACCAAGATTGAATCCAAACTAGATAATTTAATTATCCAAGATATTATGTAATGGAACCTTAATAAATGATCTTTTCATAGTAATTAAAGGTGTTTGAAATATATAATCCAACTTATGCAAGGAAAATTGGACTTTGAAATGTTAAATTTGAGAATTTGGTTTTGAAAATTTGGAAACCAATGTTTTGGAATGTTTTACCAATACTAGTTTGAATATATGTGCGCATAATCAGAGTGCGTAGCGAAAGCGTGATAGTATTTGTGAATAGGAAGTGTTTCAAAAGATTTGCCAACTAATTGGATAGTATAACCCTTTCAACAAGATATGATATTTGAAATGTGAAAGAATAAACAAAGTCGTATATTGGATATAAAGGATTTTTGAATAATGTTGAAAGGAAGGGTTGTTCGACTATATGAATGATAAATGGTTCCTAAGATAATCATTTTGAAGCTCTTGAAATTTTTATATTATGAGAATGTGAAATTTATTTGGAAATCTGGAAATGTTTCAAAGCTAGTTAAATGAAATTTGATATACAGAAAGATTTGATATAAGTAGTATGGAACGATTTTCCTAAGCTTTAAAATTTGAAAGGCTTATTTGATTAGAAGGGATGACAAGAAAATCATATTGGTTAAATTTGATTTTCAATTATTAATAGAAAATTTATGGCAATACGAGTCTTTGAGAAGGTATCAACTTATGTATAATGGTGGAAAGAATATTTCGAAATAAATTTAAAGTTTATCTTCATGAAGCTTGATATAATGAATCTTAAAGTCCTTGATTTAGAGAATTTGAAAGCCTTGAAATGTTTGAATAAGATCATTAATTTTGAAATATGAAAACATAAGTCGTATGTTTGGAAATTGAAATTTTATTTTTTAGTTCGGAATTGTTTTCCAAATTATTTTGGATATGATGATTAGTTATAAACTGATTTACGAACTAAGAAAATTTCGATGACTTGAATTCCGATATTTGAAAATGCTTGAAAGACAACAATACTATAATTAAACGTATTTGCGAATTATTGTTGCGAATGATTTAGGACTTCGGGATATGAAATGATTGGATATATTTTCATGGATTCGGGTAACCCGTGACTAAAAGAAGGGTGTATGATTTAGGGTAAGCAACCTAGGCATATACGGTGTCCGCGTCTGGATGAAAAACCATGAGATATATGTGCTTCGCGATTTTGTACTTAGAGGTCCGCGTCTGGACGAAAGCCGTGATGTACACTTCGCTTGAGATCCTTCGGTGATGATATTTACGGATGAGCAATCTAGGCATATACGGTGTCCGTGTCTGGATGAAAACCGTGAGATATATGTGCTTCGCGATTTTGTACTTGGGGGTCCGTGTCTGGACGAAAACCGTGACGTACACTTCGCTTGAGAACCCTTGACGATGGTCTGCTTTAGGTGTCCGGAGCAGCCTTATTTATCGATATTATTGCGTACGTTAGGCGATCCCTATGCCTTGTCATGGGGAAAACTTCTCGAGGAAATGAAACAGAAATATTTTTTTATTTACTGAGAGTTGAAACAAGTATATTTAGAACTTGTATATTTTAGCCACGCGCCTAATTAACGCATGTCTAAAATTTGCAAAAACGACGATGGACTTGTTAGGCTTCGAGTAACAAGTGTTTATCATATATATTTAAAGTTTGGAAGCAACTTTTGATTTTTGAAATCCCGAAGTGAAGTATGATTCTTTATATGGAAAATATATATATGTAGTATTTCTATGATTTGAAATGAAAATGGGATTCTAAGTTTGAAGAAATCATTTTGAGGTTCTCAAATATTTTGCAATGTATGATTTTCAAATATAGCAATTATCTTTATCTCATTTAAATACAATGATTTAAATTTAAAATTGAAGTGTTGATATAAAAGTTTACAAATTCAATTTTTGTTTAATTATTAGTTTTACAACCTCTCCTTTTCGAGGACGAAAAGATCTAAGTGGGTGAGATTGTAACAACCTAGAATTTTTGTTGTTTGAAATATAAATTAATTTAGAGTTTATCGTTAAAATAAATATTTATAGTTGGGTTTTGGATATAGAATTTGAATTTCATTTATTTTGAACGTAGTTGAATATGCATTTAATAATGAAATTTCCTTCTGTAAATTTTATTTTAGCGAAGCATTTGTCAAAACAAGCATTATTCAAAATATTTAGCCGATTGGAATGTATTAAAATAATTAAAATTTAACTTTAGAACTAAAATCAACTTTGAAAAATAACTTTTGCAATTTAATTAAGAAACAATTTATTTTGATTTTTAAAATAAAGAAATTATGTAGTAAAATATGCATGTTGTGGCGTTCACGTTAAGCTTAAATTTTGTTAATAATCGCTGAATTTTTGGTTTTGGAAATCATTAATTACAATTTGTTTCAACGTCAGTCTAAATGATTAAATTTCTCAACATTGTTCTGTGTATCTTCGCTCGGCCATGTTTGTGCCTAACGTTGTTATTGCATTCAAAATGGGATCTGAAAAATCTTGATTCAAAGACTAGAACGCCACCTGTTTCATCTCTTTGGGAAAAAAAATGATTGTTTATTTGTTTTTACACTTGTCCTTAACCTGAGCAATGACATTTCCACGCATCCCTTTCATTTTGTTTTGGACATCGGTTAAAAATGTTTTCATTTTGTGCTTAACATCTGTCGATCTATTTCTACCAAAATATGCCACGTTCTATTCTTTGTTCTTGTTCCCTTTATTTATTTATTTACCCTTTCATCACTTTGTTCTCAGCCTAAATCACATTTTCCCCCAAATCGAAAAGCCAAATCAGAAAAATGGCGTCCGTCCAAATCCATAAATCAAATCGAGGACATCAAATTTCCATCACCAGCCTCCCTTCGAAGCCATCGCTTCCCTTCTCCATCCTCCACCTCATCCTTTTTCTGTTCGTAAAGCAACGTGGGTAGCATCATCGGAAGTCGCCAATAGTACGGTACCACACCTCAGCAGCCTCTTCGCTTCATTCGTCAGAGCGCGAGCCAACCGTATCCTGGTCCTCCTTCACGATAAATATAAGTTTTCTTACAGATTAAACTTTTCTTTCAAGTTGCGACTTTGATTTCACTAAGTATAATCCGTTTTAATTTGTTATTGCTGCTATTCTTGACCTTAGCCTTATATATCTTGTCATTTGCACTGTTTGGGATAATCCGTATGTGTATTTCCCTTTTGTGGTTTCACTGTTGCATGCTAATCTTTTAATTCCTGCATAGGATCCATGGCCTTATCCTGTTTTTGCTTAAAACATGCCTTGGCTTCTTTATGCGTGTACAGTATTAGTGTGCCACTGTGGCCATCGTGCAAGTGCGAAAACTTGGTATTTTGCATGTCCATACCGGTCATTTAAATTCTATCGTGAGTTTCTCTTCCATGCATGATCGATTTAACCATGTCATGGGTGTCTTGAGGTCAATATTTTAACTGTTTGGATAGCAGTTCATCATAGCAAAGGATAGTGATTTATATATTGTTGTGTTATACTTAAGGGATACTAAGTCATCTTATGTAAATAGAAAAACACATCAACAGGTTGTAGGGCATTTATTCCTTAATATAGGTGTAAATATGTACAAACCTGAAAAATACCCAAAGTATGCATATATTTTGTCCTGATACTAAGAATTTAACAATGTGTCATTTGCAAACAATTTTTTTTAAGAAACTGTGACTTGCATTTTATTTGCATATATTCATATCATTAGAACACACGTGTTCCGTCTTGTGAAGTGCACGGCTATATGCGGTTACACCACTTGAATTTGGATCTTCTATGCATGGCTTGTATTGCATCTCTCACGCAAGAATGAACCCCTTTTGATTTACCTTACTATAGCACAAAAGGACACACATGCATACAGTTTTCCACTTTGTGATACATGCTATTTAATATATTTATACATTGGAAGTGTTAAAGTTAGGATAGAAGCAACTGTATATATTTACTACATGGAAAAAAAAAGAAACAAGAAACATAAACACATTACTTTGGTTGGCCATTAATAAATTGCCCATGCGTGACTGCTTGTTGCATCAGCTTTTATAGTTTGTTAGAGCCATATAACTACTGTGGCACCCTCCTTGCATGTATTTGTTTTATTAGTTCAAGTATTATATTCCACGCATGGAACCAGTCTACTATTATGCTCGTTCAGTTTAAGTGGTTATGGGTTGTGTGTGTCAAAACATGTAGTGAATTACTAGAATGTCCCATTTAAATTTGTTTAGTCATTTCTAAGGCTTATGTGGAATTTAAGTAAACCTACTTGCTGTTAGTTCTCCATGCAACTTCTACAACTATGCATGGCCCGGTCTTCTTATCTACATAAGCGCCAGCTGTTGTATCTACTCATGCATGCTATCTGTTTTCCTTTCCATATTTGATTCATGCATTAAACCGTATCCGCCAGTTGCATTGTTGTGTGGTGTTCATCTTTCATTTTAGGCAGTTCATGGATAAAATACTCGAACCATTAAATAATTCTTTGAGATTAAAACTATTATATTTTGTGTTTATCAAAGTTTGCTAATTTGAAATAAGTTTAATCCTGAGTCGGGTGTTTTGTGTATTTTGCATGAGACACTCGGGTCAGGTCCTAAGTGTTCCAGGCTTAGAGTTCAGCTCGCAAAAGAGGAGAGGAACGTGAAGACGACGCAAAGATGCATGCCGCGCTACGCACGCGCTACACTCGACAAAGGTGTAAAATATGTCCATTTAAAATTCATGTATAAATTTACATTATTCTTCCACTGTGTAAATCAATTGTAAACTCTGATATTTTTTAATAAAATTTTATTCCACTGCAATATTTGTACTCTGTGATTCTGTATTGATTCTGTTTAAACCGTGTAAGCTAATAGCAATCTGATGTTTTGAACGTTTCAAGTAGGTTTAATTACCAACTTGAGACGGGCAAAATGTCAGGTCGTTACAGAAATCAAAGTTGGAAAAAATAACCATATAATACGAAATCAATTGAGCGAGTTGATCCAGTAGCGTATGTCAAGCATATCAAGTCAAATAGCAAATTTTAGAAAGGGATTAATATGCATTTGCATGACAAGTAATAACTATGTACAATTGTATGTGTGAAACTCAAAGTGAAACATATGAAACCGTAAATCCACATACATAAAGTTAAAATGTCATACCCGAAAATTTATGAACTCCAACAATCAACAAAATATCAAATATCCTCATTTGTCGGGTAAATCGTCAATGATTTATACCAGAAGTTTGCTGGTCATTGAATCAAAGATTGAAGATTGAGTGTATACTTAGGAATTTAAAAAGCAGATAAATGTTGCGTAGTTGAAGCCCAGATCCCTTCGATTATTTAAGAAGATAGAGAAATCGTTTATACTAATTGTTGTGTGTCATTGATTTAGCGAAGCAGAAAATGGTAATTTTGCAAAACCAGTCGCGCTAAAAGTGGTTAGGAAGGAAAAGAGACGTTACATTGTGGTGCATGACACGCGGCAAAAAACTACATTACTGGTTTCTCCTATCCTATTTAAGTAATAATAGATTAGAAAAAAAAAATTATCTGCAGATCTAATAATAGTCGTTATGTCTACAGTTGATAATAAACAACCGAAGATTAGAAATCATAATAGCAAACTGGTCAAAATTCACAAAAGTCAGTAATGTAAATAAGTAAGACATAATCAACTGGTAGAGGATAAGAAACATAAAGTGAGATTAGGCACAAAAAATAGGAATGTAAAAAATATATAAACAGCGAAATAGATACACGCAACCATGAGAAAATATCTACGAACTCGTAGAAGAAGAAAGAGGTGAGAAACACAAAAATTTCAGACAGAAATAAATTAAAAGTTGAAAAGAGAGTATTTTGAAAGTTGAGTCAGTAATTAATTAATTTTATGTTAGAAGATTGAAGACGTTATAACTTATTTTTCGTTGACAACTTCTTAGCATATATTACATTGGTTTCTATGCATTAATTGTCCGTTAACATTGGTTTTACTATTCTCTCACATTAAAAATAAAGCTATGGTCTTTACTTTTTGTTCATTTAGATTTAACGGACATGTAGTTGTTTGTGTAACTGCCACCATACAAAATTAATGTCATCCACAAAAAATAACCTTTATCCTGTTCTATGCCTTTACAGAAACATGTGTGTGCACGCATATATATATATATATATATATATATATATATATATATATATATATATATATATATATATATAGTACGACATATTTCATTAATTATTCATTAACATGCAGATTAAATGTACAATGCTAAACATATTAAGTAAACCTGAAATTTATATGACTACAATTGCTAAAATTATGCATGCAGTTGGTGTTATAGTGTACTACTGTGATAGGAAAACTAATCAAAGGTAGACTAATCGGCTTACACTCAGTTCCATCCAAAACCATTCTCATTGACTCCACTGCAACCATTTTCAATGTCATTTTCGTTAAAAAAACATTTCATGATCCAGTCACCAACATTTTATCAGAAAACAAACCTATATATCCACACAGGCATAGACTCAGGTTTCTGACCATGATAAAAAGTTTATTTTGGTATAGAGTCATTAGTTTGTAGCAAATACACAAATTTTACATCAAGAAGGCAAATTATATTTAGATCAGTTTGCAAGTAAACGTTGAAATATCTAATACTGTCATTACAAAGTGTGGACAAAGAAGCATGAGAAATTGTTATTACCAAATAGTTAGTAGTATGCCTGTGTAACTATTGGATGCTAACTCTGATCAGTTACAAAGACCTATACCTTGTATATTGCAATTGGACATGCGCGCAAAACTATTATATTATAGAATAAATGGCAATACATAATAAATATGAACTTCCTGTTTTTTTATTTATAGAATGAATGGCAATACATAATAAATATGAACTTTTCAGTACTTTTATTTATAGCATGCATGAATGACAATACATAATAAATATGAACTACCAATTCTACATGACAAAGCTCAAATGTCATGCATGGCCAAAGTGCATACTAATTCAGGGGTACCAAACTACAGTCATTTAATTACCAAGCATGCAAAAATACCAATAAAATCATTTGTATTTCATCGTAAACATAAACTCTGAATAAGGCCAATAAAACATTTGTATTTGTTCCTAGTGCCACTTCTCAATATGACCACCTAAAGCATTGGTATTTCATTCTAATATGATGACTATTATGATATTTGAATCACGATAGTCACTGCTTAAATTAATTATATGCGAGACATGGTTTTACTAAGTATATTCTACAATTACACTATGCTCATAATCTACCAAGTTAAACATGGAACCGTTTTCATGCGTAAGTTATGCTAAACGGCCAGGGTGTAAACACAATTTAGTATTCATTCAAATGAATATAATATAGCTTATAAATTATTATGAAATTACTATAAATGCTTAAACTACACATGAAATTATATAACCATAAGTGATAGAAAAGTAAATCGGATGCTTTGAAAGTTAAAAGACAATAATTTATGTAAAAGTAATTTGAAGAAAGCAATTATAAATGTATAATTTGACTTAGCAATGTATAGGAATATAAACAAAACATACGAATCCAATGAAAGGATACATAAAATAAGTTATATATATATATTTTTTTTTTTTTTTTTTGGAAATTTTGGTTGTCATTGATGATCTACACAAGTAATCCAATTATGAACTACTTCTAGTAATGTAAGTTTTAGAATCACTACACAGAATCAATTTTGAAATGACAACATGGAAACAAAAGCGTGATATCATTCATATTCAACAATATCAATGTTCTAAGGTAGATAGGGACAACCAATATCTATACACCATTTTATTAATTGACATCATTGCTTCATGTAGTATATGATTCAGTACAAACCAAACATGCCATTTTGTCTTTCGGATAAAACAATATGATTTGGCGTGTTGAGACGTAAGCATGAGAGTGAAGAATAAAGAACGGTAAATACTTTAGCACCATTTTTTTTCCAGAGCCACTTTATAAACTGAGCTGATAAGCGAATAGGTTGCAAAATGAAGAGGAAATGGACAGGAGGTTTAAAAAATTGACATATGGGGAAAAAATATTTGGCAAATATAAATGAGTTTCCATGGATGGCAGTACCAGCATGCCTATTTTAAATTATGATTTAATACGCTGTGCTTGCATACTGGGAAAACAGTAAAGGGCATATAATTGTAGAAACCAAATTATGTTTTTATTTTTTAACGTCAGTATTGCATTGTACCAACTTGTTACAAACTTAACTCAAATTTATATATCGATTTATAACAGATTTATAGTTTACATATCGTATAATCAAAGCACATTCACCAATTACCAATACACGTAGCGTAATGGAATTTGTTAATAATTTATTTAGGAAAAGTTACTTTTTTAGGTAAGTTCCACAAAATTAGTAATGTTGTTTTTAGATAATTAACTATTTGCACGTAATATTTAACATGCTACATAGATAATGTACAGTCGCAATCATTATTTGTAATGAGAATTGATTCATGTATTGCTGGGCACAGATTCATTGACGTTGCAGCGGTGAGAAGGATGGCTTCTGGTATGTAATTCACACACAACAGAACTCATACAAATAAGCAAATTATATGGTATCTGGCACTGTATTATGGAGATTTGGATTGAACACCGCGTATGAAAAAGGATATGGAAATATGGCAAAGGGCCAGTAATGCAGGCCTATCATTTTTTTTCGTGTCATACACATAAATAATACGAATTCATTGCGAATACTGATCACGTATGGAAAAAATCAAAAACATGTTACAGTTTACTGGACTTGCTACGATATATGTAAATCAGACTGATCGTAAACAAATTGAGGAGCTGGACAAAAAAACGTACCTTTCCAATAAAGCAGCAGAAGGGGGAAGGCAGACAAATCGGAGTATGGCAAGAGCGAAACAACAATAGCGCGCGAAATACGTTGGGATGGGAAGGGTTATGAGGGGAGAGTAGCAGAAATCAGTCGGACTTCGGTGAGAAGTAATTCGGCAGTAGATGCGGGAATCAGTGAAGGAAGGAATTGGGGGTAGTAAAAATTGACGTAGTGCGTGGACTTGTTCGCGTACGGAAAAACAGTAGTGGACGGGGAGGAGGTCCGATCGGTGGGTAGGTCGATTGAGCAGGGGGGGATGGCCGGAATTTTTAGTGGGAAAAAGGGGGAACAGTTGAGAAGGAGGAGAAAGGGGGAACGAAGGGGAAGGCGGTGAGTAGAAAAGAAAAACGGACGGATTGGTAGAAGGGTTGTGCGTGTCACACATAATTTGGTTCTTCCTTTCCTATTTAAGTAATAGATACGTAGAACGTGAGATCAAAGCGTTTCTGCTAGATGATTATTATATTGTGGTTGATATACATTATTATAATATCAAAAGGTTTTTGATATAAATATAATTTGGATTCTCATAAGGGAAAAACCCGTGCCGTTATACGGCGTGGTCTTATGAGATATCGTTTACTTGTTCGAACTGTTTTAAACTGTTTTACTCATACCAGTCTCATGATTGACCCAGAGTTTATTTTGTTTTGTTTTCCCTAAACTCTTGGGTACCCAATTTTGTACGGGTAGTCAAGTAGTCGGGATTTACAGATACTTGAAGAGCTGGAGAAGGAGGCTTTAGGATCATATAGCTATAGTTTATTTCCGCTGTGTTGTAAGTGTTGTGCTTGATGATGATATGCATATTCAAGTACAATCTTTTATTTCAAAGATATGTTATCTATTATATGTTATTCGTTCCGCTGTGAGGTTCGTGTTACTCTGATGTTGTGTTCTTCTTCTTCTTCTGTTCTAAGTTTCTATCTTATCTTTCTTCACCCTCTGCCTTCTTTCTATTTAGTTTCCTGGTTTCTAGTTTAATTTGGGGTTGGACTTGTGTTTTTTGTCAGCTCAAATTGGACCGGATTTTGGGTCATTACATCAATTGTATGAATTGTGTACATCTCTTTTCTTGCTTTGTCTAAACTTAATGAGCAACCATTATGTATTGCAATTACTTCTTCTTCTTTCTAATTTAACATAACGCGCATAATCTGTGTCCATCTATGTTTGACAACATAATAGCATCAACGACATGCATAATATCTATGTTACAACTGTTTTTCTCCTGCAGAAAATTATATATCCAACGGTAGAAAAACAATAGAACTATAGCAAATATTTGATGTCACTACAATTCTAATGGTAACCCGTGTGCGAAGCACGGGTTCAATCCTAGTTAATTATATTATTAATTAATTTAAAGGAAGTATTTATTTGGAATTGATTAACGATATAATCATGGGTTGAGTTTAACTAATTTAAATATTTTATTTGGAATTGGTTGTTTGGTTAATTTACTTTTAATTAATCAAGTGGAATTGTTTAACGAATAGTTGTTTAATTTTAATAAGACTTTAAAAAGGAAATTTATTATATAAAGTAGTTAACTAATTTTACAATAGTAAATGTTTAAATAAATTATTACTTAAAATTTAGAGATTACTTTTATTAAATGGAAAAGGATTTAAGTAATCGAGAGTATAATGAAATATAGTTGAAATGTGTAAGAGTTTATAATCGGGTATATATCTAAAACCCGAGTTTTGGGAATGAAGTTATAAAGGGTTTTTAAGCGAATACGACAGTTTAAAATAAATTTTTACTTAATATTTAAATTAAGTAAATGGAATTGAGATACAAAAGGGATTTATATTAAACCTAAGTTTATAAATAAGATTTATAAAAGAAATGTGGAGTTAAACGTTGATTTTAAATGGGCGAGACTTAATAATGAAATTAAGTGAAAGAGTTGGAATTGAAACGAGATTTCCAAAATGGGAAATGGTTGAAGGGATTATAAGTGAAATATAATGGTTGATAATGAGTTAAGATAAGACTTGGAACCTAACTGGGGATTGGTTGGGTTGAGCGATGAGTGTTAATCTGATGTTGATTTTGATCTTCGGGGTTGATACTCAGGGGATTATTCTCTTACCAATTCACGATCAAGGACTAATGAATATTGAAGTACAGAAATACATGGATAAGAATATGAAAAGATAATTCCAAAGTAAAACGGAAATAGAAAGCGTGAGAAAGGATAAAAAGATATTTCCAAAGAGAATAGGAAATAAAAGATTTAAGAATATATATAGATGAGATTTCCAGAGTAACGGGAATGAAAAGGAGATTGTGCGAATACGTAACGATATTTTTGAAGTAAGGAAATGAGAATTAAGAATGGTTTTATTCTAAAAGATAAGTGTGGGCTATTGTTTTCAAGTATTGAAACAAAAGAGATTTTCGTAATGATTATTTTTACGAATAATAAGTTAAACTGATTTCCCCAGTATAGAAAAGGAATAATGTTGTGCAAATGATAATTAAATGGAATATTTGATATTGTTATAATTTTTTTTTGAAGTATTGGAATGAAAGAATTTTGTAAAAATTAGTAAGAAGTGACATGTTATTTTCCAAATATTGGAATCATCAAATTAACCTTTCGTTAATTATTTTAAATTAAAGAAGCCAAATGATGTTGAGTACTAAACCAGTAAGTATATTTTTATTTTATGGTTGAATGGTTGTTTATTTGATAGTTAAATAACCAACTATCAAATCTGACCAATACGATTGTTGGTACGGAAAGACCGGGATCTTCATGAAATGGAATAACCGCTTAAAATCTTTGAAGACCTGGAGATATACTGGGGTTCTGTCTTGCTTAAAATCTACGGATTTGCAAGGACAACTCGATACTAATCTCTAGGGTGATACTTAGGATGTGGTAGGAGGGTACTTTTGGTTCATCCTGTTCCTGGATGACTTGAACGGACGAACGTTTGACAAAATATTTACAAACATATTTCTGTTAGTGGCGGGGAATGGCCCTTCTCTTAGCTTAACGGCCAGAGTATGGTTGTGGATGTCAATTAGTGTAACAACCTGAATTTAGACAGACTATTTTTTTTCCAAAATTCCAAACTATCAAAACTAGGGTTGGTTTGCTCTGGTATCCTGCAGAAAAGACAAAGACATAAAATATGTCAGAGCTCAGAAAACATCTCACAACGGAAAGGATAAAATATAATATTCTCAAAGTATAGCCTTACCGTATTAATAATACTGCCTAACCAGTATCCAAAGCTATCATGTCTCTGCCACAAATCTAAACTACGAGTATGTTATGAGGAGGGGATCCGAACGCAACTTCAGGTGGCTGGATTTAAATTATACACTTTGGATAATCCTACATATACCGTTCAATCACGTTTTCTTATTTATTAGGTTACTTGGGATAATAACACTCAAGGCTTACACACACGTCGTACCCATTTACTTCCCAGTGGATTATCAATATACAGTATATATATAGCTACCCCTCAATATTGAGATACACCCCATGGTACCCCACTCGCATGGTCACCACCATAATGCCACATAAGTGAATGCAGTCCCTCATCCTACACCGGGGTGACGTATGGATCTCTACACATAACAACGTTACGTTCCGTATATGTCTGCCATCACTACGCTACGTAAGCGTATGGGCTACCATCGTCGATCAAATCAGAATTCATACCGGATTAATGCCCTCAAGTCTACGATACACCATCCAGAGCCGACATGCATGTATCTAGACTGTCCCACATACGTATCGTCAATTGTAGCTCGATGCCTTAATAGCACGTCCTCTAATGTGCACCGAGTTCCGTGGCAGGGCTATTCAATAACACGGAACTTGGTCGGAATCTTTTCCATATATGTACAGGCCCGTCTTTAAGAGCCTCTATATACAGATATTCCTAGGCTATGTTTTTCATGGTGGCTATGGCTCTACCTCGTCCCCTCCCTCAACTAGTAAATACTACAAGAGCTAAACGACTGGCCCCTAATAAACAATCTAAACATCCAGTTGGCGTCTTCCCTCAACCACTGTACCTCGATAGTGAAAGGTGAATGGTCTACTGGTTTTAGCTCTAGTCTTTTCGCATCCTACTGGCTGCCGGTGATGGGTATCCGACGATCTACTATCCTTGTTGGTCGTGACCCTTCGCCTCCCCCATTGAGGCGACCACCGAATCACCCTGGTGTCACCGCGTCATAGCATTCTGACTGCAAAGCTACTCTTGCAGTCAAGGCCCACCCACCTGGTAGTTATGCACAAATCTAACATCTGCGAGCACAACCTAAACATCTTCCACCGCATAGAGGACTAACAGGAGCACCTTACGTATCTCAGATAGCCGCGTGCTTCCCCTCCCAGTCCTTCGGAGCTGAAAAAATAATCAGATGAATGTGCGCCCCCATCGTGCCTTATAACACCATGATGATCTACCCCGTTGGGTTATTCATCCTCAAATGTGCGGACTGGTCTAAGCGCCTCACTTTAATATGTTATTAGACCCTATGTCTAAACATTCTTTTACGAGCTTGCCTTACCTAATTAGGTTTCCATTTAACTTGATTATTCCCATTAATATTGAATTCTTAATCAAGTTACCAAGTTCATCTTGCTTATTAATTTCGGTTATATAACTTAACCCATTTCAGTTTATTAATAATCCCTCAACATGTTATTCTCTAGATTGGGGCCCAAGGTCTGTAATCCACATTTCCTTTATATTCTTGTTTGATTTCATCGTTAAAATAACATGTTCTTTTTAATATGTAATTAAGTATATCCCAATTCACATGTTTTCTCGTTTAACATGTCAGTCATTATTTATGATTAAATATAACTTATTTCATAAGTTTTCCTCATTCTTTCTCATTTAATCTTAATTCCATTTTACATAATTACTACAACTTATCGTTGTTTACTTATTAACTTGGTTTTCTTAACTAAGGTCCATTAATAAGTTTTTCTACCCATTTATTATAATCTATGTTATAATTTCCTCTTGTCCCTAGGACAAATCCAAACATGTTATTCTTATCAGCGGGTTTCAGACTACCAAGTTTACAGATTAGTTAATTTATAATTAAGTACAAATTCTTATATTTCATATATTACCCCTTTTTTCTCAACTGGTTTCAGGTTTTCCCCATTTACTGATTACTTAATTTACAATTAAGTGTCCCTTATCTCATTGCACCAGTTATCCCATTTCCTTACTAGTTTATTATAACCTAAGTTATAATCTTTACTTGTTCCTAGGACAAGTCTACCTATTATACAACATTCTCATTAATATTATTTATCTATAATAGGTTATTATCATTCTCCGTTTAAACCATTTACTGTTGCAACCCATTATTCTTCATTCACTGTAATATATGTATATGTTCCTTATCTTATTAAGGAAAACACTTCATGCACCTTATCAGTTTTATTTATAGAAGGAATCAGTGATTTATTTTCATAACTTATTCCCATCTAAATCCGTGGTGGCAAGTAATTTCTTTCCTTTTTCTTAATTTATTTACTGTGGTTTACTTGCAACAAAGTTCTCAGAAATAGGTCATTTAGGGAAATACATCACTTTTCCTTCGCATCGCACTAACTCAGTCCATTACATCCCTTCCTTTCTTATTTCTTGAGTTTGATATTTAATTACCATCATTATCATTTATTCATATCTTGTTATATACATATTTTTATATACATATACATATACATATACATATACATACATATATATATGCACAAGACCTCTCACATTAGGCCTACACTTGTGGATGCTGGATTTGCCGAGCGGGTCCAGGCAGACTTCTAAAATAAGCTGACTTAACCTTGTGTCTTAGTACCATTATATGTTTTATTAATGCACTAAGACCCCTCACATTAGATTTACCACTTGTGAATGCTGGATATGCCGGGCGATTCCATACAGACTTCTATCATAAGTGTAATTTAACCTCGTGTCTAGGAGCGTTACAGTTGTCAAATTACTATGAATCTAGGCATGTTCGTTTTTTTAACAATTATTTCTATTTCATTATAGGTTTTCATGCCCCTTTCCCAAGTCATATTTATTATGCAATATATGCGCAAATAAAGATATTTAGTAATAATTTGATTTATGTCCCAACCCATATTCATGTATTCAATTTTATGCTAACATGAAACCATTTAATCATATAACTATTCCAATTCATACATGTGAGGATCATGTATATAAATATGACAAATTAACATGTAGTACGAACAACAGTAGTTGCTACCCATTTCTAACAAGTTTTTCTTTCAACATGTAATCATTCCAACACTTTAACTGATTCAGCATACGAATTATTCATATTAACATCTCAACTTGCTATAACAGTAATTCTTAATTATTCTGGCAAATTCACAAATAATAGCGGAGAATGTTTTAAATGATAACATATTATTATCTAAAATGTTATAGCTTAATCCACTCACCTCGTAAGCTTTCAAAATCCTGGATCTGGTCCAGATCTATCATTCCATGGTTTTCCTTAATTGGATTCTGAACCTAACAACCATGGATTTATAATTTTTGCTAAAAGAAAAAGGGAAGAAAAGAGAAGGGAATTGAAAAATTAGACCAGATCTAGGAATTACCTCACTTCGATAAGAGAACCTAAAATTAACATAGTTTCGCTGTGATTTGATCAACAAAATAGAAGAAGGATTGCAGACTTTGAATCACAGTTCTTGAATAAATTGATTGACTGAAGAAGAAAAAGGCTTGGTTTAATCTGGGCAGAGGCAGCATCTAGTCCTCCATTATTTTTTGTGTAGAGAAACAAGTGAAATGAGGCCATATATATAGCCAAACCCCCAAAATCCTAATCTACCAAAATCTGTCGCAGGTGGGTCGACCCATAGGTCGACACCCCCTTAGGGGATCGACACCTGTAACACCCCACATCCGTTAGTGTCACTCACAAAGGGAATGCACTAAGTTCTGTGTAGCATTTAAGGTAAAATATGCAGATAAATTACAAGACAGAAAAAAATTAAAACAACGGAAAATAAATCTTTACTTTATTGATAAAATAGTTTTTTCAACAATTGCTTTCCAATACCAGAGTATCATCTGTCTTACAAAATAAAGAAGCATAAAATAACATTTATATTCCCCAATGTAGCATAAGCCAGCCATAGCAGCGGAAAAGAGAGTCTGAAGCGATATATCCAAGAGTCTTCAAGCTTGGAAAGAGTAACAGTCCATACTAAGCAGAGCTATTCCCTCCCTGACTACCTGGGGAGGGGGGGAAACGGAAGAAAAGAAAACGAAAGAAAAACAGAGTCAAACATAAAGCCTGAGTAAGTCTAGTGGCTTTTAGCATGTGAACATGATAAAGTACATGACAGGAGTAAACTTGAAAATGGGACAGTACCAGAATAACAGACTAATATAAACCAAAGTAAGACAGTTTAAACCGAATATACTATCACACCCCATTCTATATCTCTGAACCACCTAACTAGTATCCCAACTAGTAATCTGTATAAAGATGATAACGTGATCCCAATCCCTGTAATTGCGGTTGCCTTTAGGTTTACATCTATTATTTATTACCTAGATCTAATCTAGGGTTTTCTTATCGAGCGCTTCCTAGATTCAACTAGGGTTTATGCGACTTATCTAATACTTCTCGGATTCAGGATTTATGCCACCTAGGTCCAACTAGGGATTATGCTACCTGTCGAACGATGCCCCTAGTCTAGGACGCACTACCTAGAGTGGTATATGTTCCTAGACTTTCCCCACGTAGGTGTCGCGAATCGTTTATCGCTGTCTAGATGCACATGTCCACTATATATGCGGCCCGAGTCCCGTGACAGAGCTTAATCAAGAAAATACAGAACTCGGTCGGGAGCTTTAAGTTATCTGCCTCTGCAGATGCTAAGGTCTATTTTTCTACCAGTGGATATGGTCCCACGTGACCCCTCCCTCAACTAATGAAAGGCAATCCAAGAAAATTAAGCACGAGAACTATACTCCTGCCACCTATGCCCCACTTTCCTATTGGCCAGCCTCACCCATAACTAGATAGCAAGTATATGGTCTGTTGGGAGTTCTCTGCCTTTCCGCATGCGTATCTCGACTGACTCAAGATGGTAGGTAGACGACGAGTTGCTATCACAGGGCTACTGGTCTCGCCGAATCACGCTGGTCCATCCTAGTCTTTAGGTTGCCTTATATTGCAACCAAGGCATACCCTTGGTTCTCCTAACGCAGACCTTAACCTCTGTGAGCCCAGGAGGATCATCTGCAGCCTCCCAGAGGGATACCAAAAGTACCCTCATGTCCCCTCGAAGCCTCGGGCTTCGTAACCCAATTCGTTGGAGCCTTCTTTAAGATCAGATGGACGTTCGCTCCTCCTCATGTTATACTAAGAATTACTGCTTAGTTTTCCTAACTAAGGTTTACCACTTAGTTTCCTGAATCGTTGTTTTCTTAACTAAGGTTTACTACTTAGCCCTCTTTCTCGTCAAGTTGGATTGGTTAAGTGTCATTAGTCAATTCAAGTTAGCTTAACCCATTCCTTTGTCATATTAAACTGGCTAAGTGTTATCAGTAGTTCATGTTGACTTAACCCTATCACAAACCAAGTTATATTGGTTAAGTGTTTCTTATTACTTAACCCTACCCATTCATCTTGTATTGGTTAAGTGTCCCTTTTAACCTAACCTTGCCCATCTGTTTTAACTAACATGTTATAACGGTTAAGTGTTCCCTTAGTTAACTTAACCCTAACATCTGTTTAATTAACATATTCTAATGGTTAAGTATTGTCCCTTCATGTTTTAACTTAACCCTATTCATTTATCACACTATGATGGTTAAGTGTTCTAAGTTCACTTAACCCTACATTCTAGTCCAGCTAACATATTAAATTGGCTAAGTGTATTAAATTTACTTAACCCCAACCTCTAGTCCAGTTAACATGTTAAATTGGCTAAGTGTATTAACTTTACTTAACCCCACCTTTTAGTCTAGTCAACATGTTAATTTGCCTAAGTGTATTAAATTTACTTAACCCTACCAATCCTAGCTTAGCTTTAATTGTCTTATTAAAGCACCAACCACTCACATTAGACAGGTATTGTTGTGGCTGCCTGTATGCCGGTCGGTTCCGGGCAGTCTTACGCCACAACTCAGTCTAACCTCGGGTCTTTATCGGACTCAATGCCTTAACCTCCCACATTGGATAGGTATTGTTGTGATTACTGGACAGCCGGGCGGGTCCGGGCAGGTTTACATCACAACTCAATCCAACCTCGGTTAAGCATATTCATATTGTCTAAATTTACATTTTTACTTATGTAAATATTTCCTGTCACATGTTTTATTCCAAACTAATGGTACATAATTTATACCATTTATGGCCTTAACCTATTTCATGGTTTTTAGGCCCGCCTACATATTAACATATTTTAATTTAATAGTTAATCCCCACGTTACCCTCGCTCGATTATTCATATTAATCGTATGAAGATATTGGGCCCGCTAATAGGCCCAATCCATAAACAAAGTAAAGAAGGGAGCATAGGTTCAACGAACCTATACTATGAAATTTGGCCTAAACATAGTTATTGATTAGCGTGTGACATAAAGGTGTAACTAGATAAATAAGGTGATCTTGCATAACATGAATCATAACATTGCATAACATGTCACAAACTTGCACATGAATATTGGATCTAGTTACATAGGTGTCACATGAATCATAAATTTTGGACTATTATAAAGATATAACATGGTATAACATGGTATAGCATAATAGGTGTCGCATGAATCCAATATAACGCAGTATGACATGTAAATGTATTGATCTAAGCATAACCTCAAACATAAAACTAGCATGTGACAACATTTTTAATATGTCCATAAAGCATGTATAGTTTGTCGACATTAACATATAGTTATGGGCTAGATCTACTCATTTGGACTTGTAACACATATATATGAATATGGGTCTAACATGAAACTTATAAAATCATGTGAACATGGATCCAAATCTAAGCCTTTAACTTGCATAAGAATCATGTGAACGAATCTATTTGCATATGACTATGAGACATATAAGTTGATCTAAATTTTTATTCTAGCATAATACAATCTCCATGAATCATGTAACATATGTGTAAATCTAACTTGCAACCTATAACTTGCATAAGCACATATATAGATCTAACAGTATACATACAATTCGCAAAATGGATAATAGATCCAATCACCACAAACGTTCAAATTATTGTGATAAACAAGCAACATCGTCTAAACAATACTGATATAACCCCAAATTACAATTTATAACAAATCATGTCTTAATCGCATTCTCATCTAAAGAGCCACTATACTTACAACGAGCGCTGAAATCTTGTTTATGGGTTTCTGTATTCTGAATTTGCAAAGCTTTCCTTTGGGGTAGAAAACGTTGCATTGAAATTTGATTAGACTTTTTTTTCTCTTTAAGTTGGCTCGTCTCTAAGCTTTTTCTCTCTTGACGGCTATTCTCCATTCCCTCCCGGTTGCATGACGACTCTAGCTTTATTTTTTTTATGTGAATTAGGTTGAGTCTTAGGCTGCTTTTATAGAGTTTCATGTTGATTTGAGCCGTCAGATGAAGACAGAAGGAATCTAGGCCATATACGTCAAGAGGAACCAATCCGGTGTCGACACGTCAGCCTTAGTGACACACCAAGGCTCAGGAATTCGACCAGAACACAGACCAGGCCAGCCAGACCTGACCAGGTTGACAGGGCAGGTCGACCCTATGGTCGACCTGGGTCCACCAGTTCGACCCCCAGGTCGACCCTATGGTCGACCTGGGCCCTAGGCAGGAACTTTCCTGCCCAGCCCGGGTCTGGTCCTATTTTTGAATTTTGAATCCGATTTTCGAGCTGTTTGAATTTTAAATAAACTCTGAAACTTCCGGAGGTTATATCTCCTTCGTACGGAGTCCGATTTACGCAAACTCGGACTCTATCTCAAGCAGAATTTCAAGACGAACGCAATGGCATAACCTGTTTCCCTTAATTCTTATGTTTTGAATTAAGTATACTTTAGTTTATCAATTTGCTGTTAACCGAAAACTCGGGGTGTTACATTCTCCCCTCCTTAAAGGATTTCGTCCCCGAAATCTTCAAGTCTGGAAGAACATATATCCTACCATCCAATCGTCCATCTACTCAA
The DNA here is from genome assembly GCA_030737875.1 of Allium sativum. Classification (NCBI taxonomy): domain Eukaryota; kingdom Viridiplantae; phylum Streptophyta; class Magnoliopsida; order Asparagales; family Amaryllidaceae; genus Allium; species Allium sativum. Next base: position 937,538,563 of record CM060913.1, on the reverse strand, counting down.
CCATAAAACACAGGCAACCATTTTCCTTAAAAGTCTTCTAATGCTTCATGATCATATGCATAGTGCGTGTATATGTCCGTATCTAATGCAAAATCAGGCGGTCTACTGATTCAGTTGACCTCCTTAATGCAATTTATGTCTGTGCCATGAATCCATTATGTATGCAAATTTTATTCTTACTCAAGATTTTCTACATGAGTGCACAATCATTCATCCAAATGCAACGTCCATATGATAACACATCAAGTTCAATTCATAAACAAATACATATTTGTAAATGAAATATGAAAGTGTCCGAGCTGATCTAGTGCCTAATATATGCATCCACAAGCAGCCACTTGCAACCACCAATCACAACATGTTTCACATACATGTTTACATCCATTGGCTTCTACCTAAGGATTGATGATACGTCCTAGAGGATATACCTTAGAAAGAGAGAAACAAGTATGTGTAAAATTTCTACAAAATGATCAAGGATATATCCTTAAGAAAAAGAGTATGGTGCGTGTTTCTAATCTTCAATCCCCCATATCGCGTCTTCTTGAGCTTTACTCCACTGTACCTTAACTAATTTAACTTCACGATTGCGAAGTTTCTTGACCTCCATTTCCAAAATAAACGGATGTTAACCATGATACCAAGTGTATATCCATCATGCCATAACTATAAGGGTCAAAAGCTAAAGGTCACTACGTACTTTTTACCTCTCTTAAGGTTAGTCTTTTTCTATTTAGAGCGCCTGCCACAACTATTTATCTCTCATGCAAACCATCCTAGTCGAACTCGACATCCCTCAAGTACAAGCCCCAGAGGCCTAAACCAGTATCAGACAAGCACCCAAGGAATATCTCCTCCAAATTTGGACGATCTACGTGAGATGATATAAGCAAAACAACCAAGCAATTGAGCACTTAACCGACTCTGGCTATCCTCGCCAGTCTTGCTCCAAAACTATCATTGGTCGCATAACTGACTTTGCATTGTCAACTAGATATATGCGGAAATCTATCTTGAGTTTTAGGGGGAAAACCCCTAACCTAACCAAAACATCTGCGTGCTCATGGACTATCCTGACGGATCGCAAACCATTGATAGATGTATCAAGTGATTCTAGGTAGCTAGGCCTAACTGATCCTTTAGGATCGCACGGAATCTCGAGGGTATTCCCGGGGCGAATCAAAAGTCTAACTACCCTAACTTCACCCTTATTAGCTAACCAACCCATGCCTAGAATCAACCCATAGCCCATGAAACCCAAAAACATAAGCATTAAGCTTAAACCCAATACTTAACTATAGCTACTCTCAAATCCCTACAAACCAAAGATAAATTGGTCGAACCACCAATTGGATTTGAGACATTAGTGGGATCTTTCTATTATACAAGTACTACGGTGCAGAGACTCAACTATGGAAGTAGATATGGACAAATGCGAAGCGCTAAGATCAAAAGAGTACTAATCGAAACGAAAAGCTAAACTTTTCCAATAGAGACTTTTACTATCTCTCTCACAAGTATTTTGGAGGTGAAAGCATGCACTCGCCCTTCTGCAAATCCTGTCCCTTGTCCTTAATTATACCATGGAAAAGATACCTCCTCTCCTCTTAGGTTTTATAATCCTTTCTTCGTGAGTCGAGTTTTATGTCCATGAATTTCTCATCCTTACGTTGAGCTCCCTAGCCAAACTCCCTTATCCTCATTTTTACCATCCCTATGAAATCATGTTGACAAATTTCTCAAAAGCTGCCTCCATCGCACGGAAAACCGTTCAAAGTTTGAAAGAAAACTAGTCGCATGTGAAACTATGGCTATAGATGGAAGTCGGGCACTACTTTTGCCCTTCGATAGGTATCGTAGTCTTATCAAGCCTACGGAACCATGCTGCGATGAGGTTATCTTCCAGAAAGCCAGGAGCCTCGAAGACTCAAGAAAGAAGGGGACAAGAATTCAAACAGAGAATCAGAAGATAGTGCGTATGGCTTTGGGGAATATGCCTTTAAACCAAAACTTTTCTTTTGAAAATGCTTCTTTTTAAAACCGTTTTGAAAATAATTTTTCAAATCTTTTATCTGATCCTGTAACCTTCAGCTCTGATACCACGTGCAACACCCCACATCCGTTAGTGTCACTCACAAAGGGAATGCACTAAGTTCTGTGTAGCATTTAAGGTAAAAGATGCAGAAAAATTACAAGACAGAAAAAAATTAAAACAGCGGAAAATAAATCTTTACTTTATTGATAAAATAGTTTGTACAACAATTGCTTTCCAATACCAAAGTATCATCTGTCTTACAAAATAAAGAAGCATAAAATAACATTTATATTCCCCAATGTAGCATAAGCCAGCCATAGCAGCGGAAAAGAGAGTCTGAAGCGATATATCCAAGAGTCTTCAAGCTTCGAAAGAGTAACAGTCCATACTAAGCAGAGCTATTCCCTCCCTGACTACCAAGGGGAACGGAAGAAAAGAAGACGAAAGAAAAACAGAGTCAGACATAAAGCCTGAGTAAGTCTAGTGGCTTTTAGCATGTGAACAGGATAAAATTCATGACAGGAGTAAACTGGAAAATGGGAAAGTACCAGAATAATAGACTAATATAAACCAAAGCAAGACAGTTTAAACCGAATATACTATCACACCCCATTCTATATCTCTGCACCACCTAACTAGTATCCCAACTAGTAATCTGTATAAAGATGATAACGTGATCTCAATCCCTGTAATTGTAGTTGCCTTTAGGTGTACATCTATTATTTATTACCTAGATCTAATCTAGAGTTTTCTTATCGAGCGCTTCCTAGATTCAACTAGGGTTTATGCGACTTATGTAATACTTCTCGGATTCAGGATTTATGCCACCTGGGTCCAACTAGGGATTATACTACCTGTCGAACGATGCCCCTAGTCTAGGACGCACTACCTAGAGTGGTATATGTTCCTAGACTTTCCCCACGTAGGTGTCGCGAATCGTTTATCGCTGTCTAGATGCACATGTCCACTATATGTGCGGCCCGAGTCCCGTGACAGGGCTTAATCAAGAAAACACGGAACTCAGTCGGGAGCTTTAAGTTATCTGCCGATGCAAATGCTAAGGTCTGTTTTTCTACCTGTGGATATGGTCCCACGTGACCCCTCCCTCAACTAATGAAAGGCAATCCAAGAAAATCAAGCACGAGAACTATGCTCCTGCCTCCTATGCACTCACTTTCTTATTGGCCAGCCTCACCATAACTAGATAGCAAGTATATGGTCTGTTGGGAGTTCTCTGCCTTTCCGCATGCGTATCTCGACTGACTCAAGATGGTAGGTAGACGACGAGTTGCTATCACAGGGCTACTGGTCTCGCCGAATCACGCTGGTCCATCCTAGTCTTTAGGTTGCCTTATATTGTAAGCAAGGCATACCCTTGGTTCTCCAAACGCAGACCTTAACCTCTGTGAGCCCAGGAGGATCATCTGCAGCCTCACAGAGGGATACCAAGAGTACCCTCACGTCCCCTCGAAGCTTCGGGCTTCGTAACCCAATTCGTTGGAGCCTTCTTTAAGATTAGATGGGCGTTCGCTCCTTCTCATGTTATACTAAGAATTACTACTTAGTTTTCCTAACTAAGGTTTACCACTTAGTTTCCTGAATCGTTGTTTTCTTAACTAAGGTTTACTACTTAGCCCTCTTTCTCGTCAAGTTGGATTGGTTAAGTGTCATTAGTCAATTCAAGTTAGCTTAACCCATTCCTTTGTCATATTAAACTGGCTAAGTGTTATCAGTAGTTCATGTTGACTTAACCCTATCACAAACCAAGTTATATTGGTTAAGTTTCTTATTACTTAACCCTACCCATTCATCTTGTATTGGTTAAGTGTCCCTTTTAACCTAACCTTGCCCATCTGTTTTAACTAACATGTTATAACAGTTAAGTGTTCCCTTAGTTAACTTAACCCTAACATCTGTTTAATTAACATATTCTAATGGTTAAGTATTGTCCCTTCATGTTTTAACTTAACCCTATTCATTTATCACACTATGATGGTTAAGTGTTCTACGTTCGCTTAACCCTACATTCTAGTCCAGCTAACATATTAAATTGGCTAAGTATATTAAATTTACTTAACCCCAACCTCTAGTCTAGTTAACATGTTAAATTGGCTAAGTGTATTAACTTTACTTAACCCCACCTTTTAGTCTAGTCAACATGTTAATTTGGCTAAGTGTATTAAATTTACTTAACCCTACCAATCCAAGCTTAGCTTTAATTGTCTTATTAAAGCACCAACCACTAACATTAGACAGGTATTGTTGTAGCTGCCTGTATGCCGGTCGGTTCCGGGCAGTCTTACGCCACAACTCAGTCTAACCTCGGGTCTTTATCGGGCTCAATGCCTTAACCTCCCACATTGGATAGGTATTGTTGTGATTACTGGGCAGTCGGGCGGGTCCGGGCAGGTTTACATCACAACTCAATCCAACCTCGGGTTAAGCATATTCATATTGTCTAAATTTACATTTTTACTTATGTAAATATTTCATGTCACATGTTTTATTCCAAACTAATGGTACATAATTTATACCATTTATGGCCTTAACCCATTTCATGGTTTTTAGGCCCGCCTACATATTAACATATTTTAATTTAATAGTTAATCCCAACGTTACCCTCGCTCGATTATTCATATTAATCGTATGAAGATATTGGGCCCGCTAATAGGCCCAATCCATAAACAAAGTAAAGAAGGGAGCATAGGTTCAATGAACCCATACTATGAAATTTGTCCTAGACATAGTTATTGATTAGCGTGCGACATAAAGGTGTAACTAGATAAATAAGGTGATCTTACATAACATGAATCATAACATTGCATAACATGTCACAAACTTGCACATGAATATTGGATCTAGTTAGATAGGTGTCACATGAATCATAAATTTTGGACTATTATAAAGATATAACATGGTATAACATGGTATAGCATAATAGGTGTCGCATGAATCCAATACAACGCAGTATGACATGTAAATGTATTGATCTAAGCATAACCTCAAACATAAAACTAGCATGTGACAACATTTTTAATATGTCCATAAAGCATGTATAGTTTGTCGACATTAACATATAGTTATGGGCTAGATCTACTCATTTGGACTTGTAACACTTATATATATGAATATGGGTCTAACATGAAACTTATAAAATCATGTGAACATGGATCCAAATCTAAGCCTTTAACTTGCATAAGAATCATGTGAACGAATCTATTTGCATATGACTATGAGACATATAAGTTGATCCAAATTTTTATTCTAGCATAATACAATCTCCATGAATCATGTAACATATGTGTAAATCTAACTTGCAACCTATAACTTGCATAAGCACATATATAGATCTAACAGTATACATACAATTCGCAAAATAGATAATAGATCCAATCACCACAAACGTTCAAATTATTATGATAAACAAGCAACATCTTCTAAACAATACTGATATAACCCCAAATTACAATTTATAACAAATCACGTCTTAATCGCATTCTTATCTAAAGAGCCACTATACTTACAACGAGCGCTGAAATCTTGTTTTCGGGTTTCTGTATTCTGAATTTACAAAGCTTTCCTTTAGGGTAGAAAATGTTGCATTGAAATTTGATTAAACTTTTGTTTCTCTTTAAGTTGGCTCGTCTCTAAGCTTTTTCTCTCTTGACGGCTATTCTCCATTCCCTCCCGGCAGCATGACGACTCTAGCTTTATTTTTTTATGTGAATTATGTTGAGTCTTAGGCTGCTTTTATAGAGTTTCATGTTGATTTGAGCCGTCAGATGAAGACAGAAGGAATCTAGGCCATACACATCAAGAGGAACCAATCCAGTGTCGACACGTCAGCCCTAGTGACACACCAAGGCTCAGGAATTCGACCAGAACACAGACCAGGCCAGCCAGACCTAACCAGGTCAACAGGGCAGGTCGACCCTATGGTTGACCTGGGCCCTGGGCAGGAACTTTCCTGCCCAGCCGGGGTCTGGTCCTATTTTTGAATTTTGAATCCGATTTTCGAGCTGTTTGAATTTTAAATAAATTCTAAAACTTCCGGAGGTCATATCTCCTTCGTACGGAATCCGATTTACGTAAACTCGGACTCTATCTCAAGCAGAATTTCGAGACGAACGCAATGGCGTAACTTGTTTCCCTTAATTCTTATGTTTTTAATTAAGTATACTTTAGTTTATCAATTTGTTGTTAACCGAAAACTCGGGGTGTTACAACACCCCTGGGCAGGAAATCTGCCGCCTCACCAAATTTTGAATTTGAACCGAATTTCGAATTTCTAAACCTATTTTTGAATTTCTAAACCCATTATATATATATATATATATATTCTTCCCGTGCATATACGAACTTCAAACCTTAATGACTTCTTCATACGATGTCCAATTTATGCAAACTAGGTGTCTATTTTGACCAGAATTCCGAGACGAACGCAATGGTGCAGTATGTTTCACTTAATTCTGAATATTTAATCAATTTATTCTTATTTTATTATCTTAAGTTAAAATTGCGGGGTGTTACGTTCTCCCACCTTTAGTAAATTTCGTCCTCGAAATTTGATATGGGTAAAGTCAATTAACCCCTCGCATAATATACATCCATCATGTGTGCATCCAATTTTTGCAACATCATGCACTTGTGCAAGGTGAAATACAACATAACAATAATAAATGTATGCCTAAGCGATACCTCCTATTTGTTTGCAAATTTTTCAAAAATCATTTTAAAAAAACATGATGCTCACATCCTAAATATACCGGCGGTTCTATATGAATGCAATATTTGAAAATCAAAATGCTTTTTCATCCAAATTTTCCTACACTCTTACTAGGTAAGAGCATAGTTCATCCATTTGTTGCATCCAAAATCCTACCAACCAAATTTATTTTTCAAATTTCAGAAAAATCTAATTTTCTAAATTTGATTTCTTATGTTACAATAACGTAGAAAACGAAAAATTTCGCATCTTTCGTTTTTCTTTTTCAACCTTTTTCTAACCGTACTTGGATTTGATGTAATTATTTATAAAGATTCCCCTATTTTTCCTATCCAAACACAGCCGACATAAGAAAATTTTCTTTGTTACAGAATCTCTTTTTCATAGCCTCAAAACTTTTCCCGTCTTCCCCAGGCTCTAATCCTCACTTACTCTATATTTTTAAAACAAGGTTTGGCCTTTTCATTTAAACTTTTCTTCCAAAAATTTAAAAACGTCAAAACCTTATTTTCCTCATGAAAACTTACTTTTGCCGAACCATAAAACATGTCATATAAATAAAATGTATTTTTTTTTTCAAATCTCGAAAATTGGAGTAGATAAGGACAACTATTTCGCAGTTGGGTTTATGACTTGTTCTTACCTATAAGGTCGGTTCAGTCTCTTACTATAAGGTGCAAACATCTACTCTATTCTTAATTTCTATGGCTTATTTTGTCCACCCAAATTTTTTTTCTCTTTTAAACAATTTATCAAAAATGATTGTTGAAAGAATAGAGACTTCAAACTTTCTTGATTAAAAATTCCTGTATGAAATAGAACAAGAAAACTAGCGAGCTATACATGCTCTATAATATGCACCTTTTTATTGAGAGAATTTTTTTACTTTAGACAAAGTTTTCGAAAGAAATCACCGTTTACAAAATATACCCCATTTTACTTCAAAACCCAATATGTACTTCTTTGCATATTTTAAAACTATAACTATTAAGATTAAAAATTGAAAACACCATAAACCATTTTTCCAAAAACTTTACAATTTCAAGTTCTTAAAAGTTAATAATAGTGTTAGTTTCAAAACGGATTTCCAATTTTTCTAGGCTTTCCTAGACACTCCCCAACGTCAATTCTCTCAACTATATATATATTCCTAATCCATCCTTCTCTTTTTAACCTTTTCCAATTTATAAGGTTTTACTACCAAGCCCACTAATCTGAAGTACTAACATATGGGATCTTCCTTTCTATACTTCAAAATATATTGCACAATTCCAACCCAAATTTCCTAAGGGGCTCAGATTTCCATATTCATTCCTTAATGTACAAAACGGTCATCCCAATTCTTACCATATTATACTCTTTCTATTTAGTGGGTTCCTCTATGGATCTAGGTATATATATATATAATATATTTATATTTTTAAAAATACAAATACGTTCACTCACTATTTATGCAGGAATCCTAAACCTAAGCTCCGATACCAGATGTAACAACCTGAATTTCGACAGACCGATTTTTTTTTCAAAATTCCAATCTATCGAAACTCAGATTGGTTTGCTAGTATCCTGCAAAAAAGACAAAGACATAAAATATGTTAGAGCTCAGAAAACATCTCACACCGGAAAGGATAAAATATAATATGCTAAAAGTATAGTGTTACCGTATTAATAATACTTCCTAACCAGTATCCAAAGCTATTATGTCTCTGCCACAAATCTGACCTCCGAGTATGTTATGAGGAGGGGGTCAGAACACAAGTTCTGGTGACTGGATTTAAATTATACATTTTGGATAATCCTACGTATACCGTTCAATCACGTTTTCTTATTTATTAGGTTACTTGGGTTAACAACACACAAGGCTTACACACACGTCGTACCCATTTACTTCCCAGTGGATTAACCTAATACAATATACATATAGCTCACCCTCAATATTGAAATACACCCAATGTTACCCCACTCGCACGGTCTCTACCGTAATGCCATAGAAGTGAATGTAGTCCCTCATCCTACGCTGGAGTGACGTATGAATCTCTACATAACAATGTTACGTTCTGTATATGTCTGCCATTACTGTGCTACGTAAGCGTACAGACTGCCATCATCGATCGAATCAAAATTCATACTGGAGTAATGCCCTCAACTGTACGATACACCACCTAGAGTCGACATGCGTGTATCTAGACTATCCTACATACGTATCGCCAGTTGTAGCTCGATGCCTTAATCGAACATCCTCTAATGTGCACCGAGTTCCATGGCATGGTTATACAAAAAACACAGAACTTGGTCGGGAGCTTTTCCATATCTATACATGCCCGTCTTTAAGAGCCTCTATATACAGATATTCCTAGGGTTTGTTTTTCATGGGGCTAGGCCCCACCTTGGCCCCTCCCTCAACTAGTAAGGACTACAAGAGCTAAACGACTGGCCCCTAACAAACAATCTAAACATCCAGTTGGCGTCTTCCGTCAACCACTGTACCTCGATAGTGAAAGGTGAATGGTCTATTGGTTTTAGCTCTAGTCTTTTCGCATCCCACTAGCTGCCGATGACGGGTATCTGACAATCTACTATCCTTGTTGGTCGTGACCCTTCGCCTCCCCATTGAGGCGACCACCGAATCACCCTGGTGTCACCGCGTCACAGCATTCTAACTGCAAAGCTACTCTTGCAGTCAAGGCCCACCCACCTTTTAGTTATGCGTAGACCCAACCTCTGCGAGCACAGCCTAAACAACTGCCACCACACATAGGACTACCATGAGCACCTTACGTATCTCAGGAAGTCGCGTTCTTCCCCTTCCAGTCCTTTAGAGCCGACAGAATAATCAGATGAATGTGTGCTCCCCTCGTGCCTTATAACACCACGATGATCTACCCTGTTGGGTTATTCACCCTTAAACGTGCGGACCGGTCCAAGCGCCTCACTTTAATATGTTTATAGACCCTATGTCTAAACATTCTTTTACGTGCTTGTCTTACCTAATCATATTTCCATTTAACTTGGTTATTCCCGTTCAAATTGAATTCTTAATCAAGTTACCGAGTTCCTCTTGCTTATTAATTTCGGTTATATAACTTAACCCATTTAAGTTTATTAATAAACCCGCAACATGTTATTCTTGAGATTGTGGCCCAAGGTCTGTGATCCACAATCCCTTTGTATTCTTGTTTGATTTCATCGTTACAATAACATGTTCTTCTTAATATGTAATTAAGTATATCCCAGTTCACCTGTTTTCTTGTTTACATGTCAGTCATTATTTATGATTAAATACAACTTATTTCATAAGTTTTCCTCATTCTTTCTCATTTTATCATAATTCCATTTTACGCCATTACTACAACTTATCGTTGTTTACTTATTAACTTATCTCTCAACTAAGGTCCATTAATAAGTTTTTCTACCCATTTATTATAACCTATGTTATAACTTCCTCTTGTCCCTAGGACAAGTCCAAACATGTTATTCTTATGAGCGGGTTTCAGACTTCCAAGTTTACAGATTAATTAATTTATAATTAACTACAATTTATATTTCATAGATTTCCCCCTTTTCTCAATTGGTTTCAGGTTTTTCCCATTTACTGATTACTTAATTTACAATTAAGTGTCCCTTATCTCATTTCACCAGTTATCCCATTTCTTTACTAGTTTATTATAACCTAAGTTATAATCTTCACTTGTCCCTAGGACAAGTCTACCTATTATACAACATTCTAATTAATGTTATTTATTTATAATAGGTTATTATCATTCCCCGTTTAAACCATTTACTGTTGTAACCCATTATTCTTCATTCAATGTAATATATGTTCCTTATCTTATTAAAGAAAACACTTCATGCACCTTATCAGTTTTATTTATAGAAGGAATCAGTGGTTTATTTTCATAATGTATTCCCATCTAAATCCATGGTGGCAAGTAATTTATTTCCTTTTTCTTACTTTATTTACTGTGGCTTACTTGCAACCACGTTCTCAGAAATAGGTGATTTAGGGAAATACATCACTTTTCCATCGCATCGCACTAACTCAGTCCATTGCATCCCTTCCTTTCTTATTTCCTGAGTTGACATTTAATTACCATCATTGCCATTTATTCATATCTTGTTATATACATATATATATACACACATATATGCACAAGACCTCTCACATTAAGGCTACACTTGTGGATGATGCATTTGTCGGGCGGGTCCGAGCAGACTTCTACCACAAGTTGACTGTAACGTCCCATATTTTTCGGTATAATAATCAATGTATTTAATTATTTAAAATACGATTTAGAAATTTAAATGGCCGTTTAATTAAATAGTATTGAATATTTAATTAATATATATAATATAATAATATATTTAATTTTCGAAATAGTTGGAAATAGTGGAATTCACAATATGGTGTGAATTGGATCATAGAATTATATTAACGAATATACTATATAAATGTCAGTTGAATTATAATTTATATTATAATTATAATCGAGCTCGTAATGGCGCGGCAGTTCGTAATTTGGCGATTTGAACTTTAAACAAATATACAGAATCCGTTTTAACTCGGATTTCTGTGAAACAAGAAACGTTCGGAGCTGGTGAAGTATATTTTTCTAATGGAACAGAAAAATCGAGATTTCATTGTGTAGATTTTAAGTTATGTCCAAATCAAAATTTTCAGAAAAGTCGCTATGGAATTCCTTTGTAATTTATAATGATTTATTTATATTATAAATGAATTTTTCAATATAAATTGAATATCGATTCAACCGGGATTTGAATATCGAGTTATAAATCCAATTGGAGCTGTATGATATTCTATTGTGAATATATACGATAATGTTTATTTATAAATATTAAATTTAATTATTTTTAAATATATTTATATTTAAAAGGGTTTATTTAGAGCTTTAAAAATAGCTAGTTTTGCAAACGACCTCCGTTTTCGACGAAACTAATTTTGTTGGATCTGTAATATCAAATTATTGTTAGATTTCAGTTTTCGTGATTTATGAAGTCAGTATGTGGCCGTATGGAATTTTAATGTGAAAAACAGTCGATAATTTAACTTTAAAAATATGCTGCGTGAGCAAACGGAGTCGAAATACGACGAAACAAGTTTCGTTGGGTCCGAAATGTCAAAACTATAGCTGCGTGTCCATTTTCGTGATATTTTCGTATTATATGTGATCACAGGGATTTTTAATGATAAATAAAAATAGCGTTTGATTAAAAACAAATAAAATAATGAATATTAAAATAATATTTCTCCTCTATAAATAATCCTTAATGTTTCTAACCCTAAACCATTTTCCTCGTTTCACTGCAAATAATCCACCGCCAGTTATTTTCTTCGAACAGGAAATTGATGGCTTTCAAAAATCAAAGCAAATAGGATAAATTCCTATAAATCAAAATATGGCTATATTTGGGATCCATGGAGTGAGCTGGTTATCGCAGTAGGTTTTTTTTAGGTTCGATTGGGTTTTTTGTTGTGCGAAATTGTACAGCGTGTTGTCTTCAACTTAGGGTTGATCGTTGTGATCGATTAAGGCATTAACAGCTGATTTCGAGTTCGTATATGGATTCCTGGGGAGAAGTAGCACTTGCGTGCACATTTGTGGGGTAGTCAGTGATGGTTGGGGTCGCGAGACTTACAAGAGGGGCGGTTGAAGCCTGGAAATCGCAAATAGTAGGGTGATCTTGAGTTGAAGGTTAGGGGCATGAGCTGATGGAGAATTCGAAGAGGAGTATAATGGGTTTGGTTTGGAGGTGAACGGTGGAGTGTGGAGTGAGGTATGGAAGAAGAAAAGTCGGTAATGGCCATGATGAAGTCTGCCGTGAATTTCGTGTGTTTGGGGAAGATGGTTTAACGGGTTGGTTTTTACCCGTGGGATGTTGGGCTCGAGAAACGAAGGGTAAGGCTCATTTGAGAATAAAGTCCAAGTTTTTATTTAATTTAAATGTATGTAGACTTCGAAATTAAATAACTTTATCATACGATAAGGGTTTTCAGCGAAACAAGATCCGTTGGGATCGTATGGACGGTAGCTACACCATGGAACTGACTAGGAGTGTATTGGAGCTCGTTACAATTTATAGCGAAATAAATTGTCCATCTGAATCAACCGACAATTATCGTTATTTAACGATGATCATCCAATGTGAGTAAATCTCACTTAACTCTACTCATTTTGTATTTTCATAAAGTATTTTTAGAACTGATAAATATTGGTTGATTGTTGTGAGTTGACTGGTTGGTTGAACTGCTAACTGATTAGTTAAAAATATCGATATAGTTATATATATATATATATATCGTTAATTAAATAGTGATTCTATTGATCAGAATATTTCATGTTGAAATGAAATTGATGTTAATTATATTGTTTAACATCTGTGGATACAGGCGAACAGGTTGGAGGGACCCAACTGGATTCCTCAATATTTACAATACCGTTTTTCATATATTGTGGTATATGATGTGGTGTATAACCTGTTAATGATTGTGTTTGTTTGGACGATGATTGATCCTTTTGACTTAGCAATTTAAATACCATAGGAAATACTGGAATGTAAAAAGGGGGATTTTCAAAGTATATTTTGAAAATAAAATATTTATATAAAATCAATGGATTTTATATAAAGGGGAATATTTATATGAAATAAATATAATTATTAAAGGAATATTTGGGAAATAAATATAGTTAGAAAAGGGATTATTTGTAAAATAAATAGAATTATATAAATGAAATATCTATATAAAATAAATAGAATTTTATAAATGAAATATTTGTAAAACAAATAGAATTTTATAAAAGAAAATAAGTGGAAAATAAATATTAAATGGAAATCTATTTTTAACAGATAAATGGAAAGGATTTATTTAAAGTAGAATTAAATAAAAATCTGTTTCAATAGATAAAATTGAGAAGATTAATTTTTAAATAATGGTTTATAATTAAATAAAATATTTATCATTTGATAAATGGAAAATATAAGTCTGAATTTATATAGAGAAGTAGAAATCGGTTTTGACACCATTATTTCAAATAGAATTTGAACATAGCATTTATAAAAGGGATTATAAATGAGATTTAAGTGTTAGAGATAAAAGGATTTTTTGTATGAATAATTCTATAAATAAAAGTATAAATAGAATTTGGAAATGGAATATTATTTTTAAACATGAAATCAAACTGAATTGATTTATAAAAGAAATATTATTCACATTTGATATGAATAATGGATTAAAATGAATATTTTATAAATTAAAACGTTTATAAGAAAAATTTGGTTTTGAAATAGGAATTTCAAATGGGATTTGAATGAGTTAGGGGTTAGAGTTAAATCGAATATTAGTTATTCGAATAGAGATAATCGAATTTGAGTTAATTGACTTAGAGTTAATCGATTAGAGTTAATCAAATAGAGTTAATCGAATCGAGTTAGTCGAATATTAGTTATTCGAATAGAGTGAATCAAATATAGTTTATTTGAAGAAGGAGATATTGTCGAATAGAGTTATTCGAAAAGAGTTATCGAATGTAGTCTATTCAAAGAAAAGAGTTATCGAATAGAGATTATTCGAGAGAGGATTATACATTGGAGTTCGATTATATCGAATGTAGGAAAGTATTATTTACTTTCCGGGTTTTAAATCAAGATGTATTTATTTTAATAAATCATTCATTTATTTATTCAGATTAGGAAATAAAAGTTATATTTAAGTTATTATATTTCATAAGAATGGGATTATACCACTATTGTTATAATCAAATGATTTCTGTAAAAGAAGTGGATTCGTAAATAGAATCCGAGAGCTACGTAAGGAAGTTTGTTAAAGTTTTAAAAGGTGAACTTTGTCTATTTCGAGGTTAGAAATTTTGTTCATTTAATGTCTGAGAGGTAGTTACACCCCAACTAGATTGACTCCATTTTTAACTGAGGAATGGATAAAGTTCGATAGTGAAGGTTAGTTAATTGAATTTAGTTAATAAGTGTTAATGGGTCGAGTCGCGTAGCGCTGTTTTATTTAAATATCTGTTAAAATCCAAATGAAGGGGTTTTGGAAATGTTTTCAAAATAATAATCAAAAATGGTTTCTATTATAGGAAATAAGAAATGGGAACAAAAATGGAAATGTTTTCCAATGATTAATAACGTATATTTTCTAATATAGAAAATAGGGATTTACGAATATATGGAAATGGGAAATCGGGAAGTGAATAAATAAATGATAAATTAATTTAAAAGGGGATCAGTGTTGATTGATGATTTGCTCGGTAAGATTTCCATTTGGAAACATGACCATTGTTTGTACACATGTTTTCCTTTGATAGTTAAATCACTGACTATCAAAGTTTTTGACCATTTCCGTTGTCAATACGGAGAGACCGGGATCAGATTTATTATCTGAAAACCACTCGGTATGGGCATTAACGTTGCGAATCAAATTTGATGAAGATAATTGAAGACGGAGTTGTGCAAGGGCTGTTCTGGCGATCCTAGGTAGAAATTTCCCAAGATGGATTTACATAATAGTGCTTTCGGTTTGTCCAGACCCAGGACAACGTGTATGGATGAATGTCTGACAGAGTATATCTAATGGATCACGTAAGTTGATCGCTTCAAACGTATCCACATTTGGTGGCGGAGGAATTCATTTCTCTTAGCTTTATACCCGTGATATTTTTGTGGAAATCAAATTTGTGATTTGGCGGGTATGTCAATGTGTCATTCAAAGTAAATGAATGTATGATCTGTCAAAAGATACGTTATGACCTCAAGCCTCAACAACCGGGAAATGACAAAAATTGAGCAGGCAGCATGGCTAAGTGGGTCGCCCCCATTAGGGTGTATTGTCACCATCTAGAGAATATTCATATTTGTTACTTCTTTTCGCGTTTGTATCTCCCGGGAACGGTTATGTTGCTAGCAACCGTAGGTGACAATATATTTGATACACTCAAGAGAATTGAGTGGTCGGTCATGTATGGGCCAGGTTGCAAGATGTTCTTGTTGAACCCAGTGTATTCCTCACTAGAGATACACTATCGGCAGGTGGTTCCATACCTTGTCATTGTCGGAATCCAATATCCAATAAGCACCTCCGGTTATGATTGTATACTATATATATGTGGAGCATGAGATGCAAGCGTTCTTCTAGATTGTTAATTATTTGTGATTATACATTATTATGATATCAGGAAAGTATTGATTTCAAAAATGTTTTGGGTTATCGTAAGGTAAAAACCATCCGTGTTTATGTGTGGATTGGTCTTACGATTATTATTTCTTTTAATAAAATTATTTTTAAAAGTTAAACCAAGTGGTCGGAGTTTACTCACACCAGTCCCATAACTGACCCAGAGTTTATTTGTTTTGTTTTCCCTAAACTCTTGGGTGCCCAAAATTTGTACGGGCAGTCAAGTAGTCGGGATTTACAGGTACACTAGATGGAGCTTGGAGAAGGAGGCTTCAGCAGCATTTTATAGCTATTGTTTATTTCCGTTGTGATGTAAGTGTTGTACTCTAATATACAAATACAGATTTGTGTTTCAAAGTTATTTTAGGCACTATATTTTTTCGTTCCGCTGTGAGATTCGTGTTACTCTGATGTTGTTGTGTTCTTCTTCTTCTATTCTAATAGTTCTACCCATAGTTTTGATGACCGAACCCGACCTTCGGTCCGGCCGCGGTTAACCACGAGCCATCAGCCACCACGTCCGGAGCTCGTCAAAACCTCAATTGGTCACCGACCGCGGTCCAACCATCAAAATCACGGTTTTAAAGGTCAGTTCGGCCATAAAAAGGAGGTAAGAGCTGAAATTTTAGCAGATCTTCTGTTCGAAATTGTAAAAATGGATGCTTGTTATTCTTGGGATGATGTATTCAAGAAGGGAGAAAGAGCGAGCAAAGCCAGAGAGATAAAGGAGATGAAGATGCTTTTATGTTATTATTAAATTAATTTATTGTAGCCAATTTCCTCATTATTGCCTGTCACAAACGGTTGTTTTATTGTACGTTGTTTTACTTATTTCAATTTTGCTGCTATTCTACATTTTATACCATAAATATTGTAGGAAATAAAGCAAGCTGAATACCTTTTTGGACTTTTTTTTAAATGTTGTTTAAATTCTATGGGAGATAATCATAACAGATTAGCATTTAAAACAGCGCGGTTTTAATGGTTCGACCGGTCCGACCGTGAAAACCTTGAACCTTCAGACATTATGGTTCGACTTACGGTTTGGTCATGAAAACTATTGTTCTACCTTATCTATTCTCACCCTCTAACTTCTTTCTATTAACTATCCAGTATTTCCGATGTTTGAATAGTCGACATTGGTATTTGTGTCGATTTTCGGAGTTGAAAATTCCTGGGTCGTTACAGTGGTATCAGAGCTGAAGGTTAAATGATTACGTTGGCTCTGTGGCGTAACTTGATAGAAATGGGCTTAGTAATACCCTAGATTGAGTTTGAGTGTGTATATACGAGTGAACGTATTTGTTATTTGATATAAAATTATTTTATACCGTGGAGATTTATTGGTTGAGTAGTTTGTGAATTCTTGTCGATCAGTTTAATCCACTGTATCGATAAGGGTTACTAAACACTTGAATACGATAAACCGACGCAGTATGTTTTGAAAAGTGGGTAAATGAAATAATTTTACCCAAATTATATTTTGATATAAATGAAGTATAGATATTTGAAGTATTATAGTATATTGGATGTGTTGGTTATTATTATAATCGAGTAAGATTATAAATTAAATGGTTATGCAAATAACCAATCAGGATTCATATAAGTGTAATATATTGAGTTAGATGAAATAAATCTGAAATTAAAATCAGAATTGGAATTAAAATTCCTAAAATGTGAACAATTGTTTGTAAATGGATTAAATTGAATATATGAGAAAATTAAAATCCTGGGAGAGTTTAAATTGTTTTAAGAGCATTGCGAAGGGTATTTGGAATTGTTTTAAAATCGAGGTGTTTAAGAATTAGATTTTGAAAAGTTATATAGTATTGAACTCACTTTGATAAATGGGAAATAATTCTGATGATGTTGGCCACATCATCCGTGTTCATTTTCAAGTTGTAAGTGACGGATTACTACCAAAGATATTGTTTTTGAATTGTTTTGAGAAAACAAGTTGTTTAGAATCCCGAAAGGGAATAATTGGTTTTTGAGAAAAGCAAAGTTGTTTAAAACTCCTAGAATAGATTGTCTGAATTAAAAACAAATTTAAATAGAAATTTGTAGAAGCAAATAGAAATGAATTGGAATCGGTTAATTAAGTGAAAATTGAAATTGGATTAGAAGAATATCGAGTAAAATTGGGATTTAGCATATAATTGGACTCGGTTGTGTTAATGGTTTGATTTTTGAAATAAAAATCAGAATTGTGATTTTGGAACGAAGATAACCGATTCGAGGAATTAATTAGTTAATGAAATATGTGGATGGAACTTAACGAGGTTAAGTAAGCTGAGTTGAGGAGTTAGAAGTTTGGAATCAAGAATGGAACTTTGGTTTGAAATGGAATTTGGCTTGGATACGTGAATAATTTGGTTTTGAGGATAAAATTGGAAATTGATTGGGATGATAATTGTTTATGCTGAATGGATAGCAGATGGAAGTGACATAGTTGACATGCACGACAAAAAGATACGTGTTTGTTTTTATATGAGTTTGGTGATTTTATGAGCCGAATTGGCAAGCCGTTTGGCTGTTTGATTTTCTTTTGGGTTAGAGAAGGCCTAGAGAGGCGAGTTGTAGTTGTACCGATTGAGCCGTACAAAGGAGGTGCTGGCGAAATTTTTGGGTATTAGAAAATTTTCAGAATTTTTGAAAATTTTCGTTTATAGAAATGAATTAATAATTTAATTAAAATAAATTGGTTTAGTGAAACCGGAGTTAAGAAGTAAACAAATAATTTTTAATCCATTCAATAGGGTTTGTTTACTACCTTGGCAATTTCGAGGACGAAATTATTTTAAGGGGGAAAGAATGTAATGTCCCGTATTTTCGGTATAATAATTAATTTATTTAATTATTTAAAATATGATTTAGAAATTTAAATGGTCATTTAATTAAATAATATTGAATATTTAATTAATATATATAATATAATAATATATTTAATTTTCGAAATAGTCAGAAATAGTGGAATTCACAATATGGTGTGAATTGGATCATATATAATATATAATTCAGTTTAGAGTTGAATTATATTAACGAATATACTATATAAATGTCAGTTGAACGTATAATTTATATTATAATTATAATCGAGCTCGTAATGGCACATCAGTTCGTAATTTGGCGATTCGAACTTTAAACGAATATACAGAATCCTTTTTAAATCGGATTTCTGTGAAACAAGAAACGTTCAGAGCTGGTGAAGTATATTTTTCTAATGGAACAGAAAAATCGAGATTTTATTGTGTAAATTTTGAGTTATGTCCAAATCAAATTTTCGAAAAGTCGCTATGGAATTCCTTTATAATTTATAACGATTTATTTATATTATAAATGAATTTTTCAATATAAATTGCATATCGATTCAACCGGGATTTGAATATTGAGTTATAAATCCAATTGGAGCTGTATGATATTCTATTGTGAATATATACGATAATATTTATTTATAAATATTAAATTTAATTATTTTTAAATATATTTATATTTAAAATGGTTTATTTAGAGCTTTAAAAATAGCCAGTTTTGCAAACGACCTCTGTTTTCGACGAAACTAATTTTGTTGGATCCATAATATCAAATTATTGTTAGATTTCAATTTTCGTGATTTTTGAAGTCAGTATGTGGCCGTACGGGATTTTAATGTGAAAAACAGTCAATAATTTGACTTTAAAAATACGCTGTGTGAGCAAACGGAGTCGGAATATAACGAAACAAGTTTCGTTGGGTCCGTAATGTCAAAACTGTAGCTGTGTGTCCATTTTCGTGATTTTTGGGTATTGTATGTGATCACAGGGATTTTTAATGATAAATAGAAATAGCATTTGATTAAAAACAAATAAAATAATGAATATTAAAATAATATTTCTCCTCTATAAATAATCCTTAACGTTTCTAACCCTAAACCATTTTCCTTGTTCCACTGCGTACAATCCACTGCCAGTTATTTTCTTCAAACAGGAAAACGATGGCTTTCAAAAATCAAAGCAAATAGGATAAATTCCAATAAATCAAAATATGGCTATATTTGGGATCTGTGGAGTGAGCTGATTATCATAGTATGTTTTTTTTTAGTTCGATTGGGTTTTCTGTTGTGCGAAATTGTACAGCATGTTGTCTTCGACTTAGGGTAGATCACTGTGATCGATTAAGGCGTTAATGGCTGATTTCGAGTTCGTATATGGATTCCTAGGGAGAAGTAGCACCTGCGTGCACATTTGTGGGGTACTCGGTGATGGTTGGGGTCGCGAGACTTACGGGAGGGGCGGTTAAAGCCTGGAAATCGCAGATAGCAGGGTGATCTTGAGTTGAAGGTTAGGAGTATGAGTTGATGGAGAATCCGAAGAGGAGTATGATGGGTTTGGTTTGGAAGTGAACGGTGGAGTGTGAAGTGAGGTATGGAAGATGAAAAGTCGGCAATGGCCATGATGATGTCTGTCGTGAATTTCATATGTTTGGGGAAGATGGATTAACGGGTTGGTTTTTACTCGTGGGATGTTGGGCTCGAGAAACGAAGGGTAAGGCCCATTTGAGAATAAAGTCCAAGTTTTTATTTAATTTAAATGTATGTAAACTTCGAAATTAAATAACTTTATCGTACGATATGGGTTTTCACCGAAACAAGATCCGTTGGGATCGTACGGACGGTGGCTACGCCATGGAACTGACTGGGAGTGGATTGGAGCTCGTCACAATTTATAGCGAAATAAATTGTCCATCAGAATCAACCAACAATTAACGTTATATAACGATGATCGTCCAATGTGAGTAAATCTTACTTAAATCTTCTTAGTTTAAATTTTCATAAAGTATTTTTAGAACTGATAAATATTGGTTGATTGTTGTGTGTTGATTGGTTGGTTGAACTGCTAACTGATTAGTTAAAAATATCGATGTAGTTATATATATATATATATATATATATATGTCATTAATTAAATAGTGATTCAATTGATCAGAATATTACATGTTGAAATGAAATTGATGTTAATTATATTGTTTAACATCTGTGGATGCAGGCAAATAGGTTGGAGGGATCCAACTGGATTCCTCAATATTTATAATATTGTTTTTCATATATTGTGATATATGATGTGGTGTATAACCTGCTATTGATCATGTGTGTTTGGATGATGACTGATCCTTTTGATTTGGTATTTTAAATACCATAGGAAATACTGGAATGTAAAAAGAGGAGTTTTCAAAGTATTTTGAAACTAAAATATTTATATAAAATCAACGGATTTTATATGAAGGGGAATATTTTTATGAAATAAATATAATTATTAAAGGAATACTTGGGAAATAAATATAATTAGAAAAGGGATTATTTGTAAAATAAATAGAATTATATAAATGAAATATTTATATAAAATAAACAGAATTGTATAAACGAAATATTTGTAAAACAAATAGAATTTTATAAAAGAAAATAAGTGGAAAATAAATATTAAATGGAAATCTGTTTTTAACAGATAAATGGAAAGGATTTATTTAAAGTAGAATTAAATAAAAATCTGTTTTAACAAATAAAATTGAGAAGATTAATTTTTAAATAATGGTTTATAAATTAAATTAAATATTTATCATTTGATAAATGGAAAATATAAGTCTGAATTTATATAGAGAAGTAGAAACCGGTTTTGACATCGTTATTTCAAATAGAATTTGAACATAGCATTTATAAAAGGGATTATAAATGAGATTTAAGTGTTAGAGATAAAAAGGAGTTTTTTTATGAATAATTCTATAAATAAAAGTATAAATAGAATTTGGAAATGGAATATTATTTTTAAACACAAAATCAAACAGAATTGATTTATAAAAGAAATATTATTCACATTCGATATGAATAGTGGATTTAAATGAATATTTTATAATTTAAAACATTTATAAGGAAAATTTGGTTTTGAAATAGGAATTTCAAATAGGGATTTGAATGATTTAGGGATTAGAGTTAAATCGAATATTAGTTATTCGAATAGAGATAATCGAATTAGAGTTAATTGAATTAGAGTTAATCAACTAGAGTTAATCAAACAGAGTTAATCTAATAGAGTTAGTCGAATATTAGTTATTCGAATAGAGTGAATAGAATATAGTTTATTCGAAGAAGGAGATATTATTGAATAGAGTTATTCGAAAAGAGTTTTCAAACGTAGTCTATTCGAAGAATAGAGTTATCGAATAGAGATTATTCGAGAGAGGATTATACATTGGGGTTTGACTATATCGAATGTAGGAAAGTATTATTTACTTTCCGGGTTTTAAATCAAGATGTATTTATTTTAATAAATCATTTACTTATTTATTCAAATTAGGAAATAAAAGTTATACTTGAGTTATTATATTTCAAAAGAATGGGATTATAACACTATGGTTATAATCAAATGATTTCTGTAAAAGAAGTGGATTCGTAAATAGAATCCGAGAGCTACGTAAGGAAGTTTGTTAATGATTTAAAAGTTGAATTTTGTTTATTTCGAGGTTAGAAATGTTGTTCATTTAAGGTCTGAGAGGTGGTTACACCCCAGCTTGATTGACTCCATTTTTAACTGAGGAATGGTTAAAGTTCGATAGTGAAGGTTAGTTAATTGAATTTAGTTAATAAATGTTAATGGTTCGAGTCAGCGTAGCGCTGTTTCATTTAAATATCTGTTAAAATCCAAATGAAGGAGTTTTGGAAATGTTTTCCAAATAAGAATCAAAAATGGTTTCTAATATTGGAAATAAGAAATGGGAGAAAAAATGGAAATGTTTTCCAATGATTAATAACGTATTTTTATAATATATAAAATAGGGATTTACGAATATATGGAAATGGGAAATCGGGAAGTGAATAAATAAATGCCAAATTAATTTAAAAGGGGATCAGTGTTGATTGATGATTTGCTCGATAAGATTTCCATTTGGAAACACGACCGTTGTTTGTACACATGTTTTCCTTTGATAGTTAAATCACCAACAATCAAAGTTTTTGACCATTTTCATTGTCAATATGGAGAGACCGGGAACAGATTTATTATCTGAAAACCACTCCATATGGGCATTAGCGTTGAGAATCAAATCTGATGAAGATAATTGAAGACGGAGTTATGCAAGGGCTGTTCTGGAGATCCTAGGTAGAAATTTCCCAATATGGATTTATAGAATAGTGCTTTTGGTTTGTCCAGGCCAAGGGCAACGTGTATGGATGAATGTCTGACAGAGTATATCTAATGGATCACGTAAGCTGATCGCTTCAAACATATCCACGTTTGGTGGCGGAGGAATTCGTTTCTCTTAGCTTTATACCCGTGATATTTTTGTGGAAATCAAACTTGTGATTTGGCGGGTATGATGATGTGGCATTCAAAGTAAATGAATGTATGATCTGTCAAAAGATACGTTATGACCTCAAACCTCATCAACTGGGAAATGACAAAAATCGGGCAGGCGACATGGCTAAGTGGGTCACCCCCATTAGGGTGTATTGTCGCCATCTAGAGAATATTCATATTTGTCACTTCTTTTCGCATCTGTATCTCCCAGGAACGGTTATGTTGCTAGCAACCGTAGGTGACAATATATTCGATACACTCAAGAGAAATGAGTGGTTGGTCATGTGTGGGCCGGGTTGCAAGACGTTCTTGTTGAACCCAGTGTATTCCTCTCTAGAGATACACTATCATCAGGTGGTTCCATACCTTGTCATAATCAGAATCCAATCTCCAATAAGCGCCTCCGGTTTTGATTCTATACTATATATATGTGGAGCGTGAGATGCAAGCGTTCTGCTAGATTGTTAATTATTTGTGATTAGACATTATTATAATATCAGGAAAGTATTGATTTCAGAAATGTTTTGAGTTATCGTACGGTACAAACCATCCGTTTTTATGTGTGGATTGGTCTTATGATTATCATTTCTTTTAAAAAAATGATTTTTAAAAGTTAAACCAAGTGGTTGGAGTTTACTCATACAAGTCCCATGACTGACCCAGAGTTTATTTATTTTGTTTTTCCTAAACTCTTGGGTGCCCAAAATTTGTACGGGCAGTCAAGTAGTCGGGATTTACAGAAACACTAGATGGAGCCTGGAGCAGGAGGCTTCAACAGCATTTTATAACTATTGTTTATTTCCGCTATGATGTAAGTGTTGTACTCTAATATACAAATACAGATTTGTGTTTCAAAGTTATTTTAAACACTATATTTTTTCGTTCCGCTGTGAGATTCGTGTTACTCTGATGTTGTTGTGTTCTCCTTCTTCTATTCTAATAGTTCTACCTTATCTTTTCTCACCCTTTAACTTCTTTCTATTAATTATCTGGTATTTTCGATGTCTGAATAGTCGACATTGGTATTTGTGTCGATTTTCGGAGTCGAAAATTCCCAGGTCGTTACATTGACTTAACCTCATGTCTTACTACCATTATATGTTTTATTAATGCACTAAGACCCCTCACATTAGATTTACCACTTGTGAATGCTGGATATGCTAGGCAGTTCTGGTCAGACTTCTATCACAACTGTAATCTAACCTCGTGTCTAAGCGCGTTACAGTTGTCAAATTACTGTGAATCTAGGCATGTTCGTTCTTTAACAATTATTCCTATTTCATTATAGGTTTTCATTCCCCTTTCCCGAGCCATATTCATTATGCACCATATGCAGAAATCAAGATCTTTAGCCATAATTTGATTTATGCCCCAACCCATATTCATGTATTCAATTTTATGCTAACCTGAAACCATTTAATCATATAACTATTCGAATTCATACAAGTGAGGATTCATGTATAAAAATATGACAAGTAAACATGTACGAACAACAGTAATTGCTACCCATTTCTAACAAGTTTGTTTTTTAACATGTAATCATTCTAAAACTTTAACTGATTCAGCATATGAATTATTCATATTAACATCTCAGCTTGTTATAACAGTAATTCTTAATTATTCTGGCAAATTCACATATAATAACGAGGAATGTTTTAAACGATAACATATTATAATCTAAAATGCTATAGCTTAAATACACTCACCTCGTAAGCTTTCCAAATCCTGGATCTGGTCTAGATCTATCATTCCATGGTTTTCCCCTAATTGGATTCACAACCTAACAACCATGGATTTATAATTTTTATTAAAAGATAAAGGGAAGAAAAGAGAAGGGAATTGAAAAATAGACCAGATCTAGGAATTGCCTCACTTCGATAAAAGAACCTAAAATTAACGTAGATTCGCTGTGATTTGATCTACAAAAATAGAAAAAGGATTGCAGACTTTGAATCACAGATCTTGAATAACTTGATTGTTGAAGAAGAAAAAGGCTTGGTTTAACCTGGGAAGAGGTAGCATCTAGTCAACCATTATTTTTGGTGTGGATAAATAAGTGAAATGAGGCCTTATATATAGCCAATCCCCCAAAACCCTAATCTGCCAAAATCAGTCGCAGGTGGGTCGACCCACCCCTTAGTGGGTCGACACCCCTAGGAGGGAAATCTGCCACCTCCCTGAATTTTGAATTTTGAACCGAATTCCGAATTTATGAACCTATTTTTTGAATTTCTGAACCTATTATATATATATATATACGTATATATGTGTGTATATATATATATATATTCTTCCTACGCGTATACAAACTTCAAACCTTAATAACTTCTTCATGCGGTGTCCGATTTACGCAAACCAGGTGTCTATTTTGACGAGAATTCCAAGACGAACGCAATGGTGCAGTCCATTTCACTTAATTCTGAATATTTAATTAAGTTATTTTTATTTTATTATCTTAAGCTAAAAATGTGGGGTGTTACAATTAGTGATTTGGAGCATCTGACGATGTGACATTCAAAGTGTTGGCGATGTGATGTTCTGAAGGTAGTGTTAAACCTCAAGCCTCTACAAATGGGAAATGGTATAAAATCGGGTAGGTCGCATGGCTAAGTGGGTTGCACCCAAGTAGGGTGTATAATCACCTATCTAGAGCAAATCCATTTCATTATTTTATCTATTTCGATGCTGTCCCTTTTCGGGAAACAGTGGTTCGAGCCCAACCACTGGTGATATACATTCAGCACACTCAAGCGAAATGAGTGGCCGGTCATGTTTAGCCTGGGTTGCAATATGCTCTTGTTGAACCCGGTGTATTCCTCTATAGAGATATACCGTCGGAAGGTGGTCCCATAACTTGCTAGTTGGAAATCCAAACTCCAATAAGAGCCCGCGGTTTTTGATTTTATACTAATTATGTGGAACATGAGACAAAAGTGTTCCGCTAGATTGATATTTATTTGTGATTGGACACTATTATAATATCAGAATAAGATATGATTTCTAAAAAGAAATGGTTTCAACTTTAAAATCAAGTTGGGTGATGTTTTTAAACTTAGCAAGTTTTCTCACTTTGGTTCACCAAACTGATCCAGCGTTTTGTAAATGCTCGGATTAGACCGGGTTGTACAGGTTGAGGTTATCGGATGTTGTGGAGTCCGAAGATAAGCTGGAGGAGATCATACGTACGATGTGTATTCAGTATTTGCTCCGTTGTATGTTGTATATGAGGACAAATTATTATAACTGTCCAGATGCATTGATGTGCTCTGAGGATTGTAAGTTTTTATTTCAAAGCTCTCAATAAAGTTTTATTTCTGTATTATGTTTTATTCCATTACGATGTGAGACTCTGATGTTGTTATGCTGTTCTTCTTCTTCTTCTTCTTCTTCTTCTTTTATTCTAATATTTCTTTCTTTATTATCTCACCCTCTATTTTCTTTCATTAACTATCTAGTGTTTCCGATACTTGAGTTTTGGCAAGTAATATGGGTTTATGTATTTTTGTTGGAATTCGGGCATCGAATTCCTGGGTCGTTACACCGGGTTTTGTCTTAATTATTGAAACAATAAAAGATAAACATAACATCAAATATACATACTTGTTTATAATTCCTACTCTAAATAGATTCTTTTTCTTATGTTTGTTTATACGCAAAACCTTAATATTTAGATATATTGTAAATAATACGTTCAAAATCTCTATTTGGAAAAATAGAGATTTAAACCTATTAGATTTACAAAATTATCCAAATCTTAACCTTTTCCCCTAAAATCAAACGTATGAATTTACGTGGAAATAGAACAAAAAGGAATCCAAACAATATAGAAAATCATACAACAAGAATCGTGTTTTTCCTTTTATTGTTACAACAACCCAAAACCACAAATATAACTAGATTGATCATTTCTACGAACAATAAAACAAACGGAAGATTTGAGGGGCTTAATCATGTTTTCTTTTCGTATATACCAAATCCTCCAAGGCACAAAAATCCAAATCTATAATTATCAAATCACAGAAAATAGTAACTCTGATGGATGCCACTCACTGAGCTATTAGGAAGAGTAATAACAAGACTGAATGGAATAGAATTTGGATTTGGCCTTCAAGAACGAACTCATGATACAATCCTTTCAAATTTAAATGTATATATAAGAATCACCTTCAGAATCTTATATATATGCATATGAATCTAAATTCCAGATAAATCTTAAATGACCTAATGTTAGAATAAGATAGAGAAGATAGAATAGATTTAGAGAAATAGGAGAAACTTAAATCCTTTAAGCTTTCTGGAATTAGAGACAGAAGAAAGGCATCATGGTGGCGCTAAGAGAAATGATTATAGGGTTTATAAATAGGGTTTGATGGTCTATTTATAGTTGTTATCATGTGTATGGACCATTAGGTTAGTTCTATTGAATCTAAGTAGTCCATTTGATATAAATTACGTACAAGTCCCTATATAAAACAACCCTCATTGGGCTTCCCTACAAGAGGGAGGTTAACACCTCCTCCCCGTTCCCCAAGGAGGGCGATCGACGCCCCTCCTAGAGGGGTGGTCAGCCCCCTTTTTGGGGTCGTTCCTAGGAGGAATTTTCTCCGGGACTTTACTTTTTGATCGTTCGTTAATTAATTCAACTTATTTTTTGCCTTAATTAATTTATTCTTGCCAACTCCTATGTGTGAATATGTACATATTAGTTTGAAATAATCAAACGGAATATTCTTTTCATGCTTATCTAATTTAGTATATTCCCAGCTTGTATATATATTTATTCGAAATTCAAACTTTGTACGTTAATATATACGTACAAAACTTAATTTATTAATAACTTTTGCATACAGACTCCTTTTTTAGCAAATAAAATATGAAAACGGAACTGAATCTCGCCGCGAACATAACTACAATACTTTCATGGATAAATTCCTAATTGTCTCAAATTCCATTTTCAGCCTTTTAATATATTATTAATTATTACTGTTTATTTTAAATTAAATTAACTTATGTCTAAATTAAGTATATTTCACAGGGTACATTTGCTCCCCCTTATTAGAGATTTCATCCCGAAATCTTTTGAAGCGATGAAGAACACAACTCGCCCTAAACAACCATGTTATTTTAAAAACAAAAAACATCCATAACTCATATTGATTATGAACTGCATACTTGCTATGATGAGCTTAGTCCTAGCGTGTAAGTGTAATAAATGATGCAATATGTATGCAAAACATCTAACATGCATTTAATTCTATAAGAGTGCATGGTGCATTTGTGTAACATCCATATCCTACCATCCAATTTAGAAACCACAATGCAACCAAAACGATAAATTAGGGGAAAATATTTACCCTGAGAAAAGCTCTAGATGAGTAAGTCTAATCTTCTCCTCCGTTTCCCGTGTGCTCTTCACAGGGTTATCTCCCCACTGAACCCAGACTAGTTGAGTAGATTTGTTACATAGTCATTTGATTTTGTGCTTCACGATCCTTGCAGTGGCATGGGACTACCTAAACTCCAACTCAAAGCTTCCGATGTCCCCAATATTGTCAAGCTCGAATCTGTCGGCTGAATCTTGAAGGCATTTGCAAAGTTGGGGAATATGGAAACCATTGTTGTTCCAGATAAATGCTCGGGAAGCTCCACACGGTAAGCCATATTTCTTATCGTATCCAAAATCCAGAAAGGCGCATTAAACCTGGAAGCTAACTCCCAGTCTTCCCAAACCAACTTCTTGAGAGCAGAACCCTTGACAAATACCAAATCTCCAATATCAAATTCCAATTCTCTCCTCCTCGTATATGGATATGACTTTTGCCGGTCTTGGCATCCTTCATTTTTTTTTCAAATCAAAGCAATGATCTTTGTGGACTCACGATTAAGGTCTGGTCCGAGTAAAACCATGTCGGTAGTCTCCCACCAAAAAGTTGGCAATTTGCATGGCCGACCATACAAATCTTCATAAGGGGCAATACCAATCATCGCTTGGTAACTGTTATTATATGAAAACTCAACCAAAGCTAAGTGCTACTTCCATGCTCCTCCGAAGTCAACTATGCAAGATCTGAGCAGTTCCTACGAAACTCTATTATCTCTTTCTTCTAGTCTGTTATTTATGAATGATTGGATATGCTTAAACTTAAGGTCGTTCCCAATGGTTCTTGAAGACTCTTCCAAAATTCGCTAGTAAATAATGGATCTCTATCACTCACTATAGTAGTCAGAATACCCATGTAGCCTAACAATCTCTTTCATATACAACTAGGCTAAAAAGGTGGCGACCCTATTCTTTTATATGGGAAAAAATAGGCACTCTTCATCAACTGGTTCACTATCACCCAAATGACTTCATTGCCCATTTTACTCCTAGGAAGCTCATCAATAAAGTCCATAGAAAAGTGTCCTATTTCCAAGTGGGAATTTCCAACGATAACAAAAGTCCTCCGGGATTCCCTTATTTCTCCATTACTCTTTGGCAAGTTAAACACCTAGAAACAAACTCTGCCATGTCTCTCTTTATTCCTTCTCAATAAAAACTTCTCTTCATGTCCCTAAACATTTATCACCTTCGGGGTGAATGGTCATTCTTGACCTGTGACATTCTTTCAAAATCTCCTTCCTAAGATCTGAACTTCTAGCAACACAAATCCAACCATCTCTCCTTAAGCTACCACTACTATTAATAGAGTATCTACTAGAATGAGGGGAAAATTCTCCCCAAAAAACTTTTTCCTTTAATGCCCTGAACTCTTCATCTTGGTCTTTCCCACCCTTGATCCTTTCCAATAAAACTGGTCTTATCTCCGTTGCTCTAAGAAATCCTTGGGCTGCCACATATGGTGGTTGCAAAATAAAACTAGAGAGAAACTCTAGCTGCCTCCATTCAGTAATTACACTAAAGATAGCATGCTTCCGACTCAAAGCATCTACAATGACGTTACCCTTCCCAGGGGTATGCTGAATGGCGCCATCCATCTCTGCTACCAAAGATTCAGATATTTCTGAGAAAATAAATACCTAAGAGACTTGTCGTCTATGAATTACTTGAACTTCTCTCCAAGAAGATAACGCTTTCACATCTTAAGAGCAAAAACCACTACTGCTAACTCCAAATCATGGATGGGGTACCTTTTCTCATGGTCCTTGAGTTGTATACTTGCGTAGGAAACTAATATATCCTCTTACGTGAGTACAGCTCCTAACCTAGTCCCACATGCATCTGTGAAAACAGTAAACATCTTGGCTCCGTCCGGGATAATCAGAATGGGTGCACATGTGAGAGATTCTTTCAATCTCTTAAAGGCATATCCACACTTCTCTGTCTGGACGAACTTATTATCGTTTTTCGTCAATTGGGTTAGAGCGGTAGCAATCTTTGCGAAGTCCTTAGTAAAATTCTTATAACAGCATGCTAACCTAAGGAATCTACTAATCTCAGTCATGTTGCGAGGTATCCTCCACTCATGGATAACTTCAACCTTGGTGGGGACTATTGCTATTCCTTTTCCCGAAATGATATGTCCTAGAAACTTGGTTTCTTTCTTACTAAAGTGGGATTTCGAGAATTTGGCTTTTAGTTAGTTCTCCCCTTGGATTCCTAGGGTGCTTCTCAAGTGATCTTCATGTTTTTAGGACCCACGGAAGGATTTCATAAGAATATCCTACTCGTTATGTTGGAACGTAACAGATATGCGAATGCTATATTGATATTATATCCACATAAACATGGGCTTTAGTGAAAGTGAGACAGATTATTAGTAACTAGTGATTTTTTATTTTATTATTAAATAAAAATAATCAATCTTTCAATGAGATGAAAAAAATATAGAGAATTTTTTTCTTTATTTCTCTACGAAGCAGGCATTTCCCTTTCTTTTCTATAGGCCTTTTGCTGGATTATTACCAATGTAATCATAAAAAGCTAATTTTTCGAGAATTTTAGACCAAGCGTCCGATAAACTTAGATTTTCAGCTAGTCCGGCATCAACTCTTCGATATATCTCTTGCTGGAAGTATCCCTGATCCCACTGATAACGAGTGGGACCAAATAACTCGATTGGGGTTGTTGCTGAACCATACCACATAGTTCCAGCAACAACAAAAGCTTATTGAGTACTCCCCAAAATACCCTGCTTATTAGGTCTATAAAAAAAGTGGGGGCAATTTGTCAAACCAAAATGCATAACCTCCCACTCGAGTAGTCCATCCGGTATCCTAAATGCTGTCTTGGTTTTACACTTATCTGAAATCCTTAGTTTTTGAAATCCAGTAGCCAAGTCCAACTGGGAAACTATTTGGGCTCCTCCAAAATGGTCAAACCAGTCATCAATTCTAGGTAAAGGACATTTATTCTTTTTGGTCAGCTTGTTAATTTCCATATAATCCACACATAACCTTAAAGGTCCATCCAACTTTGTGGCAATCACTACTAGCGCACCACCTTTTGAGGGACTTTTACGAATAAACCCTTTTTGCAATAATTCTAAGAATTGTTTGTTTATATCTCTCCTTTCCTTAGGAACCATGTGCCATAAAGGCAATGTTACAAACCTTGCATTCTTTAAGAGGTCTATTCTAAATGATATTTATTGGTGGGGAGGGAGTCTTACGACCTCCTCAAAAACATCAGGTAACTCACATACAACCAGTACTGAGGATGGTTCATCAAAATAAGAATATATGGAAAATAAGGTTGAGTTCCTACTCCTTGTCCTATAAGGAATCTCTATGTCGTGGCCTTCGCGACTTCTCAAATAAACCACTCTTAAATAGAAGTTTAGGACGTCCCCACAAAATGATAGTTAGTCCATTCCAAAAATAAGAACATCCCCTCAAAATCAAGTGCACACACATCGTGAAAG
Organism: Allium sativum; assembly: GCA_030737875.1. Taxonomy (NCBI): domain Eukaryota; kingdom Viridiplantae; phylum Streptophyta; class Magnoliopsida; order Asparagales; family Amaryllidaceae; genus Allium; species Allium sativum. Next base: position 937,506,408 of record CM060913.1, on the reverse strand, counting down.
AAGTCGATATCACCGATGTCTAATACTATCTCTTTACAAACAACAGGAAGATGCATAGTCCCTTCGATAGGGTTAGATACCTCTATCAGATGGCTAACAAAGGATAAGGGAAAATTTAAAGAATAAACAATATTCTTAGCAATAAATGAGTGGGTGACTCCAGAATCAAATAGGGTACACAAAAAATTTCCAGGAATAGAAATTAAACCTTCTAGTGCAGGACGTCCCCGATCCCTAGGGGCTGACTACGAATCGGCGTAACTTCTAAGGTATGGTTCTGACTGCCTTGCACTACTCTCGGTTTAGGGAAGTTCCTCGCTAAGTGTTTATCTTCATGACAGTTAAAGCATTTCCCTTTGAACTATATCTTTTCTAAGTTCACTCTATAATGCTTCGCTTCATTCCCTTTCTTGTGGCATCTCGAACGTGTCTTTGCCTCCTTCTTGAATTTATCGCCATTCTTCTTTTTGAGTCAAAAATTATTTTTCTTATTCTTCCTATCACTAGATGTGCCCTCTCTCTAATTAGTAGTTTTCCACTTCCTCAACATTCTCAACTGAATATAAGATAGCTACCTCAATCAAGGCTTCAAATGTAGCTGCGAAAGTAACTTATGCCAAAAGCATCTCCTTTAATGGTGAATTCAACCCTTTAACAAACCTAAGGGTTTTATCTGTTGAGGTGTCCACGATCCCCTACCAAACTTAGAAAACTCAATAAACTTTGCCACATACTATTTAAAATCTAGCTCTCCTTGCTTTAAGTGGATAAACTTTTCTAGCTACAGGGTCTCCTATACATTAGTTTGGAACTTGTTCTCGAAACGGGTCCTAAACTCTGCCAATGTAAACACTCTTCCCATGTTCTCTTGTGAAATCAGTACCACCATTCAAGGGCCTTCCCCTTCAAATGCTAGGCTGCTACCCTACACTTTAGTTCATCTTCCTAGCGGGCAGCCTCAAAAATCCTTTCACACTTGGATATTCACGCTTTTGCTTACACGAAGTTCTCAATTCTAGAAAGGTCTTGCCTCCTATGCTTATAAAATATTTACAAAGGAGGGAGAAATTGGGTGCCCCTTCAATTGGCTACGCCGAATACAACAAAACAAATTTTTTACAACTGGCAATGCCAGTTGTAATAGGGTTTTAACAATAGGTCTAACGGCCATTGTAATAGGCCAAGTTGTAATAGAGATCTTTTTACAAGAGGAATTTCCCATTGTAAAAGACTCTATGATGAGCTTTTATTCCCGTTGTACTAGGCCACGTTGTAACAGGCCACCGTTTTACAATGATCATTGCCCATTGCAATAGACTCTATGACAACGATGAATATCCATTGTAAAAAGTTGAAGTTTGCAACAAGCCTAATAGTACAAATACTATAAAGCAAAATTTAATAAGAAAATATAATATTTTACATAGAATTTATTTTTAAACAAATAACAAACATTTATTCAAATAAATATTTATTACACTTTCGAATAGTACACATACTGCTTCCTCACTATTACACAGTCACCTGTACATACACTTTCTCGCTACATTTCACTTGTATACATTGGCTCCTTACTACATACTCAAGCAGTCATACATGTACACAGTCACTTACACTCTCACTCTAGTTTTATTCATCGGCTTCTTGCTCCAGAATTTGTCCAGTCGTTTGTCGTACCTGTCAGAATAAACTAGCATAGTAAACTGGAAAAGAAACAATTTAATTCACGAATATAAATTTGATTTGAATTTTATTTTCCTAGGCAAGTTGGGTTGTTTCTATATGCCTAATGTTATTCGTAAATGAGCAGCATATGCTAAAGTTTTGATACCTTACGCCTTGATCAATCGGACTATTATCGTAAATATTTCACCTGTACTACTCACTGGTGCAACATATGGTTGAACCATGCACCGACAGGCACCATGAAAACAACAAATAAGAAGGGGATCCGCTTGGAACCTTAGCATCCATTTTCTTCCTCGGCATCACCAGTTCCTAGTCACTTTTACCCTTTCTTCAATTGCAGTGTCATTTTCTACTATCAATTTTGCTATAGTTTTTTCAAACAACAGAAAAAAATCAAGTTATGATTGTGAAACAAATCTTGAATATTGTCTCATGGTACGAGAATGTAATCAGGTAAAAACAAAATATCGTAAACATAGCCCGTAGAAATAAGTCTTCGCAAAGCAGTAAAATGGCCAACCTCTTTTAGTTTTGATTCGTAATTGCTGATCTTCGAATTAATGTCTTCAACATCATTCACTTGGACAAAGCATAAAGTGAATTTTAAGTAACTTGCATAATTAAATTCTAGTGATGTAAAGACGATTTCCTAACTTGTTTTTTCTAATATGAGTGCCAAAGTTAGTAAGGGATTCAAGTATGATCTGGCTTGCTTCTTAGAGAACATTACAAAGTTCACCTGTTAAAGCCTTATTTTCCAGCATAAAGAACGTATTTGCAACTCCTTTTTTCCCTGCACGCCCTATTCTCCCAATTCTATGCGCATAGTTCTCTGTTGTCAAAGGAAAACTATAGTTAATTACAACTTCGACATCGGGAATATCCAATCCTCTTGAAGTAACGTCAGTGGTAATCATTAATGGGGATTTCCCGTCTTTAAATAAAGAAAGATTTCTATTTTCGCATGCCGAGGCTTATCTCCATGAACAGACACTGGATTCCATCCTCTTCTCGAAGCATACTCTCAACACGAGCAACTTTCTTCTTATACAGAACAAAAACCAAAACTCTATATTTTTTAGGACTATGATATTTTTCAAGCAAGGAAATTATACGCATATCTCGTGAAAGATCATTTAAGACCTTGATTATCTGCATCATATCAAGATTAGCTGCTAGATCCTGGAACCTACAACCACCTTAACAGGGTCTAATCTCATGAATTATTGGGCTAATTGATGGACAACAAAAGACCATGTGGCACTGAACATAACCATTTGACGAACTTCGGAAGTTTGTTTTAATATTGAGTGAACTTCAGATTCAAACCCCATGTCAAGCATGTGATCTGCTTCATCAGGAACCAAGAAAGACACGTCCTTTAAACAACAAAAACCAGATTCAATAAGATCCTTCATCCTTCTAGGTGTCCCAATAACTATGTCAACTCCTAATCTCAGAGCAGATATTTGTGGCTCTTCCTTTGTTCCACCATATAAAGAGACTGATTTTACACCACAATAAAATCCAACATCAGATATGATATCAAAATTTTGCTGAGTCAACTTCCTACCTTGTGCATGTCTGTAACCGGTAATGTTTTATGTAATGCATATGATGATGTATTTTATACATTAAATGAATTACTTACATGAGATTGAGGGAAATTCTCAGTTCCACTTGCTGGTTCTTGTATTTTTAGAAAGGATGATTCTTTCACATAAGCGGATTCATTTATTAATTCTTCATGCAATGCTCGATTAACTTGTTGTAATATTGGAGACTGAGTTGGACTAACAAGAAAAACGCTTAACTTCTTTTCTACAATATATCTTCCATTATCTTTCAAGAATTGTTAAGAAATAAAAGGTTAAATAAAGAGCTAAGTTATAGACATATCGATTTTAATTAATTTTTTTACCATGCCAGGTATGATGTCATCATCTGCACTCCTATATGAAATAATTATACTTTGTACTAAAAAATTATCTTTTAATTGCATATCTGGCAGATTAGTCTTCATTTTTTTAGTCCAAACAACCAAAGTATCAAAATTTATGAAATCTAAGCAATGTAACTGAATATTCTATAATCACTATTTATATTCCCATATACCCATTTGTAATCAAACATTTATCACCAACAGAAAATTTACTGAGATTATAATATCTTTATAGTTTCTCTGTTTCTTCCAGGAATCTAGAAAGATGAAATAGCATATAAGTGAAGTCATAAACACTTTTATACAAAAAGTGAAGACGTTTTAGGCATTAAGGAAGTAGATGATAAAAGCATATCTGTGATGGCCCGCCTCGCACCAGCCGACATTTCCAATGGAAGTGCGCTATACCAATGCCCGACTAGCATGAGACGGTCACCAAAGAAAGGGAAAAAAAGGAATTTGAACTGATAAGGAACCTGTAGAATGTCTCACAGCGAGTGGGATAAAATATAATAATAACATAACTTTGACATAAAACAGGCGAGATAGTGCATAAGATGAAAACTAAACCATCATAGCAGCGGAAATCCAAAATATATCTTATCATCCAAACCAACATTAGTACAACTTTGAAATACTGTCTCTAAAGCAAAAGAAAGAGGTGCACAACTAATGCCTAAAGTAGTGAACAGCAACAACATAGGGAGAATATATATATCATATGTGGAAGCCTATTGCTCGTCTCCGGTACAGCTACTCGTGCATAATTACCTGACCTGTCTCTAGTCTTCCCATTTAAGAGCACCCAGAGTAATAAGAAGAGACATAAATCTCTGGGTCAGACAAAAGTCTGGTATGAGCGATAAGCAGCAAAACAGAACAATAACAGGTATACATAACCATACCTGAACCTAGACCCGCAACCAAAGAGTTAGCACAATAGGATGTACAATACTCTAAGGTGACGCTAACACATGGTGTGAAAATAATGGGGAGGGGGTGTGCATGTCATGGTGATAGCAAAACATCAAACATAGAAATCATCCTCACATCTCTCACTCAGTGCGTAAAGCATAAGATATCTACCGCTTTGATCACACAATTCTTTGTTACGATCACTCTGCCCCATGGAGTCATGATGGCTCCACATCACTGATCCGTAACCACTAACACTCTGCTATGTCCACTCTGCCCCATGGAGTCATAACAACCCCACTGCAATGATCCATAGCCAACATCTGTCGCTCAGTGGTGAGTCAAAGCTATAGACATCGATAACCCCTATGCACACGTCCCGCAGCAAAGTCCAGTTCATGAAGTTAACTCGTTGGTTCCCATCTGGATCCTAAGTAACGAATTCCCATTTGGGCTACCTTTGCATCTCGGGTTTTGGTATTCTCCGATTTGGTTCTCCTAGAGTGGTCCGGTTCAGTTCGTGATGCACCTATGGGTTGGGTCGTGATTGCATGCTTCGGATCAGTTCGTACATGGCAACACCTCCGGTTCGGATCGTGGGTCTCTAGGTCACGAGTGGCTCAGCTCGTAGTGGCTCTTCAAGCTCCAGTTCGTGACAAGCGGTTCGGTTCAGAGGTCCTGGTTCATGAGTTCCTGGTCATCTCTGGTTCGTGGAAGGCGGTTTGGTTCGGAGGCTTCAGATGCGAGCGGATCGGTTCGTGGCCACTGTTCACGAGCGGGTCGGGGTCGTGGGATTCTCCACGAGCGGGTTCGCGCCCGATCCAATCCCATTTCCTGCACAATTTTCCTGCAACTTTTCCAGCGACTGTTTTACGCCACACGATGGCGTTTTCGACCATTCTAACTTTGCTAAACAATCATAAAACATTCCAAATAGTCATAGCAACATGTATAATCGACTATAACACCAAAACAACAATTTAACATGTCAATATCGATCAAACATACCCAAAAACCATGTTTTTCCCTTAACCCCCTTAATCATGATTTAACCATACGATTAGCAAAACATGTCCAAATTAACCCAAATTTTTATCAGAGCCCTAAAATAATATTTAAGAATTTTACAAATTTTATTCCAGATATTTCTGAGCCATAATTTCGCTAATTATCACTAATCACCCCTAATTAGCCGTAATTAGTGAAAAACAATGCAAATCACTCACCTTAGCCACAAATAAAACTTTAGATCTAAAACTCTACTGTTCTGGGGCGTTTTCCTATGCAACACAACAGCTCCAACTTTAATTTGGTGTTGATTTTCCTTGATTTGATGTAGATCTTCTTAATTAGTGATTAGAAGGTGATTTGGGAGTGATTTAGAAGGTGGAGGCCATTGCTACGGTTCAAAGGATGAAAGTTTCGGCTGTAAAAACTGAAATTAAATATTTTTCCTAAACCTATCAGCCCTCCCATAACCCTAATCCCAAAATGGGTAATGGGACTAGCTGCTAATCACCTTAATTAGGCCCGGTTAAGCTGTTTTTCACCTTCTAAACCTTATTTCAGCCATATATCCCAAACGGTAAGTCCGTTTGGCAAATATGACCACTCTACGGAAAGCTAAACCATTATCTGAATCCAATGGAAGTGGTTTCAGGTCAAAACTCCTTATCAATCAAAAGTTATGGGCGAAATAAGATTCGCCAGGGGCAAAACTGTCATTTAAAAATCGGCAAAAATCGTGAACATTGGAAATGACCCCAATAGTCGTTCCCCAAAGTTACACGATCATACGACCTCATATGAAAAAGAAATAAATATTCTACGATCCTTCAATACGTAGAATGCGGGTCGTTACACTCTCCCTGTAACGAGTCGGATTTTGCCCGGCCTTAATCGATCGCAAAATCGACCAAAACCGTTCAAATCCCGCCTACGTTAACTTTGGGAATACAACACATCAGAACAACAACAACAGACTTTTATTACATCATAATAACGTAACATCAGAGTACAGAATATCAGAGTACATTGAATAAAATTACAGCGGAAGATAAATTACAATATTATAATACATTGCAGTGGAAACAAAATAATCAAGGCAGCGGAAGACTTCCAATGTTCTGGACACAGCTTTAAGCTTCAATCCAGGATCCTGCTAAAGAGATAAACCTGTAGACAAACTGCTCGACTGCCCGTGTGGAAAGAGGGCACCCGAGTTTGCAAAAAGGTGGAAACAAACAATGGGTCAGTCATGGGACTGGTGTGAGAATTTTTAACTAATTAATCACTATTAATAGGACAAATCCAAAGACCACGCCGCTAATGCGGAACGGGTTTGCTCTAATGGATTGTCGTGCATAAAAGTGTCAAAAACAACTAATAAGTAAATCGTATAACAAAGTTATGCTTTTTAGAAAAATGGAATCACCATAAGACCCAGGTCCCATCACACAATGCAACACAAACCAGAGGATAGGGTTTTACCTTATAGTGATTAAACATGCTAAATATGGCAAATACGAGTTTAATATTATTATTTGTATATATCAAAACATTTCAAAGTAAATGTATAAATCCTAGGAAGAATAGTATCCCATACTGCTATGCCTCCATACTAGTAATACAATCAAATCTGAATGGGGTCGTATTGGAAATTGGTTTCCATCATGAGTCAAGGCTAGGGAGGAGCTCCTACCGATTCGAGACACTCTAGCTAATGTCTCAGGATCCCCCGCAGTGAACCCTTGGAAAGCTGCAGGGCCGGTCCACCATACGAGTTGCGGATTAGTTATTCATGAACACATGTTTCCCAGTCCTATAGGACCTATCATCCGAGGCGCCTCATTCCATCATCCACATAAGTAAAATGCCGGGCCGTGCTAAAGCCCAAACACCACTTCTAGCTAGAAAGAAACGTGTTGCTCTCCCTGCGTTCCCTTCTCCCATTTTAGACTCCGCCGGTGTGTGAGGCTCGCGAAGTCACGCTATACACAAAGCTATGCCTAAACAGACTATGCTTTGATCTTCCCACAAGGCCTGCTTTTCAACAAAGCCTTGATCATATGCATCTTAGCATGCCACATCGTCACTCCATATCACACTACCAATCCTTTGCCGAAATATATGAACAGGTGTTAAGCAAGAGAATAAATTCTCCGCCACCAAACATCCATACATTCGACAGAAGATCAATAACATGATATTTAATGGAGTACGATGTCAGACACACAATCCATTTATAAGCTTATGCTCTGGGTCTGAGCGAAAGCCAAATCCGTACTAATCAACACTACGTCCGGACGACCACCACTGTAGCCCCTTCAAGGTAGCTACTCCAATCATGGGCACCAGCAGTCGTCGTCCATTCGATAAGAAGATCGTCGGTCTTCAATCGCCGTCTCCGACTCTTGAATTTTAAACGTCGTTCAAATTATTGGAATGAGATAGACTCGGACTTTCCAAATAATTCTCGTATATATATAAGTTGGAAATCATTTCATATCGTTATTAGTAATTTGTAACGATTTATCTTTATTTTTTTATATATAAAAAAAATCCATTTCATTAACGTAATTACATAACAAGTAGTGAATGTTTTGCTTCACAACCTATCGAAATGTTTATAATGTGTAATGAAATTTATTTTATTTCATTACATTTTGCTAACGAAAACATTACTATTCGTATATACAATATTAACGTACAATGTACACACCATAATGTTTATTTTTATTTTCATACACATATACATCTTATACATAACAATGTACATTTTCTTGTTTCATCTTTCGAATTACACAAAATGTATTTTGCGTATAATACCAATTCCAACAAAAATGAGCATTTTTGTGTTTCATTTCAATTTAAACAAACGAATATTTTTGTTCATCCATTTTTACTTCTACAAGAATGAGTATTTTTGTTTCTTTATTTCAATGTAACAAAATTGATAATTTTATTATCTTTTCAATGCAAACCAAAAGTAATAATTTTCCATTACAAACAAAAGGATAATTTTGTGTGCTAATCTATTTACATGAAAATGAAATTTCCATATCTTTAATCTTTTTAATGAAAAACTAATTCATTAAAATATAAATTTCATCGTTATAATCTTTGCTGAAATCCTTTTACATGGGTATGTAAATTTCATACCGTTATCCTTTTTAATAAAAATTCAATTGATTAAAATGTAAATCTCTTACTTTAAGTTCCATTTACATGAAAATGTAATTTTCCTTATTTTATTCACATTAGAATGTATACTTTTCTTTTTACATCAAAAATGTAACTTTCACCTTTTAAGTATAAACCAAAGGTTAAATCTTTTAATTTGACAAAAATGGTGATAAACAATATGACCTTTCATTTTTAACAAAAGAATATTAAAAATATTCTTTTTAACTTTCACCAAAAATGAAAATTGTGTGTGTTAACTTTCAAAACACAAACAAAATGAATGTTTCTTTTTTATTACGAACAAAAATGAATGTGTTTTATTTCATTCTTTGCATTTGACAAAATAAATATTTTTGTCCTCCATTTACATTTGATAACAATGTATATTTTTATCATTCTTTCACATTTGACAAAATGAATATTTTTGTCATTCTTTTACATTCGATAAAAATGTATATTTTATCATGCTTTCCCATTCCTACATCTTATTACATATAAAATAAATGAATTTCATTTCACATGTTCATTCTCCTCCTACGTTACATATAAAAAATGTGAATTCTACCATACGATGTAAATGCATCTTTTAACTACATGGAAAAATGAAATTTTTATCCTACGGTGTAATTTCCTACATACATTACGTATAAAATGTAATATTTAACATACGATGCAAAACCATGTTTAATTCCATAAAAAAAATGTAATTTTAATTTACAATGTAATATCATACTTTAATTACATAATAAAAATGTAATTCTAATTTACAGTGCAAATTCTCATTTATAGTTACATATAAAAATGTAAATTTTGTTTACATAGAAAATTCTCATTCATAGTTACATATAAAAATGTAAATTTTGTTCGTATAGAAAATCCAATATCATAGCTACATTGGGAAATGTAAATTTTGTTCGCTTGCCAAATTTCATATCATAGTTATAAAAAAAAAATGTAATTTTTATTTGCATAGCAAATATTATATCTTTAGTTCAAATAAAAATGTAATTTTTATTTGCAATGCAAGTTCTCATTCCAAGTTAAAAAATAAAAATGTAATCTTTATTATCAATGCACATTTCTACTTTTGTTTACATATAAAAATGTAAGTTTTATTTACAATGCAAGTTCATACTTTTGTTTACATAATAAAAATGTAAATTTCATTTGCTACCATTCTATATTGACAAAAATATGATTTTTGTCGCTACTACTTTACATTGGCAAAAATGTTCATTTCTACCTGACATAACGTGACGGTAAAAATATTGTTTTTCTATTTAACACAACATAACGGTGAAAATATTCATTTCTAAATAATATAACATGACGGTGAAATTATTCATTTCTAAATAACATAACATGACGTTATTATCTAATGCAACATTTTATATTAAAAATGTACTTTTTCTCTACACAAAAATATTCTAACTAAATTGTGATTACGTGTTGACGGTTCTAACATAACATAAAATGAATATTTTACGTTGACATTTCATAAAATGATAATTCTATTATATCAACCTTAAAATGACAAATTATACTATGTTAACATTAACACGATAATTCTAACATGTCGACATACAAATGATATTCTAATATGACACTACCAACAAAATGTACATTTTTTATTCTCATATGACGTTACTAACAAAACGAATATTTTTTTTTCTCATATGACGCTACTAACAAAATGAATTTTTTTTTTTTAATGTCCTAACATACTTGTATATATGTTTTCTTTTCCTTTTTTCTAGTATGTTAAGAATAATGTTTTCAACATATAGATATTGCTAACATTACAAGCAAACAATAAAAGGAATATTTTTAATGTCTAGCAATTCCAACGATTCCTAATAACATAAAAAGAATATTTTTATGTTCTAACAATTCATGTTATCTAACATAAATGGCATTTAATTTACATGACATGTTTTCTAACAAATGGTAATGTTTTGAATAAACAAAACATAATGCAACCTTAAAATTATATCTTTTTATTGCCTCTAAAAAGACAATAAAAATATAACATAATTTTTTTTTTCTTTTTTTCTTTTACTGCATCCAAAACGACAGTAAAATATGAATTAGCAAATCTATCATTTTAATGCTTCTAAAATGACAGTGAAATATGACATTCCAAAATGTAACCAAAAATGATATTTATAGATAAATGATAAATTTCTTTAACATGACATTATTATATGTAAAAGATATTTCCTCTAACATGGATATTTTATATTAACATGGCATATTCAACTGACATTACATTTTTACCTATACTAAAAGTTTTTATATTACATAATAGAATCTGACTAATATGATGTTTTATATTACATAACATAATCTAACTAAGATGATGCTTTTATATTCTAACTGAAATTGTGATTTTTGTTTAGACAAAAATATTTTAAATAAACATGTTATGTTTGTCTAACATTCGTTCTAAAATAAAAATGATATTTTAATCCTTACATAACATTTCATAACAAACTATTATTTTAACAGCTTAATGTCAATAAAATAAACATGACAAAATATGATATTTTATTTGGATTAAAGATTCTAAACCAATCCAATCCACAACCAAGGTAATATTATTTATTTATTTATTTATTCGTATCATTAGCATCCCTTTTGGTACCTAACAATAAAAATATACAAATTCCCTTTCTAACGTGTAACATCTCAGTTATATATATAAACAATAAAAATATATGATTTTTATTGCTTGTCCAAATTTTGACAAACATGAATATTGTACATCTCATATATTATATAAAATGTTTGTCTTCGTCGTACACACAAAATCATGTCAACATGAATACACACAATTCATCACAAAACAATCAACATGGAAATAATTATATATGCAGCAACAACATGAAATTCATACTGAATGAATACAATAACATAAATGATTAATTTTAATTTTTAATTATTAAAGAGGAAGTAGAATTCTCACCAATAGCTTTCCAATTTGCTAAAATTTAGACGAGCTTTAAATTAGTTCCTGTCAGTTCCATCGTGTAGATCGCGGAAATACGATTCCAACGCATCGAAAAACGCTCGATTTCGTCGTTGTGTGAATGAGTTATGCTTTAATTTATATAAATAACCTTTTAAAATAAATTATTAAAAGTATAAAAATGGAATATACCCTCTTCTTCCCCAAATTGCATCGGCCGTTAGTATCCCGATAAGGTTCAACTCTAGGGTTCCTCTTTGCGATCAAAAGGTGTAGAGGTCTGACGATCGGAGAGTGGCACATCGGAGAGGGGAGGGAGGGGATCTTGCGCCTAGGAGGGGGTAGGGTGCGGTGGGGCCTAGGGGGCGCGGTGGGGATGTTTGCCGTGGGTTTCGGTGCGTGTGTCTCGGTCCTCGAGCCATGTGAAGATGATCCAACCGTATAGAAACGTAGAGGAGGAAGAGAGCTTCAATATGGTGTAGAGATTGGAGTTTAATTCAGAAAGAAGAAGGAGATGTTATTGGAAGAAGGAGGGAGTATTTCGGCCATGGATTTCAGTAGATGGCGGCTGGTTCAAAATGAGATTAGGGTTTAGGATTTGATTAAACTAGTATTTATAATATTATAATGTTCACTAATTACCCATTAAGGCCCGTTTTGGCCCGAACTCAGAATTAGGCATGCTTACTGTCGTTCTTAAGGTTTTGACATCTTCTGAACGCGATGGGACATGTTTCAAAGCCCAATTTCGAAGTTTACAGCATTTTTTATTTATTTTTAATATAAATCCTTTAATTTTTTATTTAACCGTACATGAAAATTCACCGGGGTCACAAATTAACTTCGAAAATTCCCAAAAAATATATTTGGCTATGTTTTGACGCTGTGGACCTAGGAAAATTAATTTCGTTCAGTTCTGAGCCCGTATGAATTTTTAATTAATTTTTAAAATAAAAAATTGTCCGTTTACACCGAAAAATCAATTATAATTATATATTAATTCTAAAAATTACCGAAAAATCATTTTTAGCTTTCTTATGAAGATACGAATCCAAAAAAATTATTTTCGTCGAATTCTGAGACTGTTTGAAAAATGGCTATTTTCAAGGCCAATATATTTAATATTAAAAATACATTTTTAAACAAATAATTTCTGAAACTCGAAATATATAAGTGTTTACTGTTTTTTAATGCAGAAATGTCATTCTGAACTCAATGGAAGTGGTTCCGAGTCCAAATTCCTTCGTATGCAAAAAGTAGCATTTTGACCTTTATAAATTTCATAGCGACCTTTCTAAATTTTAAACTGGGCATGACTTTTGATTCCCGCTATGAAATTTTGATTTTTCAGATTCATTAGAAAGATATTTTTAAATAGATTCTAATATTCTTGGTTTCACTAAAATCCGTTAAATTTTGCATCCTGTATGGTCAGTCAAAGTTCAAGTTTGACTTTTCAAACTACCGCGCTATTTCTAACTCTTTTTATAATAAAAATTAAATTATTCATTCTAACTTCGATTTAAATCAACTTTTAATCATTTTTATTTTAAATATCGAAAACTCATTAAAATCAATTAAAATAAATTTTTAAATTGGCCCCAAAAATCAGGGTTGTTACAATCTCCCCGCTTAAAAACTTTTCGTCCTCGAAAAGAAACGAAGCTAAAAGTTGATTAATTAACTAACTAATTTATATATATATTCTCCATTGGTTTAAATAATTTTATTAGTTGATTAACTTTCAAATATATAACTTTTTATACATTCACAAATCATATTTTCCAAAATAGAGTATAATTACAAATACGTATATTATAGGCTTGCTACTCTCAACTCATTCTAGGGCATTACTAACCCCATCTCTAATGAGTTTTCTCATTCTAGGATACTGCTGATCCTATCTCTAATGAGTATTCTTATTGGATATAATTAATCCAATCTCTGATTAGTCTTTTGTTCAGTTCTAATGAAATGTAACACCCCTAAGTCCCACATCGTGGAAGCCTGTGTGAAGTCGGTACTTATATAGTAGATCTCATCTCTTACTAACGCCGAGGCCTTTTGAGGAACAAAACCCCACACCTATACGGTGGCTAAGTTGGGGACAATATCTTGCGTGAACGGAGGTGCGGGCTGTTACAGTGGTATCAGAGCCAATACCCAACCGGAATTGTGGCTCCTGTGTGGACCGCAGCGCCTGGGTGAGGTGTTTGTGAGCCAATGGGGACGTTGGGCTCTGTAGGATGGGAGAATGTAACACCCTTAAGTCCCACATCGTGGAAGCCTGTGTGAAGTGGGTACTTATATAGTAGATCTCATCTCTTACTAACGCCGAGGCCTTTTGAGGAACAAAACCCCACACTTATACGATGGCTAAGTTGGGGATAATATCTTGCGTGAACGGAGGTGCGGGCTGTTACTGTAACGAGCACCGCGAAATCCGGTAGGCTTTGGAACCATCCCTTCATCCTCCAGTACAGTAGGTAAAACCCACTATGGCTTACAGTTGTACCCCAGACACCTTGTTTTACGGCGACCCTTTCGGGATCCCCTGGCTGCAGCTTACCAACCCTAAAAAGGGACATGTGGGGGTAAGAGTCTCCCGTTCGCCACCTGTAACGACCCAGAAAATCTGAACCAATTTAAAATTTTTAAATTGGCTAAAATAATGGATTTTAAATATTTAAAATAAATATTTTAAATAACTGAGATGCAAAGTGAGTTTGAATCGACAATTGAAAACGAATATAACTAATTATAATTATAAACAAGGCCTGAAATGGCGCTGTAGTTTCAAAAATTGAATTCAAACTTTGTCGGACTATACCGGGTGCAAAACAAAACGGATTTTAGTGAAACCAAAAATATTTAAATCTGTTAGTGAATACCTTTCTAACGAATCTGAAAAATCGAATTTTCATAACGTAAAGAAAAAGTTATGGCCAAATGAATTTTCAGAAAGGTCGCTACGGAATTTATATAGCCCGTAAAATTGGCCATTTTGCATACGACCTCGGAATTCGACGAAACCACTTTTGTTGGATCCGGGATGTGAAGTTATTGCTAGGTTTCAAATTTCATAATTTTTGAAGCTAATATGTGGGCGTGGCAAAGGAAAATGTGTTTTGGTCAATTATAGTTAAATTGGATCGACCAAAAATGGGCCTTTTTGCAAACGGTCTCAGAATTCGACGAAACTAGTTTTGTTGGGACCGTATCGTCAAAACATAGCTAGATTTATTTTTCTGGAATTTTTCGAATCAGTTTGTGGCCCTGGCAAATTGAAATGCACGTTCAAATCAAATATTGAATGTTTTATATTTTAATTTGAAGGAAAACTGACAGAAACAGTCGAATGGGCCTACGAAACATATCCCATTGTGTTCGGAATGGGGGTAAAACGCTAGGGACGACAGTCGTTGGGCTTGGATTGGTGTTCGTGTGTGACAAGGGGTATTTTCGGATTTTAAAACTTTATAAATAAAAAAAATATGATTGGGCCACGTCAACCCCCCCCCCCCCCCCCCCCGCTTTTCTCTCTCCCCGACTCGAACGACGGCGGAAATTGGCCGCTTCCTTCTCTCCTCTTTTTCTTCTGATCCGCTCAATGAAATCCAATGCCACAGTTAAGGTTTTTGTAGTATATCTCATGATCTTCAAATCCATATAAGTATTGGATTTTTTCGTGGCCTGTAGGGGGAGAACCACCCTCGTGAAGTTCGGCCGTTCGCACCCCGATTCCGCCGCCTGGGGACCACCGAGCTCGACCCCCTCCATGGCGCACGTGCGCCTCTCCTAGCCCGACAAGGTGGCGCTGGCCGATTGAAGCAACAATCAGCGGATTGATCGAAAAATCGAAACCTAGTTTCGAACAGTTTTGAAAGGTATCGGTTGTTTTAATTTAAAACTGATTTTAACAGTTTAAAACCGTTGCAAACTTTGAAAAATCATATCTTTTTGCTATGTTAACGAAATTCGATGAAACAGGAAACATCGTGACCGTGTGGACGCCTTCTACATTTTAGAAGAGACCGCGTATTTTTCTGAGCCTTCTGCTATTTTTGGTGGAGTGGAACCCAATGTGAGATTTCTGATTTAAAAACAATATGGAAACGACGATGTATAAATTATATAGTCGATGTATGAGTTATATAAGCGTTGTACACCTCTTTAATAAGCGTTGTATAAGTTGTACGTTCGATGTATAAGTTATATATGCGTGGTAAAAATTATATATATATGTGTTGAAATAAAAGTGAATTGCTATATATAAATATATATATATATATATATATATATATATATATATATATATATACGCCCCTCGTTCACAAACCATGGACGATATTTATTGATTGTGATTGGTGTGAAAATTGATTGATAGCGAATGGTTGTTTGGGATTGTTTGTGGTTGATATTGATTGATTGTGGTTGAAAAATACCCGTTTGTGGTTGAGAAATATTTGGTTGAAACCACATAGGATTAGTTTATGGAAATGAAATAAATATATACATGCCGCCTGCGTGCGAACTAGATGCATGATCCCCATTGTCAAAAACCGCGAGGTTTTAAGGTAGAGCGAGGAGCCGTACTAGGGACGGTCCCGGTTTTAACTACCCTGCCGTTATGCTGCCGAAATTTTGAATAATATTCATGTGTTTGAATTATTTCCTTTTGCTGAAACTATATTTATTCATTGAAATAGAAAACCTTCATGTGTTGAATTGATATTCATTCGTTGATTAGAAATTCATGTGTTGAATGGTATTCGTGTTTTAAATATAAAAATCACCTTTTATCAACTATATGGACTATGTAAAATAATCTCGTTTTAAAAGAAATTGTTTTATAAGAAAAATCCTATTTTTATCACCTATATAAACTATATAAAATAATAGTGTTTTGAAATGAACTGTTTTACAATAAAAATCACATTTTTATTATTATACATGAATCGTTGAAATGTGAAGTGTTAAAAATAGAAACTCGTTCAAATAAATATATACGAGTTGAAATATTCATTAATCAGCTAATGATATGATTTTTGCCTATACATGTAACATTAGAATGAATGGTGTTTTTAAAACCAAATAGAATCAAATATGAAGTTGAATAGAAAATGATAAATGATAAGAACTGTGTATATGTACATGCATATTTATTGAACAGGTTATAGCAAAGGGGCTAGAGAAGAGGAATAAAATTTTGTGCCCGACAAAAAGGTACACATTTACTGTTTTGTTTGGGTGATGATTTTATGAGCCTATTGGCTACCCGCTTGGCTTTTTCTTTTTCTTTTCGACATGAGACGCCCGTGTGGCTATTTGGGAATTTTCCCAGCCCTCCCGTACAAAGGAGGTTATGGCGAAATTTTCCAAAATTTTAAGGCGTTAGTGAAATATATGAAGTGAAAACGATATAAGAATTTTTGAATGAACTATATTTATATATATATATAAATATAAATAAAATTAAAACAAAACGTGGCCGTGCAGTTCGCATTTTGAAACCGTGCTTTCAAACAACTGGTGTGGGAAATCCGACCATTGGATTTTCCCGAAAACGCAACCGTTGGGTTCGCCTTGGAATAATCTTTCCAACGGCACCAACCTTGTAAAAATCCAACGATTGGATTGTCTGGAAGGTTTAATTCAAATCTGAAGAAAAACAGCGCCAGCAACGATTATATTTATATATATATATATATATATAAATATAAATATATTTAATCGAATAACGACGCTGCAGTTCGTATTTTGAAATCGAAACTTCAAACGATTGTACCGAGAGATCCGACCGTCGGATTTTCCCAAAACTGGAACCGTTGGGTTCGTTTTGAAAAGATCTTTCTAGTGATGTAAATTTTGTGAAGATCCAACGGTTAGATTTTCAGATATGTATAATTCAAATCTGAAGAAAAACAGTGCCACGGCCACATTATGGCCCGAAGCGTCGTTTTGAATAAATGGGTTATTTTAAAATAAATAAAAATAGCGATAAATTGTTATAAAATGTCATAAACGATATGGAATGGAAATAAACTGAATTTGCTCGATTTATGTAGTATTTGATGGTTGAATGTGTTTGGTGTGAGAATTACATTAAAGAACAAAATTGGTGTTGTCAAATGATTTAACCATTGAAATAAATTGATTTAAAATTCTAAATATACGTGAATTATTTGAAAAGGCCGAGTTAATTCTCATTTCAAATAATTGACCGACGATTGAAAGTCAAAGATGAAGACGGTGGTCGAAGACCGGAGATCTTCACCTCGTTTGGATGGTAACCGAGGTCCTGATTGGGAGGCATCCCGAAATATGGATAATGAGTGGTGATCGTCCAGACGTACGTGGTGATCGATGGGTTTGCGAGGTATTTAGTGCCTCTGGATTCGTTCAGACCCAGAACGGACTTGTAGATGGACTGTGTGTCTGACATTGGATTTTATTCTGTGTTGATTGATCTCTGTTAAATATACATCTGTTTGGCGGCGAAGAATTTATTCTTTTGCTTAACGCCCTTCTCTGAGACGCACGAGCTCAGAGGTTGTATATCGATGGACATCAGTCGCATGGCATGAATTGCCTGTGTGGCATGCTAAGATGCAGTGATCAGGGCTTCTGTTGAAAAACAAAGTCTTGTGGTGATGATCAAAGCACCGCCTGTGTGGCGTAGCTTTGTGTATAACGTAAATTCGCGAGCCTCACACCCCGGTATGAACCAGAAATGGGAGAAGGACCTCAGGGAGGGCATGCGTTTCTTTCTAGCTAAGGTGGTGTCAGTGACCTACCAGCCCTGACATTTATATACTTTTCACCTATGTGGTTGTTGCTGTTGCGAGGCGCCTCAGTTAGATCGGACGATCCGGGTCCGATGGAGCCATTCGTTGGCTCATTTACACCCCAAAGGGTGGGGAAACGCAGTGTTCAGGAATTTTAATCCACATCGGTGGATCGGCCCTGACGATCCAAAGGCTTGACTGAGTACTTGCCTGAGGGGCGGGCTAGAGCGTCTCGAATTCGGTAAGGACTATCTTTTGCCTTGGTTCATGACGGAAATCCAATTTCCAAATACGACATCGTACGGTTTCGATTGTATATATATGGCGACATGATATATGGTACCCATGCCGTCTATGATTGATAATTATGATTCGAAATTGTTTTCAAAACATATGAACACTAGCAATAATATCAAATGCCTTTGTTTTATTCGTATCAAGCATATTTTGGCCGTTATAAGGTAAAACTCTATCCTCCGGTTTGTGTTGCATTGTGTGATGGGAACTGAGTCTTATAACGACTTCATTTTTATAAAAAGCATAGCGATGTTTAAAAGAAAGATTTGTTTTAAAGCACTGGCAATCAAATGGAGTAAACCCGTTCCACGAAAGTGGCGTGGTCCTGTGATTTGCCATATAATATATGTGTTGAGTAGATTTCTCATACCAGTCCCATGACTGACTCGAAGTTTGTTTCACTTTCAAACTCGGGTGCCCCTTTTTCTACACGGGCAGCCTTGTATTCAGGTTTAGCTGGCTTTCTCTGGATAGCTGGAGCTGAAGATGGATTCTGTCATTTATTTCTTTTTATGTTGTTCAGCTCCTATTGTACATATTTTGTTTGTTTTCCGCTGTAGACATTTATGTATAGCTGAACTGTATTTGTACTAAGTAAGATCCTGTATACTGTGTAACTCTGATGATTACTTTTATCCAGTATATTCTATTGTTCATTTTATGGTGTATTTATTTAATTTTGTTCTGCTATTATCTGTTTCTGTGATATATTCCAAAGATAACCCTTGTTTCCGTCGGAACGGGATTTCGGGTCGTCTCAACGTGGTATCAAGGCTTTGGTTTACAAAGCTCGAGAACAAGACACATTAGAACCATACGAAAGAATTCATCAGATATTGGATTAGTAACATCCAATTAGAATGACTCGTTAGAGATAGGATCAGTAGTATCCTAGAACGAGTGTGAAGAGTATATTTTTCAAACGAAAACAATTTTGTTTTAAAATTTAAATCGCTTTATACGTATTTGATTATTTATTTATTTTGAATATGGACAATCCAATATATAAAGATTTCGCGTATACGCGTCATGAACGTATAGTCGAAGTTTTAATATACTGGATAGATATAGAGTCACATTCTAGACACCCAGGGATAATTCTGATGATGTGGCCACATCATCAGTATTTATATTCGTGTTTCAAAGGTGTGATTTCTATATATTTCCATTAGACTGGTGTGAGAACCAAAACCTATATAGATAGATTTACATTGTTGTGAATTGGCATCAAAAACATGATTTTATGTATATGTATTAAAATTATGAATTTGAAACTCTAATTCACAAAATGATTGATGTTTGTGTTGTTTGTTTATTTGTTTGATAATTTTGAACCATTTAGCCTAATTGAACCAAATATTGACTTGTATTGAAAATTGGTCGCATTTGCTTGCATATACATGTACTTACATTGAACAGGTCATAGCAAGGAGGCTAGAGCCGAAGAATAAAATTTGTTTCCCCGACAAATAGGTACATGTTTACTATAATTTACTGTTTTGTTTGGGTGATGATGATTTTATGAGCCTATTGGCTAGCCGCTTGGCTTTTTCTTTTTCTTTTTCTTTTTGAGATCAGAAGGCCTATATGGCAATTTCGGGATTTTCCCGTGGCTCCCGGTGCAGGGGAGGTTATGGCAAAATTTTTCGAAAATTTAGGGTGTTAGCCAAATTTTTGAAGAATTTGAAAATTCTCAGAAACTGAAAAGTTGGAGAATGCAAGCCAGATCGAACGTAGAGTTGATTAATCAAACCACTTTCGACTTTGTTCCTTTTCGGGGACGAAAAGCTTTAAGTGGGGGAGATTGTAACAACCCGTAAAATCTGGGCCAATTTAAAAATTTTATTTTGGCAATTTTAGCGAATTTTGAACATTTAAAATAGATTATTTTAAATAATATCGACGACGAATTTATTTTGAATAGAATTCGACGTATATATTATATACGTCGTCGTTAGAATATAAATATTTATTTTTAATTATAAATAGAATTGAAAATGGCGCGGTAGTTCGATAATTCGATTTCAAACTTCAATTGAATGTACCGGGTGCAAAACAATCCGGATTTTAGTGAAACCAAAAACATTAAGATCTAATTGATAATATCTTTCCAATGAATCCGAAAAATCAAAATTTCATAACGGGAATCAAAAGATATGTCCAGTTGAAAATTCTGAATAGTCGCTATGGAATTCAGGCCCTTAAAAATAGACATTTTGCAAACGACCTTGGATTTCGACGAAACCACTTTTGTTGGATCCGTGATGTCAAATTATTGTTAGATTCCAAATTTCATAATTTTTCGAATCAATATGTGAGCGTGGCAAAGGAAAACGCGTTTGACCAGTTTCAGTTGATTTTAATCGACTGGAAAATGTCCATTTTTCCAATGGTCTCAGAATTCGACGAAACTAGTTTTGTTAGGACCGTATCGTCAATACGCAGCTAGAAAATATTTTTCTGGAATTTTTCTAGTTAGTATGTGACCCCGGTAATTTGAAATGTACGTTTAAAATTCTATATAGTGATTTAATTGTAAATTCAACGAAAAATGATCGAAACGACTGAATCAGCTTGCGATACATATCCCTTTGTGTTCGGAATGGGGGTAAAACGCTATGGACGACAGGCGGTGGGCCTCGTTTAGAGGTCGAAAATAAAAGTTGCTTTTTGGTGAAAAATAAATTAATTAAATAATAAAAAAGAAAACCCTCTCCTTAAAACCCGTTGCCCCCCCCCCCCCCGATTTAATCAGAAATCAATTTCAAAATAAAAAATAAAAAAAGAAGAAAAGGAGGCGGAGGAGTCGTCGCTCCTCCGATGGTGGCGCCGCCGCCTCTGGCTAGCCCCCCCAGGCCGCCGCAACCCTCCTGCCTCACTCCACCTCGTCCTCCTCTTCCCCAGACCTCGCGCCCTCCCCCTCTTCCCACCCATCGCTCCACCGTGCCCTCTCCCCCCAGTCGCCGACGATGCCGCCACCACCCATAGCCGCGACGCCCCTAGCACCACCTCCAACTCCAGCAAGCCAAGCCCCCTCCTCCACAGTAAACCGAATTGAAAAGTAAGTTTTACTTTTAATTATTTTTGTTTTATTTATTTTTAGTTGTTTATTTTATTTGCAGGTGATTTTCACATTTTTTAAAAGCAGTTTTTTTTCTGTTTATACTTTAGCAAAATAAAAATGTTGCTTTTTATATATATATTTTTAAAGTATTAAAAATATAATCTTTCATATAGTAGAAGGATAAAAATATGATTTTTGTTTATGTAGAAAATTAAAAATATAATTTTTACATGATAGGAATATTGAAAATATCATCTTTATATGAGTAGCAAAATAAAGATGTGATTTTTATAATCTTTGTTTTTATAAAGGCGAAATCTATATTTTTGAAATAGAATTTTTATCTATATAACATAGTAAAAATTCGATTTTTATATATTGAATAACATAGTAAAAATTCGATTTTTTTATATTGAATAACATAGTAAAAATTCGATTTTTATATATTGAATAACATAGTAAAAATTCGATTTTTATATATTCAATAACATAGTAAAAATTCGATTTTTATATATTGAATAGCAAAGTAAAAATTCGATTTTTATATATTGAATAGCGAAGTAAAAATTCGATTTTTACATATGTAGAGAATACGGGCAACGAAAGCGACAAAGAGGCGAGAACGATGAAGATTTCTATAAATGAAGTGTCGTGGTATTGGATAGCTATCGGTGAGAACTTCTCACTCTAAATTCTCTTTTTCTAGCTATATATATATACTAGGATGCAGACGGTGTTTAGTAGCACCCGACACCCGTCATCCACAGACCATGGATGGCTTGTTTGTTAAATTGTTTGGTTGAGTAGTTGGTTAGTTTATTTGGTTTGAATTGAATTGTTTGGTGAAATGAATGGATTTGATTGATGTGTGAATGGTGTGGGCCTTCACTAGACTGGGGATAAGGCTAGGCCTTGTCCCGTTTCTAGTATCGTGCCGTTATGCCGCCGAAATTTTCTAAAATATGTTAGAAAAATAAAAATATCATTTTATTTGATAAATGAAATGAATAGAAATTCATGTGTTAAAATAAAATATATTATCGTTAAAAATATAATTTTTAACGTGAAAGTGAATAAATATTTATAAACAAATCGGCCGATTTGTTTATATACACTGATTTGACTGATATCGATTGGGTCGATAAATTTTACATGTCGCCCAACTGCACAACTAAAATCTGTGTTTGATTGTTTGAAACCCCACACGGGTGTTGGGATGAAATTTGAAGTTCACTCATCCTGATTGATTAAATATGTCGATTGATTGATTGACAGACTGTTATAAGCGTTAGATATCTATATTTGATGCTTATACAGTGTGGTGCACCTTGGATGATGGTTGATTGTTTATTATTGCTATTATATACATGTGTTGTATTGAATCCATATAATTAACATTATATGGTGATTGATTGGGCCTCATTCCAATCGGGAAAATAATGAATATTATAAAGGAAATTTCATGTGTTGAATCTATTCATGTGTTGAGTGAAATATTTTAATAATAAAATTCACATCTTTATCATATTTAAAATTAGAACTATTTTACGATGGAGTCTAATTAAAATCAAACGATAGATACCATAGTGTTATAAAATATTTTACATAACAAAAATAGTGATGTGTTGACAGTACTCATGTGTTGAGATTAGTCGTGTGTTGAAAGAAATATAAATTCATGTGTTGAATAGAATAAATATTGATTTGTTGAATAGAATAACGAAGTGATTGAAATATATAAAGCCGTGTTGATTAGTTTTGCGCCATTTTGACGTGAACGATATTTTTATCGATTTTATTCAAATTGAAATGAATATTATAGTGAATTGAAAAGAAAACGAATTTGAATTGAATATAAAATGACTTCGAATTGAATTGAATATAAAATGAATTCAAGTTGAATTGAAAACGAACTGAAGTTTAATTGAAATCGATTCGAATTGAAACCAAATAGAAATGAATTCGAATCGAAATTGAATTGAAATCAATTTGAATTGAAATCAATTTGAATTTGAATTGAATTGAAACGAATTTGAATTTGAATTGAAGTGAAACGAATTTGAATTCGAATTAAATAAAATTGAAATGAATTCGAATTGAATTGAAATCAAATCGATTTGAAATTGAAGATGAAGTTGAAATTGTTTTTGAAACGAATTTAGAACGATTTATAAAATTCGTTTTAAAAGGAAATCGACAAAATATATAATATATATATATATATATATATATTATATATAATGGCCTGAGTAGAACGCGCCGCGCCGCGGCAGTTCGTGAATTTCGACCATTGACTTTGAATTGACATTACTGGAGATCCGACTGTCGGATTCTCCTAAAACCGGAACCGTTTCAATCACCAATGGGTATTTTTCAACCACAACCAAACAATATCAACCACAAACAATTATTCAACCATTTGTATTTTTTTCATCCAATATTTCACACCAATTCACAACAATAAATATCGTCCATGGTTTGTGGACGAGGGGAGTATATATATATATATATATATAATTGCTATATTTCATTTGCATTTCAACACATATATCAATTATTCTATTTTCTGTTCATGCTATTATTTGTGATCTGCTAATGATGATTAATGTGTTATATTCCAATGATTATCCTTAACACCGTGTCACGGGGTTTTGGGATCGTCACAGCTGCTCGTTGTGACGTCCCCAAATCCCGTTCCGACGGAAACAAGGGTTATCTTTGGAATATAACACAGAAACAGATAATAGAAGAACAAAATTAAATAAATACACTAGAAAATGAACTATAGAATATACTGGATAAAAGTAATCATCAGAGTTACACAGTATACAGGATCTTACTTAGTACAAATACAGTTCAGCTATACATAAATGTCTACAGCGGAAAACAAACAAAATATGTACAACAGGAGCTGAACAGCATAAAAAGAGATAAATGATAGAATCCATCTTCAGCTCCAGCTATCCAAAAAGAACCAGCTAAACCTGAATATAAGGCTGCCCGTATAGAAAAAGGGGCACCCGAGTTTGAAAGTGAAACAAACTACGAGTCAGTCATGGGACTGGTATGAGAAATCTACTCAACACATATATAATATGGCAAATCACAGGACCACGCCACTTTGGTGGAACGGGTTTACTCCATTTGATTGCCAGTGCTTTAAACAAATCATTCTTTTAAACATCGCTATGCTTTTTATAAAAATAAAGCCATTATAAGACTCAGTTCCCATCACACAATGCAACGCAAACCGGAGGATAGAGTTTTACCTTATAACGGCCAAAATATGCTTGATACAGATAAAACAAAGGCATTTGATATTATTGCTAGTGTTTATATGTTTTGAAAGCAATTTCAATATCATAACTATCAATCATAGACGGCATTAATGCCCCATACCACTATGTCGCCATATATAGGTATTAAAATCAAAACCGCACGATGTCGTATTTGGAAATTGGATTTCCGTCATGAACCAAGGCAAAAGATAGTCCTTACCGAATTCGAGACGATCTAGCCCATGTCTCAGGCACAGCCGCAACCGTACCTTGGATCGTCAGGGCCGGTCCACACGAAGTGGATTATAATGCCTGAACAATGCGTTTCTCCGCCCTTTGGGGCGTAAATGAGCCAACGAATGACTCCATCTGACCCGGATCATCCGATCAAACCGAGGCACCTCACAACAGCAACAACCACATAGGTGAAAAGTATATAAATGTCAGGGCTAGTAGGTCACTGACACCACCCTAGCTAGAAAGAAACGCATGCCCTCACTGAGGTCCTTCTCCCGTTTCTAGTTCATACCGGGGTGTGAGGCTCGCGAATTTACGTTATACACAAAGCTACGCCACACAGGCGCTGCTTTGATCATCACCACAAGACTTTGTTTTTCAACAGAAGCCCTGATCACTGCATCTTAGCATGCCACACAGGCAATTCATGCCATGCGACTGATGTCCATCGATATACAACCTCTGAGCTCGTGCGTCTCAGAGAAGGGCGTTAAGCAAAAGAATAAATTCTCCGCCGCCAAACAGATGTATATTTAACAGAGATCAATCAATACAGAATAAAATCCAATGTCAGACACACAGTCCATCTACAAGTCCGTTCTGGGTCTGAACGAATCCGGAGGCACTAAATACCTCGCAAACCCATCGATCACCACGTACGTCTGGACGATCACCGCTCATTATCCATATTTCGGGATGCCTCCCAATCAGGACCTCGGTTACCATCCAAACGAGGTGAAGATCTCCGGTCTTCGACCACCGTCTTCATCTTTGACTTTCAATCGTCGGTTTGAAATAAGAATTAACTCGGCCTTTTCAAATAATTCACGTATATTTAGAATTTTAAATCAATTTATTTCAATGGTTAAATCATTTGACAACACCAATTTTGTTCTTTAATGTAATTCTCACACCAAACACATTCAACCATCAAATACTGCATAAATCGAGCAAATTCAGTTTATTTCCATTCCATATCGTTTATGACATTTTATAACAATTTATCGCTATTTTTATTTATTTTAAAATAGCCCATTTATTCAAAACGACGCTTCGGGCCATAGCGCGGCCGTGGCGCTGTTTTTCATCAGATTTGATTTACACATATCTAAAAATCTAACCGTTGGATCTTCACAAAATTTACATCATTAGAAAGGTCTTTTCAAAACGAATCCAACGGTTCCAGTTTCAGGAAATTCCGACGGTCGGATCTCCCGATACAATCGTTTGAAGTTTCGATTTCAAAATACGAACTGCAGCGTCGTTATTCGATTAAATATAATTATATTTATAAATATAAATAAATATAATCGTTTCTGGCGCTGTTTTTCTTCAGATTTGAATTAAACATTCCAGACAATCCAACCGTTGGATTTTACAAAATTGGTGCTGTTGGAAGGATTTTTCCAAGGCGAACCCAACAGTTGCAGTTTCGGGAAAATCCAATGGTCGGATTTCCCGCACTAGTTGTTTGAAATCACAGTTTCAAAATGCGAACTGCACGGCCACGTTTCGTTTTAATTTTATTTATATTTATATATATAAATATAGTTCATTCAAAAATCCCTATATCGTTTTCACTTCAAATATTTAACTAACGCCTTAAAATTTTGGAAAATTTCGCCATAACCTCCTTTGTACGGGTGGGCTGGGAAAATTCCCAAATAGCCACACGGGCGTCTCATGTCGAAAAGAAAAAGAAAAATCCAAGCGGCTAGCCAACAGGCTCATAAAATCATCACTCAAACAAAACAGTAAATGTGTACCTATTTGTCGGGCACAAAATTTTATTCCTCTTCTCTAGCCCCTTTGCTATAACCTGTTCAATAAATATGCATGTACATATATATAGTTCTTATCATTTATCATTTTCCATTCAACTTCATGTTGGATTCCATTTGGTTTAAAAACACCATTCATCCTAACGTTGCATGTATAGGCAAAAATCATATCATTAGCTAATTAATGAATATTTCAACTCATATATGTTTATTTGAACGAGTGGCTATTTTTAACACTTCACATTTCAACAATTCGTGTACATAATAAAAATGTGATTTTTATTGTGAAACAATTCATTTCAAAACACTATTATTTTATATAGTTTATATAGGTGATAAAAATAGGATTTTTCTTACAAAACAGTTTCTTTTAAAAACGAGATTATTTTACACAGTTCATATAGTCGATAAAAGGTGATTTTTATTATCAAATAATTTATTTCAAAATATGAATACCATTCAACACATGAATTTCTAATCAACGAATGAATATCGATTCAACACATGAAGATTTTCTATTCAAAGAATAAATATAGTTTCAACAAATGAAAATAATTCAAACACATGAATATTATTCAAAATTTCGGCAGCATAACGGCAGGGTAGTTAAAACCGGGCCGTCCCTAGTACGGCTCCTCGCTCTACCTTAAAACCTCGCGGTTTTTGACAATGGGGATCATGCATCTAGTTCGCACGCAGGCGGCATGTATATATTTATTTCATTTACATAAACTAATCCTATGTGGTTTCAACCAAATATTTCTCAACCACAAATGCGTATTTTTCAACCACAATCAATCAATATCAACCACAAACAATCCCAAACAACCATTCGCTATCAATCAATTTTCACACCAATCACAATCAATAAATATCGTCCATGGTTTGTGGACGAGGGGAGTATATATATATATATATATATATATATATAGCAATTCACTTTGAATCTGTCCCAGGTGATATCACCTTATGGATTATCTTTAATAATTGAATCCCACCAAAACAAAGCTTCTTCTTTGAGTGCCCAAGACGCCAGTAATCTTTTCTGATCATCTCTCAGCTTTAAACCCTCAAAGATCTTCTCTACAGAACGAATCCAAGCTTGTGTTTCCATAATGGATTCCTTGCCTAAGAATGGCGATCCACCCAGATTTCGAAATCTCAACCGCGAAGCGAGAACCCCCCATCATGCTGCATCCTATTACCAGGCATGCCAAACAAGGACTGGTGTGAGAATTTTTAACTAATTAATCACTATTAATAGGACAAATCCAAAGACCACGCTGCTAACGCGGAACGGGTTTGCTCTAATGGATTGCCGTGCATAAAAGTGTCAAAAACAACTAATAAGTAAATCGTATAACAAAGTTATGCTTTTTAGAAAAATGGAATCACCATAAGACCCAGGTCCCATCACACAATGCAACATAAACCAGAGGATAGGGTTTTACCTTATAGTGATTAAACATGCTAAATACGGCAAATACGAGTTTAATATTATTATTAGTATATATCAAAACATTTCAAAGTAAATGTATAAATCCTAGGAAGAATAGTATCCCATACTACTATGCCTCCATACTAGTAATACAATCAAATCTGAATGGGGTCGTATTGGAAATTGGTTTCCATCATGAGTCAAGGCTAGGGAGGAGCTCCTACCGATTCGATACACTCTAGCTAATGTCTCAGGATCCCCCGCAGTGAATCCTTGGAAAGTTGCAGGGCCGGTCCACCATACGAGTTGCGGATTAGTTATTCCTGAACACACGTTTCCCAGTCCTATAGGACCTATCATCCGAGGCGCCTCATTCCATCATCCACATAAGTAAAATGTCGGACCGTGTTAAAGCCCAAACACCACTTCTAGCTAGAAAGAAACGTGCTGCTCTCCCTGCATTCCCTTCTCCCGTTTTAGACTCCGCCGGTGTGTGAGGCTCGCGAAGTCACGCTATACACAAAGCTATGCCTAAACAAACTATGCTTTGATCATCCCACAAGGCCTGCTTTTCAACAAAGCCTTGATCATATGCATCTGAGCATGCCACATCGTCACTCCATATCACATTACCAATCCTTTGCCGAAATATATGAACGGGTGTTAAGCAAGAGAATAAATTCTCCGCCACCAAACATCCATACATTTGATAGAAGATCAATAACATGATATTTAATGGAGTACGATGTCAGCCACACAATCCATTTATAAGCTTATGCTCTGGGTCTGAGCGAAAGCCAAATCCGTACTAATCAACACTACGTCCGGACGACCACCATTGTAGCCCCTTCAAGGTAGCTACTCCAATCACGGGCACCAGCAGTCGTCGTCCATTCGATATGAAGATCGTCGGTCTTCAATCGCCGTCTTCGACTCTTGAATTTTAAACGTCGTTCAAATTATTTGGAATGAGATAGAATCGGACTTTCCAAATAATTCTCGTACATATATAAGTTGGAAATCATTTCATATCGTTATTAGTAATTTGTAACGATTTATCTTTATTTTTATATATATAAAAAAATAATTAAATTCCATTTCATTAACGTAATTACATAACAAGTAGTGAATGTTTTGCTTCACAACCTATCGAAATGTTTATAATGTGTAATGAAATTTATTTTATTTCATTACATTTTGCTAACGAAAACATTACTATTCGTATATACAATATTAACGTACAATGTACACACCATAATGTTTATTTTTATTTTCATACACATACACATCTTATACATAACAATGTACATTTTCTTGTTTCATCTTTCGAATTACACAAAATGTATTTTGCGTATAATACCAATTCCAACAAAAATGAGCATTTTTGTGTTTCATTTCAATTTAAACAAACGAATATTTTTGTTCATCCATTTTTACTTCTACAAGAATGAGTATTTTTGTTTCTTTATTTCAATGTAACAAAATTGATAATTTTATTATCTTTTCAATGCAAACCAAAAGTAATAATTTTCCATTACAAACAAAACGATAATTTTGTGTGCTAATCTATTTACATGAAAATGAAATTTCCATATCTTTAATCTTTTTAATGAAAAACTAATTCATTAAAATATAAATTTCATCGTTATAATCTTTGCTGAAATCCTTTTACATGGGTATGTAAATTTCATACCGTTATCCTTTTTAATAAAAATTCAATTGATTAAAATGTAAATCTCTTACTTTAAGTTCCATTTACACGAAAATGTAATTTTCCTTATTTTATTCACATTAAAATGTATACTTTTCTTTTTACATCAAAAATGTAACTTTCACCTTTTAAGTATAAACCAAAGGTTAAATCTTTTAATTTGACAAAAACGGTGATAAACAATATGACCTTTCATTTTTTAAAAAAGAATATTAAAAACATTCTTTTTAACTTTCACCAAAAATGAAAATTGTGTGTGTTAACTTTCAAAACACAAACAAAATGAATGTTTCTTTTTTATTACGAACAAAAATGAATGTGTTTTATTTCATTCTTTGCATTTGACAAAATAAATATTTTTGTCCTCCATTTACATTTGATAACAATGTATATTTTTATCATTCTTTCACATTTGACAAAATGAATATTTTTGTCATTCTTTTACATTCGATAAAAATGTATATTTTATCATGCTTTCCCATTCCTACATCTTATTACATATAAAATAAATGAATTTCATTTCACATGTTCATTCTCCTCCTATGTTACATATAAAAAATGTGAATTCTACCATACGATGTAAATGCATCTTTTAACTACATGGAAGAATGAAATTTTTATCCTACGAGGTAATTTCCTACATACATTACGTATAAAATGTAATATTTAACATACGATGCAAAACCATGTTTAATTCCATAAAAAAAATTGTAATTTTAATTTACAATGTAATATCATACTTTAATTACATAATAAAAATGTAATTCTAATTTACAGTGCAAATTCTCATTTATAGTTACATATAAAAATGTAAATTTTGTTTACATAGAAAATTCTCATTCATAGTTACATATAAAAATGTAAATTTTGTTCGCATAGAAAATCCCATATCATAGCTATATTGGGAAATGTAAATTTTGTTCGCTTGCCAAATTTCATATCATAGTTACAAAAAAAAAAAAAAAATGTAATTTTTATTTGCATAGCAAATATTATATCTTTAGTTCAAATAAAAATGTAATTTTTATTTGCAATGCAAGTTCTCGTTCCAAGTTAAAAAATAAAAATGTAATCTTTATTATCAATGCACATTCCTACTTTTGTTTACATATAAAAATGTAAGTTTTATTTACAATGCAAGTTCATACTTTTGTTTACATAATAAAAATGTAAATTTCATTTGCTACCATTCTATATTGACAAAAATATGATTTTTGTCGCTACTACTTTACATTGGCAAAAATGTTCATTTCTACCTAACATAACGTGACGGTAAAAATATTGTTTTTCTAATTAACACAACATAACGGTGAAATATTCATTTCTAAATAATACAACATGACGGTGAAATTATTCATTTCTAAATAACATAACATGACGTTATTATCTAATGCAACATTTTATATTAAAAATGTACTTTTTCTCTACACAAAAATATTCTAACTAAATTGTGATTACGTGTTGACGGTTCTAACATAACATAAAATGAATATTTTACGTTGACATTTCATAAAATGATAATTCTATTATATCAACCTTAAAATGACAAATTATACTATGTTAACATTAACACGACAATTCTAACATGTCGACATACAAATGATATTCTAATATGACGCTTCCAACAAAATGTACATTTTTTATTCTCATATGACGTTACTAACAAAATGAATATTTTTTTTCTCATATGACGCTACTAACAAAATGATTTTTTTTTTATTATGTCCTAACATACTTGTATATATGATTTCTTTTCCTTTTTTCTAGTATGTTAAGAATAATGTTTTCAACATATAGATATTGCTAACATTACAAGCAAACAATAAAAGGAATATTTTTAATGTCTAGCAATTCCAACGATTCCTAATAACATAAAAAGAATATTTTTATGTTCTAACATTTCATGTTATCTAACATAAATGACATTTAATTTACATGACATGTTTTCTAACAAATGGTAATGTTTTGAATAAACAAAATATAATGCAACCTTAAAATTCTATCTTTTTATTGCCTCTAAAAAGACAATAAAAATATAACATAAAAATATTTTTTTTTCTTTTTTTCTTTTACTGCATCCAAAACGACAGTAAAATATGAATTAGCAAATCTATCATTTTAATGCTTCTAAAATGACAGTGAAATATGACATTCCAAAATGTAACCAAAAATGACATTTATAGATAAATGACAAATTTCTTTAACATGACATTATTATATGTAAAAGATATTTCCTCTAAGATGGATATTTTATGTTAACATGGCATATTTAACTGACATTACATATATTACATAATAGAATCTGACTAATATGATGTTTTATATTACATAACATAATCTAACTAAGATAATGCTTTTATATTCTAACTGAAATTGTGATTTTTGTTTAGACAAAAATATTTTAACTAAACATGTTATGTTTGTCTAACATTCATTCTAAAATAAAAATGATATTTTAATCCTTACATAACATTTCATTACAAACTATTATTTTAACAGTTTAATGTCAATAAAATAAACATGACAAAATATGATATTTTATTTGGATTAAAGATTCTAATCCAATCCAATCCACAACCAAGGTAATATATATTTTTTATTTATTTATTCGTAACATTAGCATCCCTTTTGGTACCTAACAATAAAAATATACAAATTCCCTTTCTAACATGTAACATCTCAGTTATATATATAAACAATAAAAATATATGATTTTTATTGCTTGCCCAAATTTTGACAAACATGAATATTGTACATCTCATATATTATATAAAATGTTTGTCTTCGTCGTACACACAAAATCATGTCAACATGAATACACACAATTCATCACAAAACAATCAACATGGAAATAATTATATATGCAGCAACAACATGAAATTCATACTGAATGAATACAATAACATAAATGATTAATTTTAATTTTTAATTATTAAAGAGGAAGTAGAATTCTCACCAATAGCTTTACAATTTGCCAAAATTTATACGATCTTTAAATTAGTTCCTGTCAGTTCCATCGTGTAGATCGCGGAAATACGATTCCAACGCATCGAAAAACGCTCGATTTCGTCGCTGTGTGAATGAGTTATGCTTTAATTTATATAAATAACCTTTTAAAATAAATTATTAAAAGAATAAAAAGGGAATATACCCTTTTCTTCCCCAAATTGCATCGGCCGTTAGTATCCCGATAAGGTTCAACTCTAGGGTTCCTCTTTGCGATCAAAAGGTGTAGAGGTCTGACGATCGGAGAGTGGCACATCAGAGAGGGGAGGGAGGGGATTTTGTGCCTAGGAGGGGGTCGGGTGCGGTGGGGCCTAGTGGGCGCGATGAGGCTGTTTGGCCGTGGGTTTCGGTGTGTGTGTCTCGGTCCTCGAGCCATGTGAAGATGATCCAACCATATAGAAACGTAGAGGAGGAAGAGAGCTTCAATATGGTGTAGAGATTGGAGTTTAATTCAGAAAGAAGAAGAAGATGTTATTGGAAGAAGGAGGGAGTATTTCGGCCATGGATTTCAGTAGATGGCGGCTGGTTCAAAATGAGATTAGGGTTTAGGATTTGATTAAACTAGTATTTATAATATTATAATGTTCACTAATTACCCATTAAGGCCCGTTTTGGCCCGAACTCAGAATTAGGCATGCTTACTGTCGTTCTTAAGGTTTTGACGTCTTCTGAACGCGATGGGACATGTCTCAAAACCCAATTTCGAAGTTTACAGCATTTTTTTATTTATTTTTAATATAAATCCTTTAATTTTTTATTTAACCGTACATGAAAATTCACCGGGGTCACAAATTAACTTCGAAAATTCCCAAAAAATATATTTGGCTATGTTTTGACGCTGTGGACCTAGGAAAATTAATTTCGTTCAGTTCTGAGCCCGTATGAATTTTTAATAAATTTTTAAAGTCAATAATTGTCCATTTACACCGAAAAATCAATTATAATTATATATTAATTCTAAAAATTACCGAAAAATCATTTTTAGCTTTCTTATGACGATACGAATCCAACAAAAATTATTTTCTTCGAATTCTGAGACTGTTTGAAAAATGGCTATTTTCAAGGCCAATATATTTAATATTAAAAATACATTTTTAAACAAATAATTTCTGAAACTCGAAATATATAAGTGTTTACTGTTTTTTAATGCAGAAACATCATTCTGAACTCAATGGAAGTGGTTCCGAGTCCAAATTCCTTCGTATGCAAAAAGTAACATTTTGACCTTTATAAATTTCATAGCGACCTTTCTAAATTTTAAACTGGGCATAACTTTTGATTCCCGCTATGAAATTTTGATTTTTCAGATTCATTAGAAAGATATTTTTAAATAGATTCTAATATTCTTGGTTTCACTAAAATCCGTTAAATTTTGCATCCTGTATGGTCAGTCAAAGTTCAAGTTTGACTTTTCAAACTACCGCGCTATTTCTAACTCTTTTTATAATAAAAATTAAATTATTCATTCTAACTTCGATTTAAATCAACTTTTAATCATTTTTATTTTAAATAAATTATTTTAAATATCGAAAACTCATTAAAATCACTTAAAATAAAATTTTAAATTGGCCCCAAAAATCTAGGTTGTTACACTCCCCCCTTCAGAAATTTCGCCCCCGAAATTCCTTAACCAAATACATACAAAGGTGTTCCACATGCCTATCAGTCATTCACAAACAATCAAGCATACACAACAAGCACAACAAGCCTACCCTTGCATGCGGTTTACTATCAAGGGAAGAAACTATCACTATTAAAATCTTTACTAGTAAAAGAGTTCTGGATGCGATTCCCTTATGCTCTCCTCTGTTTCCCAAGTACAGTCACTCTCATTCTCACCCACACAGAACCTTGACCAGTTTCACCGCCTTCCTTCGAAGTTGCTTCGTATCACTCTCAACAATACAGATAGGCTTGCGGTTCCCACCCGCCTCGAGTTCTACTTTGATATCATCCAACTAATCTAGTGAAATAGTCATATCAGGGTTGTGCACGAACTTCCTTAATTGGGAAACATGAAACATGTTGTGAACTCCCGCCATCTTGTCTGGAAACTCAACTTTATGTGTTAAATTCCCAACTTGTTCGAGAACTGGGAATGGACCAACAAATCTTGGTGCTAACTTGCCTCTCCTGCCAAATCGAATCAAGCTCTTTAACGGAGAAATCTTGACAAACACCAAGTCGCCAAAGGAGAATTTTAAATCTCTTCGCCTTTTACCAACATAACTCTTCTTCCTATCTTTGGAAGCCTTCAATCATTGTTGGATAACCTAGACTTTATCTGAGGTTTCTCTTATCAAATCCAGTCCAAGCACAAATTTCTCACCGGTTTCTAACCAACATGATGGTGAGTTGCAAGGTCTTATGTATAAAGCTTCAAATGGAGCCATTTTAATTCTGGACTGATAACTATTATTATATGAGAATTCAACCAGATGTAAATGGTCATTCCATGACCCTCCAAAATCTAATATGCAAGCTCTCAAGAGATCTTCTAATACTCAATTCACCCTCTCTGTTTGACCGTCGGTTTGAGGATGGTACGTGGTACTGAGATGTAATTCTGACCCTAAAGCCTCTTGTACGCTCTTCCAAATTCCACTAGTAAACAACGGATCTTGGTCACTCACAATGCCTTTGGGTACTCCATGAAATCTCACTACCCACTTCATATACAGTTCTGCTAACTTAGCCGTTGTTCCATCCGACTTGACGGGTATAAACCTTGCACTCTTGGTCAATCGGTCCATAATCACCCAAATACTATCATGGCCCGATCTAGTCCTTGGTAACCCATCAATGAAATCCATTGATACTT
This sequence comes from Allium sativum, assembly GCA_030737875.1. NCBI lineage: Eukaryota > Viridiplantae > Streptophyta > Magnoliopsida > Asparagales > Amaryllidaceae > Allium > Allium sativum. Next base: position 937,470,288 of record CM060913.1, on the reverse strand, counting down.
GTTTTCATTTCCATTCTGGAATTTGTAATGGTTGCAACAAAGCACTAGGCTTCTTTTGCTCGGCTTTAACTAGATGGCAATTCATGCATTCGGATATAAACTTCCCAACATCTCTTTTCATCCCTTCCCAATAGTAGGTCTGCTTCATGTCTCGATACATTTTGTTAGCACCGGGATGTATAGTCAATTTTGAGTGATGACATTCTCTATTCATATCTCAATCCATTTACATTGGGTATAACCAGTCTACCATTCTTTCGAAGCCATCCTTCTCGATTAAGCCTATACTTGTTTGTCTCCTCACTGTCGATACTTATCTCTAACTTGGAGATGATTTCCAATAAGTTAGGATCGTCCTTCTAACTGGAACCAATCCACTCAATCAAAGTGGGTCTGATCGCCAAACTTACTAACATTTCTGGATCCAATTCGCACTTTGGTCTGAAATCCTGCCCTGCGATATATTCCAATTGCTTCCACTCAAGAAACATAGCCCCTAAATTGGCATGTCTTCTACTCAATGCATCAGCTACCGCATTGCCCTTTCCTGGTGTATATGCGATATCGAAATCATAGGAAGCCAAGAATTCTAACCATCTTTGCTGTCGGAAATTTAGATCCTTCTGAGAGAAGAGATACTTTAACGACTTATGATCAGTAAACAACTCGAATCTTTCTCCCAAGAGATAATATATCCGCATCTTTAATGCGAATACGATCACTGCCAATTCCAAATCGTGGGTAGGGTATCTTTTCTCATGCGGTTTCAGTTGCCGACTTGCATTAGCTACAAACCTACCTCCTTGCATCAATACAGCATCTAGTCCGGTACCACATGCATCCATTTATACTATCATCTCTTCATTCCCTTTAGGAATGACTAACACTGGTGCACACGTCAACTTTTCCTTTAGGCTCTTGAATGCATTTTCGCACCTTCCATCCCAAACGAAAGCTTGATTCTTCTTGGTCAACTGAGTTAACGGTGCCGCTATCTTGGAGAAGTCTTGGATAAACTTACGATAATATCTAGCTAATCCCAAGAAACTTCTTACATCTGTTGCATTCTTGGGCGTAGACCAATCTTGTACCGTAGCCACCTTCGCAGGGTCTAGGGCAGTACCATTCTCTGAAACAACATGGCCCAAGAATCTCACTTCCCTCCTCCAGAAGTGACACTTAGAAAACTTTGCTTTCAATTGGTGTTTTTCTAAACACCTCCATCACCACTCTCAAATGTTCCTTGTGTTCTTTCTCTGTCCTGAATAAACAAGTATATTATCCACGACCACAAGAACAAACTTATTCAACTGATCCCTGAATACCCTATTCATAAGATCCACAAAATATGCTGGTGCATTGGTCAGCCCGAATGGCATGACCAACCACTCATAGAATCCAGACGGCATCCGAAAGGCCGTTTTAGGAATACTTTCGGCTGCTACTCGGACCTGATGAAATCCTGTCGCGAGGTTCAATTGGGAGAACACCCTTGCTCCCTCCAGTTAATCAAACAAATCATCTATCCGCGGAAGAGGATACTTATTCTTCCTAGTCACTTTATTCAACTCGCGATAGTCCACACATAAACGAAGGGAACCATCTGCCATCGTAGCAAATACAACTGGTGCTCCCTACTCGGAGACACTTCTTCTGATAAATCCCTTCTTCAAAAGATCGCTTACTTGCACCCAGAGATCTCTCTGCTCCCTTGGTGCCATACGATGAAGTGGCATCACTATAGGTCTGGCATCTTTCACTAAATCAATACGGAACTCAATCTCCCGGTGTGGTGGAAGTCCGGTCACTTCCTCGAAGATATCCGGATACTGGCCAGCAATGGGAACCCCTGATAACTCGTCCTACGGGATGTCGAGGGAATTTAGAAAACTAGCCATCACCTCATCACTAGGTAGGCCACCAAACACTACCCTCCGCCCATCATCCGCCCTAATAGTCGCCGAAAATTCCCTCACAGTCTACCACCACCCCATATCTTTAGAGCCAATCGATTCCCAAAATAATGCCAAACCCAGTAAAGCCCAAAACAAAGCAATCACATGTAAACATACATCCATGACTCGATAAGACCAAATTTCGACAAATCATGTTAAGGCTAATCGAACCACCAATCGGGTTCGTCACAACTAAAGGTCTATCGACTATCTCGGGCTCCAATCCCAACCTATCTACCAGGTCACTAGATATGAAGGAATGGGAAGCCCCGGTATCAAACAATACTCGAACAGGAACATCATAAACAGAAAGCATACCTTGAATGACAACATTCTTTCCTTTCTCCACCGCAGTTGAGACATTTGACGAAGAAGGAACATCATTAATAGAATATGCTTTCACAATATGCTTCTCTTTCAGAGGTTGTGGACACTTATCCTTGTGATGTCCCACTTGGCCGCATTTGAACCACTTCCTGTCCGCTGGCTTTGCTCGGCATTCTTTAGCATAATGGCCCTTCTTGCCACAGCTAAAGCACTCAACATCTTTCTTATCTTTCTTTTTCTGGCCATCCTTGGTCTGACTCGGCTTCCTTTTATTCTGAGAATTATTCTTGACTTCACCACTTGCTTGCGGCTTTGGCCCCTCTGTAGATGCAGTAGCGATTTCGGTCTTGGGCTTAGGATAAAGGCTCTTTGATCTCAATTCTTTCCCAACAATCAATTCAAAAGTCGTATCAATATGGTTTATAAGCCTTTCCCCCAAGTACTGATCTCATCCTTTTATGAAATTCTCATTCTTATTCTCGGGAGTGTCAATAAGCGATAATCCATACTTCGATAAAGTATCGAACTTAGCAATATATTCTGAGACTGCCCTACCATTCTGCTTAAGCTCCAAGAACTTCCTAGACAACTCTGATTTCTAAGCAGCTAGGATAAACTTATCACTGAATCAGACCTTAAAATGATCCCATGTAACTTGATCCTCGGGAGTAGCTGCCTTAATAGCATTCCACCAATTCATAGCCCGTCCTTGCAATTGACGGGATGTTAGCTTCCTCTTCATCGCGTCTTCGATTCCCAGATCCTCGAAGATACGCTCACAACCATCAAGCCAATCCTGAACTTCTGTAGCCAATTTCGTTCCATGGAACGGCTTCCCACCAAGACTAGTGTAGAGCATGGCGAAATCGGCCCTAGGTGCCAGCACTGCTGCACCACCACCATTTGCAACATTAGGAGCTGCCCTCTAAACATCCCTCTCATGAAGTCAGTGAACATCGTCCTCATATCAGGAGCATTCCTATTATTGGCTCCTAACCCAGTATTCCTTGTATATCGGCTCATCGTTCAATCTGTAACGAGAAAACGATTAACCATCCCTTCAGTGATGCCAACGCAGTGCGACTTCATCCCTAAATATATTAATAGTATATATATAGCTTTTGGAAACCAAAATATCACAAATACGTGCTCTCATATACGTACTATCTCTCCCTGGTGTCTTTCCCTAAGTTAACTACGCAGCCTAGAGCTCTGATACCAAGTGTGACGACCCGCCCCGCACCAGCTGACATTTCCAATGGAAGTGCTATGTACCAATGCCCAACTAGCACGGGACGGTTGCCAAAGAAAGGAAAAAAGGAATTTGAACTAACAAGGAACCTGCAGAATGTCTCACAGCACATGGGATAAAATATAATAATAACATAACTTTGACGTAAAACAGGTGAGACAGTGCATAAGCTGAAAACTAAACCATCATAGCAGCGGAAATCCAAAATACAACTTATCATCCAAACCAACATTATTACAACTTTGAAATATATCTCTAAAGCGAAAGAAAGAGGTACACTACTAATGCCCAAAGTAGTGACCAGCAACAACACATGGAGAATATATCTATATCATACGTGGAAGCCTCCTGCTCGTCTCCGGTATAGCTACTCATGCATAATCACTTGACCTGTCTCTAGTCTGCCCGTTTAAGAGCACCTAGAGTAATAAGAAGAGACATAAAACTCTGGGTCAGACAAAAGTTTGGTATGAGCGATAAGCAGCAAAACAGAACAATAACAGGTATACATAACCATACCTGAATCTGGACCTGCAACCAAAGAGTTAGCCCAACATGATGTACAATACTTTAAGGTGACACTAAAACATGGTGTGAAAATAATGGGGAGGGGGCGTGCATGTCTTGGTGATAGCAAAACATCAAACATAGCAATCATCATCACATCTCTCACTCAGTGCATAAAGCATACGATATCTACCACTTTGATCACCCAATTCTTTGTTACGATCACTCTGCCCCATGGGGTCATGACGGCTCCACTTCACTGATCGGTAACCAATAGTACTTTGCTATGTCCACTCTACCCCATGGAGCCATAACAACCCCACTGCATTGGCTCATAGCCCTGCTACGGTCACTTTGCCCCATGGAGTCATAACAACTCCACTGCACTTATCCATAGCCAATATCTGTTTCTCAGTGGTGAGTCAAAGCTATAGACATCGATAACCCCTTTGCACACGTCCTGCAGCAAAGTCTAATTCATGAATTTAACTCGTTGGTTCCCATCTGGATCCTGAGTAACGACTTCCCATTTGGACTATCTTTGCATCTCGGGTTTTGGTCTTCTCCGGCTCGGTTCGGTTCTCCTGGAGTGGTCCGGTTCTGTTCGTGATTCACCTATGGGTCGGGTCATGATTGTATGCTTCAGATCGGTTTGTACATGGCAACACCTCCGATTCGGATCGTGGGTCTCCAGGTCACGAGTGGCTCAGCTCGTAGTGGCTCTTCAAGCTCCAGTTCGTGACAAGCGGTTCGGTTCGGAGGTCCTGGTTAATGAGTTCCTGGTCATCTCTGGTTCATGGAAGGCGGTTCGATTCGGAGGCTTCAGATGCGAGGGATCGGTTCGTGGCCACTGTTCACGATCGAGTCGGGGTCGTGGGATGCTCCACGGGAGGATTCGGGTCTGATCCGATCCCATTTCCTGCACAATTTTCCTGCAACCTTTCCAACGACTGTTTTACACCACACGACGGCGTTTTCGACCATTCTAACTTTGCTAAACAATCATAAAACATTCCAAACCATCATAGCAACATGTATAATCGACCATAACACCACAACAATTTAACATGTCAATATGGATCAAACATACCCAAAAACCATGTTTTTTCCTTAATCCCCTTAATCATGATTTAACTGTACGATTAGCAAAACATGTACAAACTAACCCAAATTTTTATCAGAGCCCTAAAATAATATTTAAGAATTTTACAAAAAAAATTTAGATTTTTCTGAGTCATAATTTCGCTAATTATCACTAATCACCCCTAATTAGCCGTAATTAGTGAAAAACAATGCAAATCACTCACCTTAGCCACAAATAAAACTTTAAATCTGAAACTCTACTATTTTGGGGCGTTTTCCTATATAACACAGTAGCTCCAGCTCTAATTTGGTGTTGATTTGCCTTGATTTGATGCAGATCTTCTTAATTAGTGATTAGAAGGTGATTTGGGAGTGATTTAGAAGGTGGAGGCCATTGCTAGGGTTCAAAAGATGAAAGTGGCGGCTGTAAAAACTGAAATTAAATGTTTTCCTAACCCTATCAGCCCTCCCATAACCCTAATCCCGAAATGGGTTATGGGCCTAGTTGCTAATCACCTTAATTAGGCCCGGTTAAGCTGTTTTTCACCTTCTAAACCTTATTTCAGCCATATCTCCCAAACGGTAAGTCTATTTGGCTAGTGTGACCACTCTACGGAAAGCTAAACCATCATCTAAATCAAATGGACGTGGTTTCAGGTCAAATCTCCCTACCAATCAAAAGTTATGGACAAAACAAGATTCGCTAGGGGCAAAACGGTCATTTAAAAATCAGCAAAATTCGTGAACATTAGAAATGACCCCAATAGTCGTTCCCCAAAGTTACACGACCATACGACCTCATATGAAAAAGAAATAAATGTTCTACGCTCCTTCGATACGTAGAATGCAGGTCTTTACAATATCTGACCAGGAAATAGCAAGTTTATGCAATGCAATAGCCAATAATGTTGCAAAAACTGTAAAGCAACACCAGCAAGCTTTGCTCATTAGTAAAGGACGTCTTCTCAAAGCCTTTGCGATCTTGTACAATATTATTCTCATTCTTTTATTTTCCAGTGTCTTCTGTAACAAAGTTAATGAAAAGGAAATACTAGCATCTGAACTTGGTCGTCCAAAATCATGAAAGGACTTCTTCATTTCTTGCATAGAAACTGGCAGTTTACATTTAGCATGATAGAAAACATAACCAACAATCATTATTTCAGTAAATATATAACCATAAAGGGGAAATAATTCTGCTATTGTTGCACCTCAGCTACTTAATACATTGGAATTTATACAAGAGTAAATTTGACCAAAAAATAAAAATAAATACAAATTTGATAAACTACAGGAGCTCAAGTGTACATGATCTACATTTTATCATTTAAATTAACATGATAACCACATTTAGATAAATGCGAAATTATATTTTATCATTACTTATACATTCCCTCAAGCAAACCACCCTCAACCACTTCATAAATCCACGATTTGTCAAATTTGCACCTTCTTTACAGCATAACCTCACTGCAATAGTAGTTCCTCCATCTACAACAAATATCTTGTTTCCAAATCGCGAATATGAACCATAATCCAAACCCAAAACCAAAGTTTCAACAGTAACTACCAATTAAAAACCTCCCCAAATCGACAAATCGTGAAAGCAAAAAATCAAGGTAGAAAAATGATTTTTAAACAAAATAATTCGTAGAATGTGAAGCAAGACTACTTTTGAAGAAGAAAATAATGTAATTGAAAATAAATCTTGGAACAAAATAGAACAATTTTGAATGAAAAGCCTGAGCGATTTTAGGTTGCGCTTTGGGTGGAGAAGCAGCGGTGTGGAAAAGGAAAACAGTATAACTCAAAATTTAGAGCGGGCCGCCAAAATTTTGGATTTAGAGCTAAAACATTTGGTTTGGAGCCAAATAAAACTGTGTAGATATAGAAAACGTGTTTCAATAATGAAAGAGACGTAATATGAAAGGTTCATGTTTAAACATGTGTTTAGCATAAATTATTTATTAATAGATATTAATGTGTTACATTAATAGCAGAAAAAGATAATTTAAGTTTTAATTTTGTTTCCACTAATTTTTTTGTTTATTTTAAAATTAAAAAATAAGAATACTGTGATGGGAAGCTACCCCCTAGACCCCCGTAGCCTAACCGGCTAGGTCGACCGCTGTTCGGGACGTCCATCGTTTAAGTCGACTGCCATTCAAGTCGACCGTTATATTGAATTCTCATATTTAATTTTGTCACATTTTATAGTTAAATTTGGCCATTGTATTAAATTCCATCACAAATCCTTAGCTAATATGAATTAGCCATAGTTCCAACCATTCCTATTTTCCTCTATATTTTATAGCCAAATTTAGCCACTCTCTTATATTCCATCATAACTTAATTTGCAATAGATTAGCCACGAAATTATTCCCTCCAACTAGTCATATTTCCCGCCATATTTTATAGCAAAATTTAGTTATAGTTTTAAAATCCATCGCAAATCCATGGCTGATTTGCAACGTATTTGCTATGATAATCTCATGCTACTGTTTTTTTTACTGATTTCTTATATGTATACAATAATATAAAGAAAACATCATTATTTAGAACTTTTTTTCACAGCTATTTGGGTAGATATTATTACCCTTACTATGATGTTATAAATAGTATAATAGTATTGTTAATAATTATTATTAATGACAATTATTAAATATAATATTATTAATGATTAATTATTAAATATTAATAAATAATATAATATTATTAGTAATTAGTAATAAAATAGTATAGTTAAAATAATTAAATATAATATTATTAATGATTAATTATTAAATATTAATAAATAATATAATATTATTAGTGATTAGTAATAAAATAGTATAGTTAAAATAAGTAATATATGATTAATGATTAATTAAATAAAACATAATCAGTGCTAATTTTATGTACGGGAGTATTGTTATTATTAATTATTGACTGTCAAAATTGTCACCTAATATAATGGGCATTTTGTGACTGTTGTATAGTAGACATCTATTACAACATACATTTGTGAACGTTTGACATCTATTACAGTGAGCCTAAAAAGACCATTGTAAGAGCAATCTATTACAACATGCAGTTTTTACCCATTGTAAAAATAGGGTTGTAAAGGATATCAATTATAACTATCAAGAAACGACTGTTGTAATAGCATTCTATTACAACGGGCAATCTATGCCCGTTGTAAAAGGGTGTTGTACAGGCATCTATTACAACGGTTTAGAAGGTGACCCTTATAAATTGTAATAGCATTCTATTACAACAGGCGGCCTGTGTTCGTTGTAATATGGTATTTTTTATAGTGGTCGTTGGTTACGCTGGGACAGGTTTAGCAATAGGGACTTGTTCCACGGTCCCATGATACTATTGGAAACATTCTAACAAGTAACGAGGCCTTGCCGGGTTTTTCTACTTTGGTTGATTGTCGACCATATCTACTAGCAATATGGAGCTTAGTGTGACGACCGCCCACAGTCCCTGCACTATACAAGAGGAATAATGCACTGAAAGGTGTGCTAGGCAGCTATGGACGACCATAAGAATAGGTAATGAGACGACCCGAACTTCCCCGGTAAGGAAAGCCCGGATTGAATTGAGGACAAGCCACATCGGGACGCAAACAGAAGAAGATTTCATTGCTTATTACAACAATTCATCAGAATACAAGAATATACAGAGTATTAACAAATAATATACATTATAAAATATCAGAGATTACAATACATTACATAGCAGTGGAAAATAATGCAATACACAACTAGAAGTAATACACGGATACAAAGCTTTCCGAGTATCATTCCAGCTGTAAATCAGGATCCTGTGAATATAAATCTGCAAAACCAAAACTACTAGCTGCCCGTGTCAAAATAAGGGCACCCAGAGTTTTGGTTAAAACAATAAACTCCAGGTCAGTCATGTGACTGGTGTGAGAACGAAAACAGTTATTTAAAACTTTACTTTAAATCAGATATATCAAGAGACCACGCCGTATAACACGGAACGGGTTTCCTCCCAAGAATACCGGTGCATATAACAAAACAACGCAATGCTTTTTGGAAAAATGAAGCTATTATAAGACCCAGGTCCCATCACACAATGCAACACATGCCGGAGGATAGGATTTTTCCCTTATAATAGCCAAACATGCTTGGTACGTTAAAAACAAATCATTTGATACTATTATAAGTGTATAGTGTCAAAACAATTTCAATCGTAAATATCAATCACAGACGGCATGGGTACCATATATCACGTCGCCATACTAGGCTCTACAATCAAAACCGCAAAGTCACGTATTGGAAGTTGGATTTCCATCTGTGAACCGAGGCAAAAGATAGTCCTCTACCGAATTCGAGACTGTCTAGCCCGAGTCTCAGGATCAGAACGCATCGACCCTTGGAGCCATAGGGCCGATCCACTCGATGTGGATTAAATAAAACCCTGAACACTACGTCTCCTTGCCCTTTGGGGGCGAAAATGAGCGAAATGACTCCATCGGCTCCACACAGTCACTGATATATCTGAGGCGCCTCGCAACAGCAACAACCACACAGGTGAAAATAATATAAATGTCAGTGCTAGTAGGTCACTGACACCACCCTAGCTAGAAAGAGACGCATGTTATCCCTGGATCCTTCTCCCGTTTCTGGTTCACAACGGGGAGTGAGGCTCGCAAATCAACGCTACACAAAGCTATGCCACACAGGTTGTGCTTTGATCATCAACCACAAGACTTTGCTTTTCAACAGAAGCCTTGATCAATTGCCACTTAGGCATGCCACACAGGCAATTCACTCCATGTGATTGATATCCATCAATATATAACCCCTGAGCTCGTACGTCTCAGAGAAGGGCGTTAAGCAAGAGAATAAATTCTCCGCTGCCAAGCAGATATATATTTAATAGAAATCAATCACACAGAATAAAATCCAATGTCAGACACACAGTCCATTTACAAGTTCGTTCTGGGTCTGAATGAAACCGGAGGCACCTTGTACCTCGCATATCCATCGATCTCCAAGTACGTCTGGACGATCACCAACTGATTACCTCCTCTTAGGTGTACAGCCCAATCGAGATTATCAGTAATCACCCAAATGATGTGAAGACCTCCGGTCTTCAACCACCGTCTTCATCCTCGACACCACGTCGAATCAGTTATTCAGAATGGGATAAACCCGGTCTTTCTGAATAACTCGCGTATATAATAAACAAGTGTTACACAAACACAACATACGCCTCATTCCAATTCAGAATATTCTTTTATTCAAATATTCTTACACTTTGGGAAAGGTTCCCATTAATTTTATCAAAGATAAATTCTTTAAATTATTCTTTAATTTTCTTTGAATATCAATTCAAACTAGTCGGGATTAGCGAACCACACCGAAGTAATCATTTATTTTATTCCCCAATCCCAACCTATTCATCCCATAAAGTAAAACTAGTCATACTTCATATCTAACACCACGGTGTTATCGGTAAATTCAATTACCATTTCACGTTCTGTTTGCGAACAAATTATGCAGTTGTAAACAACTGTAAAATCCGTTCGGCTTTCCTAAACAACAAGGATTGTTGTAGAGGGTGTCGAACTCTGGGACCAAATTATTTTATTAATAAATCCAATCAAGTTATCCCTAACTTTTGATTGGTGGAAAACAAAGAAAATAGCAGAAATTAAATAAAAGAGAGTTTTAACAATAAGTGAAAGCAATTAGGGATAATGACATAGATCAGATTCATAATCATCAATAGCCAAAAGATTAACCAGATCTAATACATGTTTCTGTCACAAACATGAATCAACAATAATAGGTTTTTAGACACAAATATGTAAATAACGACAAGCATAGCCTATGCAGGAGCTCAGCTCTGCAACCATAGACTATCAGGACAGATTCACTAATTAATTTCTAAAACCCTAAAATTAAATCTAGATCTGATAAACGTTAGATCGAACACGAATATATCCTGTGAAGGAGCATAGCTCTTAAACGACACAAAATATGAAGGTTCAGATCTAACCCTTAATTCAAATCCAGATCTTCATGTATACAGTCCTCATCTTTTGGCTATGTGATTCATATTGAATCATACTATCAGCGTCATCACCCCCTAATCAAAGGGGATTAGCTAGACATAGCTAAAGAAGAAGAAAAATAGAAATTAAATAACAAGAACATAAATAAAACTAAAACTAAATAGAAAAGAGGAAGAAGAATGATTTTATTCCAAGAAGAGAATTACAGAATAAAACCCAATGTGTTTTACAATGAATGAGATACAAGGTATTTATAGCTGATATGACAAAGGCTAGCTAGCTAATTACATAATGTGGGACTAAAGAAATAACCCAAATAACACATAAGCCAGTGTGAATGCAGCTTTAGAGTAAGCGGTCTAGCAAATAGGCTAGTGTGAACGCAACATGGGTAAGAGGCCTTCCAAATGAGCTAATGTGAATGCAGTTTGAGTTTTTATTGAGCCAAATCTTCTTAACTGAAATATAATTGCAACCGTTCTTCAAGCTTTAGACTCTTCAAGCTTTAGCAATTTTAAAATTCACTTTTTTAAGCAAATTCTTCATGCTTTTTCCATCAAATGCTCTAAACCATGCTGCTTGTCAACAATCTGAAAATACAGCTATAAATACAAAGTATCAATTATTTTAAAGGGAAAATACGATAAATAAGCGGATAAAATATACACATTTACGTGTATATCAAATACCCCCACACTTATCTTTTTATTCGTCCTCGAATAAACTAAACTAAACTGAGATATGTCACACTTTCGTAGGAAACACGGTTGCATTTAGCGTATGCAACAAGCCGTTAAACCTCTGGGTGTTCCCAGTAGGACGAGTGTTGTCTCGTGAGGGTTTTCAGCGGATACTACCCACAAAATCCAAAGCGTCTTATGTACGCGGATTAATCAAACAATATATTTAAAGTCTTTCATATTCCAAGGATTTCACCTAACTTCAACAATAACGGTTTAGTCCCAAATTGTCCATCCCATAATTAGTGCAAAAATGAACAAAAATTTTCAAGCTGAATCGTAATTCCTTGATAACACTGTAATTGTCTTGAAGGTTAAGAGCGTGGTGTCAACCAAAGTTCTACACATCGACAATGTGCACCCAATCATTTATTCAACCTTTCTTTTTTTTTCTTTTTCTTTTTTGAATAATTTTGCACCAGTGTAACTGTAATGTATTGGATATGAGTTATGCATAAATGAAGGAAAATTTTGTAAGTTCTAAAAATATTCTAGATAAGAGGGCAAGTGTATTAGTTAAATTTCAAGCTACAAAAGATAAAGTAATACTAAGGCACATATGGACATTTTGTTTCCTTTCATCTCCTCAACTACAATCCTTGCTTCCAAGTACGGTGTGGTGGATATGGATGGAATGGAAATGAATGCTTTATAGTCAAGAATGATGAATGACTATTTTATTCTGAGAGACTCTCTCTTTATTTCATTTTTTTTTTATTCATTTTTTTTTTTTTTTTTTTGCATGATGAATGATGAGTGGAGATGGAATGATGACGTACTTGATTTCATTTGATTCCCCCTCTACTACCAACACTTCATGAAAGGAAAGTTTTGTGCCCTAGTTACTCTACTTCTATAACCTTAATTCAACACACAAGTCTGGATTGATGTTATACAAAAAGCTGAAAGGAATGATAAGCAAAGTTTCGTAAGATAGATAACCCATATAAAGTAAGATGTGGTATATGGTTATCCTACCTTAAAACAAGTACAGAGTGGGTGGTGTAATATTGGTATAAAAAGTGACGTTTATGACCTTTAAACAAAGGTTCTTGAGTATACCAATATAAGATAAACTTGTCGAAACATGGATGTAAATCGACTAAAACTTGGGTTTGAATAATGTGGGGTATCGAAGAAGAACGCTACAATGAGTCATTTCTCCTTAATTGGGCCAAGTGGATTTTAGAACTTACAATTTTGAAAATTTGAGTGGAGAAGAAAATATTATGCATGAAAACGAACTCAGAAAATCCAACAAATGTAGGTGCAAAATCCTTTTATTTCATGATTTTTTTTTTGATTATTTTTTACTTGCACATTCTAACACGTATAACAAGGGTTGACACACTTACTCCAGAACACGACTAACGTCTGCACAGTCTCAAGCTAGCATCTTAAAAAGACACATTACGACTCAATGAATAAATAATGTTCATTCCCATCACCCAACAATTCAACTTATCAAACAAGAACCAAGGTGTTATTTATGAATTTAAGTTAATCCTTTTTCAATGAATGACCTACTTCATAAAATTTGATTGCTGATGTAATGTAAATTCCCCCCCACACTTGAGTGTGACTGTGTCCTCACAGTCGTTAATCAGACATATCTTAGTGAAAGGGAAATAAAAATAAGAGGGTCAGCACGGCTTACCGGATGTGTGTGCAGAAAATACGCAGTCATCGAATAGATGTACCGGTCCACAATGGACCAATGGATTAGCCTCATTAAGATTATGAGACACAGCTTCAGCATAGAAAACCAAATCATAAAGGATTTTGTATTACATGTCAGATTTGGAAAAACAAAATTCGTTTTATCAAAAGTTTGAGTTGCTAATTTTAAAGTTTTGAGCTTACAATTGATCCTAAAATCGAATTGAATTTCTGTAGCAACTAAAGAGAGGTCATCGAGCTGGGGTTTAGTAAAAGTTTCAAAAACAAAATTCGATTTGTTCAGATGATGTATAAATTGAGAGACGTGCACATCACTCTCACCCCCACACTTGTTTTGAGAAATATTGTTCAGTTTTGCTTTGGTACTTGAAATTTTGTTCACTAAAGGTTCATTCATAAACCTAAAATCAAAACCAAACAAATGAATTTTCAGTAAATTTCGAAATCGTATTTTCTCAAAAACAGTGTTATTCCAGAAAGAGTTCATATACTGCAGAAATTTATCATTGAAAAACAAGTGATCATAGTGAGGTTCAGTTGAAACGATCAGGTCGCAAGGAGTTTCAACAATTTCAGAAAAATCTTCATCATGTTTGAGATCACATTCAACAGTCCCATTGTTTTCAACCTCAAGAATTTCAAAGTTTTCAAATGTTTCATTTTCAATTTCAGACCCAACAACATCATCGTCAATCAGTTTAAGAAGTTTTCGCTCATCAAAATCGTCCTCACATAAACAGTTGTTAACAACTTTATCATTTTTGTCATATTGATAATCTAAAGTTGCTAAATTTTCAAAATTTTCATAATTTGAGAGAGGAAGATCGAATCGAAGATTGACGTCTTTGTTTTCAAAAGAATTTAAATTCAAATCAATCATAGAGCTTTCAACAACTTCATTGAGATTTTCATCGATTTCAAAAGTTGTCTGTTGAAAATCATTAATTGTGGGCAAAGGTGGATTATCGTTCGATTTGTCACACATTTGGATTTGATTTTGTTTCTCACGAAACTTCAAGTAGTCATCAATTTCATTTGTTTGCTCAACAAAATCAAATTTATAGTTATTTACACGAGAATTTTCAAGTTGAAATTGTTGAGAACAAAAGTTTTCACTAGCACCACAATTGAAATTATTCCCATAGCCAAAATCATTTGAAAAATGATTTACATTTCCATTTTGAATTTGAAATTCATTTTGGAGTTCAAAACTGAATTGACAAGGGTTATAATCAAAATCTTTGGAATTTGAAGGTGAAATCGGATTTTGATTATTTCGAAAACTTTCACTTGAATTGTTGCACATGTATGAATTACACCATTCATTTATTTCTTGATTTTGTTGTATGCTCAATTCAAGTAAAGATTTAATACGTGTTTCAAGAGTTGAGGGTTGATCATCATTTTGAAAATTTGGTGGTGTACAATCAGGAGTATTTTGAAAATTTTGAAAAGTCGGTGGCATAAAATCCAAATTGTTTGTACAAAAGTTGTTATTAAAATATCCATATGAATTTGGTGTAAATTTATATGGATTATATTGATTTTCACAACTATCGTAAAATTCGTTGGAAAAAGGGAATTGGTACATTTTCAAGAAAGCTCTTTTAAAAAAAATGTGTTAAAATTAACAACTTCGGATTATATGAATACAAGTCTAGGCCAGGTCCGGACAGGGGTTATCAGTGTGCCACGAATCACCGTAGAAACACAACTGAAGGTTCAAGAACCTGTTTGAGTTCGAGACTCTACCGTTCCTTAGACACCTCAGAGAGTATCAATCCTAATTGTCAATTTAACGAATATTTTGTCCTATGAGCTTTTGGGGAATCCTCGGTTCGATTTCAAAAATAACCTTTTCAATTAATCCCACGTTCGTTTTAAAATTTTAAACCATACATCAACAGGCAAAATATTCAGTCACAGAATGAACAGTCGCAGAACAGTCAATTGCAGAAATAAATAAATAAAAAAAATTACAAGCAAGCCGATGCCCTGCAGAAGATTTTTACAAGCAATGTCTATATATATATATTTTTTATTTGCAGCAGCGGTCCCTGTAGAGATAGAAAATACTCACCTTGATCGGCAGTCCGTCCAGTGCAGTTGAGTCGCGCTAGCGCGTTCACACACCACTTGGTGTGCAACCGCTCGAACCCTGAATAGTCCGCTGCTTTCTGTTGTTGTTGCCTTTCTATTAATTGTTTGACTGCGCTGCGGCACGGGTTCGGGCTAGGAGCCCGAAAAATTTTTTTTTAGACCTTTTTCTAATTTCCACTGTACCTGTTTTCGAAATTTTCTCCCTTTTTTTTTTAATGAAAATTAGAATGAAATAAAATGAGCGAAAAATAAAATGGAAACAAAACTAAACTGTCAAACCCTAATTAAACAAAAGAACGATTAGTGTTTTTTTTTAATGAAAAGAAAAGAAAGGAAAGCAAAGATATCGGTAACTTTAGACCAGCCACACCGAGTTCGTACTTAAATAGACCGACCTGCACCCAAATATTTAGCCAAAACAAGTAACACAGTAAAAGAAAGAACCATTCACACCAAGATAAAACTATAATGATTTGGAGTCCAACAAAAATTTACAAACATTAATAAGGATTCACAAAAATGAGGACAAGAATACAATTAACATAGTTCAAAACAAATGAAATAATGATCATGGGCCAAACAAAGCCCACTGCTCCAACATCAAAGCACAAGCCAATATTTACGCCACGTATGCCCTTGGTTCGTTCTTATCCCAAGTAAACCCAAAATCGCAGTGATACCCCAAAAAAAATTGCGAATTAAAAGGAGAAGAAAATAAAATAAAAATAAACTTGTGTTCCGTTCTTCTACTCTCTGCGTTTGGGTGATTGGAGGAGGAAGAATAGCAGTTCGGTTTGTGGTGAGGGATTTGGTTATGAGCGTGAGGTGTTGAGAAGAGGGGATTGAGGTTCGAACTTAAGCAGCGGGTGGCCAAAGGTTTCGAATTTGGGGTGGTAGCAGTGAGATTTGCGGATTGGGGTTCGGTGAATTGGTCAAGAGGCAGATGGAATTGTGATGTGGCGTTGTTTATGTTTGGTGATGAAATGAGGTCGGCTGTTAGTCTTGACTGTTGTAGCGGTGTTTGGCAGAAAGGATGGTTGAAGACCGGTGATGGGTATGGTGTTAGAACTGGATGCAGAGAGCATGAAAGGATGCGGATTCGATTTCAGGGAGGTGGCTTGTTAGTGATATGAAGCTAATGGTTGAACGGCGGCAGTTGGAGTATTGCTGGGTGTTGGATGTGGCGGTCTTGTGTATTGGTTGATACCAAGGTATATGGTGATTTGAGTTTATGTCGAATTCGGTTGCTGTGCTCGGATAGTAGAAGAACAGTGGAGTTCTACAGTGCTCGGAGATGATTGAGGATTTGCAAGTGAATGTGGTGTTGACAAAAACTGAAGTTTGTGATGAGTATGAAGTATGGATGGATGGATTGATGATGGTCCGACTGTTATTGAAGTTTGGACTGGTGAGGATGAAGATGGGGGATGAAATGAAGGTGGTATTTGATGAAGTAGTAGTGATTGAGCTTGCTGTGTAAGACTAGGAAGAAGTGACTGGTTGAGGCGGTAGGTGGTTGAGGTCAATGAAATGATGGAGATGGTCTGAACGGGACGTATGGTTTTTATTATGAAGTGTTGACATTGGGTTTAAGGGGAGGAGATGAGTAGCTGTGGTAGGCGACAGATCATATGTAGGTTGGTGTTCGTGATAGAGGGAAGCAGTAGAACAAAAATCAAAGCAGAAGAAGAAAAAATTGCAAAAGAAATTTCTGCTTCTTTTTTTTTTAGAAAACAAACTTTGTTGTAAGAGATGGAACAGTGAAGAATAACAGGAGTGACAGAAGAAATATAAAGCAAAGAGAAAAAATATTGGAAAGATTGTTTTTCTTTTTATTGTAAAAGAAGAAATATCGAAGGTTAGAAAGAAATTGAACAAAAATTGGCAAGTGTTTTTTTTTTTTTTTTTATGAAAATTGTAAAAGGAAAGGAATTTATAGAGAGATGTCAAGAAAGAAGGAAAGCAATGAAGAAAGGAATCAAAACAAAAGGCAAAAATTTTTTTTTCCTCTTATTTGGTAGATATACGGTATCACAATTCAAATACCAAATCAACCAACAAGATTTTTTTTTTTAATCTATGTAGAAAACAAAAGGAAACAAAAAAAATTATTTTTGTGTGTTTTTTTTTTATGAAGAAAAAGAAAATTATAACCCGAAGGATTTAAAAATAAAAATTATTTTGGTCCCCGGCAACGGCGCCAAAATTTGTTTGCGAACAAATTATGCAGTTGTAAACAACTGTAAAATCCGTTCGGCTTTCCTAAACAACAAGGATTGTTGTAGAGGGTGTCGAACTCTGGGACCAAATTATTTTATTAATAAATCCAATCAAGTTATCCCTAACTTTTGATTGGTGGAAAACAAAGAAAATAGCAGAAATTAAATAAAAGAGAGTTTTAACAATAAGTGAAAGCAATTAGGGATAATGACATAGATCAGATTCATAATCATCAATAGCCAAAAGATTAACCAGATCTAATACATGTTTCTGTCACAAACATGAATCAACAATAATAGGTTTTTAGACACAAATATGTAAATAACGACAAGCATAGCCTATGCAGGAGCTCAGCTCTGCAACCATAGACTATCAGGACAGATTCACTAATTAATTTCTAAAACCCTAAAATTAAATCTAGATCTGATAAACGTTAGATCGAACACGAATATATCCTGTGAAGGAGCATAGCTCTTAAACGACACAAAATATGAAGGTTCAGATCTAACCCTTAATTCAAATCCAGATCTTCATGTATACAGTCCTCATCTTTTGGCTATGTGATTCATATTGAATCATACTATCAGCGTCATCACCCCCTAATCAAAGGGGATTAGCTAGACATAGCTAAAGAAGAAGAAAAATAGAAATTAAATAACAAGAACATAAATAAAACTAAAACTAAATAGAAAAGAGGAAGAAGAATGATTTTATTCCAAGAAGAGAATTACAGAATAAAACCCAATGTGTTTTACAATGAATGAGATACAAGGTATTTATAGCTGATATGACAAAGGCTAGCTAGCTAATTACATAATGTGGGACTAAAGAAATAACCCAAATAACACATAAGCCAGTGTGAATGCAGCTTTAGAGTAAGCGGTCTAGCAAATAGGCTAGTGTGAACGCAACATGGGTAAGAGGCCTTCCAAATGAGCTAATGTGAATGCAGTTTGAGTTTTTATTGAGCCAAATCTTCTTAACTGAAATATAATTGCAACCGTTCTTCAAGCTTTAGACTCTTCAAGCTTTAGCAATTTTAAAATTCACTTTTTTAAGCAAATTCTTCATGCTTTTTCCATCAAATGCTCTAAACCATGCTGCTTGTCAACAATCTGAAAATACAGCTATAAATACAAAGTATCAATTATTTTAAAGGGAAAATACGATAAATAAGCGGATAAAATATACACATTTACGTGTATATCACGTTCAAATCTAATTAAAGATTTAACTATTGCCTGAAGCAAAACTGGTGATACTCCATTCTCGATCACTTCAATCTAATTAAAGATTCAGTAAAACTCCACTTGGTTTTAATCTTCCCAAAAATCAATATTATTGACTGTTCAACTTGGGAAATCAAATCCTGTCTTTAACTGGGTTAAAGAACAGTGTTAACGAAGGCACCATTCACGACAAACCCAAATCCCATTTGATATTAATTACAAGGCTCTGAATAGAAAATATATCGGCTTATATTCAATATCAAATTCTACGACCAACAAATATCGTATTGGAAATAACGATATAAATATATCTTTCAAATTCCCATAACAATATCTATATCGTCATGAAATCCAACATCGAAATATTCCAAAGACAATTTCGATTCAAATCCATTCCAATTCAATTATTGGAAATTCTGGTTACTTTTAAAATCCTTTTAAATCCAATTTATTTATTTAAAAAATAAATAAATTATTATTCTAGTTCAAAACTAGTTCATTTCGATAAAAACCTATTTTTATCTTTTCAAATTTGAAAAATTTCATCTCAATTCTTCACAAATCATTTCTTATGATTTTACACAAATTATTACTATTTTTAATAATTTTATCAAGGCCCGTACAGTCGATTTCCTTCAACGGCCATCGAACTGCACTTACAGCGACCTTTTCCAAATTTGATTTGGACATAATTCCAACCGTTAGATTTCAAATCTCTAATATTCGTTAGAAAGCTCTTTTCGATACGAACCCAACGGTTCTGGTTTTAGGAGAATCTGACAGTCGGATCTCCCGCAACGTCGATTCAAAGTCAGAGGTCGAAATTCGCGAACTATCGCGGCGCGTTCTATTCAGGCCATTTAATATATATAATATATATATTATATATATTTCGTCGATTTCCTTTCAAAACGTATTTTATAAATTGTTTAAAGTTCGTTTTCAAAACGATTTCAACTTCATATTCAATTTCGAATCAAAATTGAATATTCCACTTCATCGATATACAAATGATAATATTTTCAAAACATTATATTTTGAAATCAATTACTCTTCGATATTCATCACAAAAATGAATAAAATCGATATAAATATCGTTCACGTCAAAATGGCGTCAATCTAACCAACACGGCTTTATATATTTTAATAAATTCGTTATTCTATTCAACACATGAATATTTATTTTTCTATTCAACACATGAATTTTCTTCTATTCAACACATGAATATATATTTTATTCAACACATGAATTTTCTTCTATTCAACACATGAATATATATTTTATTCAACACATGAATTTTCTTCTATTCAACACATGAATATATATTTTATTCAACACATGAATTTTCTTATATTCAACACATGAATATATATTTTCCAAATTGGAATGAGACCCAATCAACTACCATATAGTGTTAATTATATGGATTTCATACACACACGTACACTACAACAATCAAACACAGGCAACCATCACCCAAAGTGCATTCTACACTGCATAAGCATCAAATATAAATATTTAACGCTTATAACAGCCTGTCAATCTATCGATCGACATACAGCTAATTATTGGGACTAGTATATGGCCAATTTCATCCCAACACCCGTGTGGGGTTTCACATCAACAAACACAGATTTTTATTTGTGCAGTTGGGCGATGTGTAAAATTTATCGTCCCAATCAATATCAGTCAAATCGGTGTACATAAACAAATCGTTCGATTTGTAAATGAATGTTTATTTTATTTACATGAATATATATATTTGATTTCAACACATGAATATATATTTTATTTCATAACCAACAGTCAATTTTCACAACACAAACAATCACACAAGTCGTCCAATGTCTGTGGACAACGGGTGTCGGGTGCTGCTAAGCACCGTCTGCATCCTAGTATATATTTCAACTAGAAATTAAAAATAAAAGTGAGGAGTTCTCACCGATTAGCTAAACCAAACACCACGACTCTTCATATGTAGAAAATCTTCGTCGTGCTCGCCTTTGGTCATTTTCGTCCTCTGTATTCGCTACATATATAAAAATCGCATTTTTATATTGTTGTCATGTATATAAAAATCACATTTTTATACTGCTACTATATAGATAAAAAAATTCTATTATTATACCGCTACTATATTGATAAAAATTCTATTTTTACACCGCTACTATATAGATAAAAATTCTAGTTTTATTCTTCTCACTATATAAAAATTATATTTTTGATTCACAACTTATATAAAAATCATATTTTTATTATCTCTATAATATAAAAATCATATTTTTATTATTCTAGTATATGTATAAAAATAACTTCTTTGATCATATAAAAATCAATGCTTTACAGTGTTAAAAATCAAATCTTTACATCACTAAAATTCTATCTGTACATCGTTAAAAATTCTATTTTTACACGACTAAAAATCCTAACTTTATATACATAAAAATCTCTTCCTCATGGTTATAAAAATCTAACTTTTTATTGTACTAAAAAACAGATTTTTAACTAATTAAACTAAGCAAAATAAATGCTTACAGCTGGATTGAAAGAGGGGGGGGGGGGGGCGTTGTCAGCATTCGCTGGAGGAAGTGGCTCGCGTCGTTCAGAGGAGAGAGGGAGCAACGGAAGGAGGGGCGGAACAATTCACCAGAGCGGCGACCTCCGATGGGGGTGCTGCTGAACCGCACCGTGGGTTGAGGGGGGGGGGGGTCTGATTCTCGTGCTGGAGGAGGAGCAAGAAGGTTGGGGGAGAGGGAGTGGGCCAGCTGGAGGTGCGGCACGTCGGAGCTTGGGGGGGGCGTCGGTGATCCCCTGGCGGCTATGGTTCCATTGCAATTTGTTGTTTTTCTTCTTTTTTTATATGAACGGTATAAAGAAAGTGAGGAGGGAGAGAGAGGGTGTAAAGGGGGAGGAAGTTTTAATTTATTATTTATTATTATTTTTCTCTTTTTAAAAGTTGACTTTTCTTTCGACCACCAAACAAGGCCCAACGACTGTCGCCCCTAGCCTATTATCCCCATTACGAATGCAATGGGATATGTATCGTGAGCCAGTTCGGCTGTTACAATCAATTTTTGTTAGATTTCAAATATAAATCTATATATTCAATTTTAAACGCATATTTCAATTTACTGGGGCCACATACTGACTCAGAAAATTCCAGAAAAAATATTTCTAGCTCCGTAGTGGCGACACGGTCCTAACAAAACTAATTTCATCGAATTCTGAGACCGTTTGAAAAATGGCCATTCTCCAATCGATTAAAATTGACTGAAACTGTCAAAACACGTTTTCCTTTGCCACGCTCACATATTAAATCAGAAAATTATGAATTTTGGAATCTAGCAATAACTTGACATCCCGAATCCAACAAAAGTGGTTTCGTCGAAAATGAAGGTTGTTTGCAAAATTTCCATTTTTAAGGGCTTTATTTTCCATAGCGACTATTCTGAATTTTCAACTGGGCATAACTTTTTTCCCCGCTATGAAATTTCAATTTTTCAGATTCCTTGGAAAGATATTCTCAAGTTGATTCTAATATTTTTGGTTTCGCTAAAATCCAGTTTATTTTGAATCCTGTACATTCATTTGAATTTTGAAATCGAATTTTCAAACTACTGCGCCATTTTCAATTCCTTTTATAATTAAAATAAAATATTTATATTCTAACGACGATTCAAATAAATATATACGTTCTAATTCTATTCAAAATATTTTTCTCATCATTATTATTTAAAATAATTCATTTTAAATAATCAAAATTCCTCAAAAATGCCAAAATAAAAATTTTTAATTGGCTCGAATTTCCGGGTTATTACAATCTCCCCCACTTAAAACTTTTCGTCCCCGTAAAGGAACGAAGCCGAAAGTTGTTTAACTAATCAACTCAACTTTCATTGTTTTCATTACAGCTTAAGTTCTTCAACTTTTCAGTTTCTAAGAACTTTTCAAATTTTTCAAAAATTTGTCTAACACCCTAAATTTTCGAATTTTTTTGCCATAACCTCCTCTGCACCGGGAGCTTCAGGATATTTCAAATAGCCTCCTATGGCCCTCACCAATCCAAAAAGAAACAGCCAAGCGGCTAGCCACTCGGCTCATAAAATCATCAAAAACCCAAGAAATACAATAAACATGTACCTATTTGTTGGGCAAACAATTTTATTCCTCTTCTCTAGCCCCCTTGCTATGACCTGTTCAATGTAAGTACATGTACATATATGCAAATGCGACAAATTTTCAATACAGTTCAATATTTGGTTCAATTTGGCTAATTGGTTCCAATTTTAATTAATCAACCAATAATCAAACAACACAATCAGCAATCAATTAGTTGATTAGCTTTTCAAATACATAACTTTAATACATAGTCAAAAAATCACATTTTTGATGCAAAGTCACAATAATATATTCTAACTATATTTCGGTTTTCACACCAGTCAATTGGAGATATATAGAAATTCCACCTTCGTCACTCGAACATAAATTCTAATGACGAGTACTCAATCATCAGAATCATCTTCGGGCTACTAGAGTATGATTCTATATCTATCCAGTATATTAAAACTTTAAATACACGCGGATCAAACGTATACACAAAATGTTTATATACTGGATTGTCCAAATTCAATACAAATAAATATTCAAATACGCCGAATAAGGTTTAAATTTTCAAAACAAAATTCGTTTTCATTTTAAAAATATACTCTTCACACTCGTTCTAGGATACTACTGATCCCATCTCCAACGAGTCATTCTCATTGGATATTACTAATCCAATCTCTGATGAATTCTTTCGTATGGTTCGAATGTGTCTTGTTCTCGAGCTTTGTAAACCAAAGCTCTGATACCAAACTGAGACGACCCGAATGTCCCCGGTAAGGAAAGCCCGGATTGAATTGAGGACAAGCCACGTCGGGACGCAAACAGAAGAACATTTCATTGCTTATTACAACAATTCATCAGAATACAAGAATATACAGAGTATTAACAAATAATATACATTATAAAATATCAGAGATTACAATACATTACATAGCAGCGGAAAATAATACAATACACAAGTAGAAGTAATACATGGATACAGAGCTTTACGAGTATCGTTCCAGCTGTAAATCAGGATCCTGTGAATATAAATCTGCAAAACCAAAACTACTAGCTGCCCATGTCAAAATAAGGGCACCCAGAGTTTAGGTTAAAACAATAAACTCCAGGTCAGTCATGTGACTGGTGTGAGAACTAAAACAGTTATTTAAAACTTTACTTTAAATCAGATATATCAAGGGACCACGCCGTATAACATGGAATGGGTTTCCTCCCAAGAATACCAGTGCATATAACAAAACAATGCAATGCTTTTTGGAAAAATGAAGCTATTATAAGAACCAGGTCCCATCACACAATGCAACACAAGCCAGAGGATAGGGTTTTTCCCTTATAATAGCCAAATATGCTTGGTACGATAAAAACAAATCATTTGATACTATTATAAGTGTATAGTGTCAAAATAATTTCAATCATAAATATCAATCATAGACGGCATGAGTACCATATATCATGTCGCCATACTAGGCTCTACAATCAAAACCGCAAAGTCATGTATTGGAAGTTGGATTTCCATCTGTGAACCGAGGCAAAAGATAGTCCTCTACCGAATTCGAGACTGTCTAGCCCGAGTCTCAGGATCAGAACGCATTGACCCTTGGAGCCACAGGGCCGGTCCACTCGATGTGGATTAAATAAAACCCTGAACACTACGTCTCCCCGCCCTTTGGGGCGTAAATGAGCCAAATGACTCCATCGGCTCCACACAGTCACCGATATATCCGAGGCGCCTCGCAACAGCAACAACCACACAGGTGAAAATAATATAAATGTCAGGGCTGGTAGGTCACTGACACCACCCTAGCTAGAAAGAGACGCATGTTCTCCCTAGATCCTTCTCCCGTTTCTGGTTCACACCGGGGAGTGAGGCTCGCAAATCAACGCTACACAAAGCTATGCCACACAGGCCGTGCTTTGATCATCAACCACAAGACTTTGCTTTTCAACAGAAGCCTTGATCAATTTCCACTTAGGCATGCCACACAGGCAATTCACTCCATGTGATTGATATCAATCAATATATAACTCCTGAGCTCGTACGTCTCAGAGAAGGGCGTTAAGCAAGAGAATAAATTCTCCGCCGCCAAACAGATATATATTTAATAGAAATCAATCACATAGAATAAAATCCAATGTCAGACACACAGTCCATTTACATGTTCGTTTTGGGTCTGAACGAAACCGGAGGCACCTTGTACCTTGCATATCCATCGATCTCCAAGTACGTCTAGACGATCACCAACTGATTCCCTCCTCTTGGGTGTACAGCCCAATCAAGATCATCAGTAATCACCCAAACGATGTGAAGACCTCCGATCTTCAACCACCGTCTTCATCCTCGACACCACGTCGAATCAGTTATTCAGAATGGGATAAACCCGGTCTTTCTGAATAACTCGCTTATATAATAAACAAGTGTTACACAAACACAACATACGACTCATTCCAATTCAGAATATTCTTTTATTCAAATATTCTTACACTTTGGGAAAGGTTCCCATTAATTTTATCAAAGATAAATTCTTTAAATTTATTCTTTAATCTTCTTTGAATATCAATTCAAACTAGTCGGGATTAGCGAACCACACTGAAGTAATCATTTATTTTATTCCCCAATCCCAACCTATTCATCCCATGGAGTAAAACTGGTCATACTTCATATCTAACACCACAGTGTTATCGGTAAATTCAATTACCATTTCACGTTCAAATCTAATTAAAGATTTAACTATCACCTGGAGCAAAACTGGTGATACTCCATTCTCGATCACTTCAATCTAACTAAAGATTCATTAAAACTCCACTTGGTTTTAATCTTCCCAAAAATCAATATTAATGATTGTTTAACTTGGGAAATCATAACCTGTCTTTAACTGGGTTAAAGAACAGTGTTAACGAAGGCACCATTCACGACAAACCCAAATCCCATTTGATATTAATTACAAGGCTCTGAATAGAAAATATATTGGTTTATATTCAATATCAAATTCTACGACCAACAAATATTGTATTGGAAATAACGATATAAATATATCTTTCAAATTCCCATAACAATATCTATATCATCACGAAATCCAACATCGAAATATTCCAAAGACAATTTCGATTCAAATCCATTCCAATTCAATTATTGGAAATTCTGATTACTTTTAAAATCCTTTCAAATCCAATTTATTTATTTCAAAAATAAATAAATTATTATTCTAGTTCAAAACTAGTTCATTTCGATAAAAATCTATTTTTATCTTTTCAAATTTGGAATTTTTCATCTCAATTCTTCACAAATCATTTCTTATGATTTTACACAAATTATTACTATTTTTAATAATTTTATCAACGCCCGTACAGTCGATTTCCATCAACGGTCATCGAACTGCACTTACAGCGACCTTTTCCAAATTTGATTTGGACATAATTCCAAATCCAACCGTTAGATTTCAAATCTCTAATATTCGTTAGAAAGCTCTTTTCTATACGAACCCAACGGTTCTGGTTTTAGGAGAATCCGACGGTCGGATCTCCCGCAACGTCAATTCGAAGTCATTGGTCGAAATTCGCGAACTGTCGCGGTGCGACGCGTTTTATTCAGGCCATTTAATATATATTATATATATATATTATATATTTCGTCGATTTCCTTTCAAAACGTATTTTATAAATCGTTTAAAGTTCGTTTTCAAAATGATTTCAACTTCTTATTCAATTTCGAATCAAAATTGAATATTCCACTTCATCGATATACAAATGATAATATTTTCAAAACATTATATTTTGAAATCAATTACTCTTCGATATTCATCATAAAAATGAATAAAATCGATATAAATATTGCTCACGTCAAAATGGCGTCAATCTAACCAACACGGCTTTATATATTTTAATAACTTCGTTATTCTATTCAACAAATGAATATTTTCTTCAACACATGAATATTTATTTTTCTATTCAACACATGAATTTTCTTCTATTCAACACATGAATATATATTTTATTCAACACATGAATTTTCTTCTATTCAACACATGAATATATATATTTTATTCAACACATGAATTTTCTTCTATTCAACACATGAATATATATTTTATTCAACACATGAATTTTCTTCTATTCAACACATGAATATATATTTTCCAAATTGGAATGACGCCCAATCAACTACCGTATAGTGTTAATTATATGGATTTCATACACACACGTACACTACAACAATCAAACACAGTCAACCATCACCCAAAGTGCATTCTACACTGCATAAGCATCAAATATAAATATTTAATGCTTATAACAGCCTGTCAATCTATCGATCGACATACAGCTAATTATTGGGACTAGTGCATGGCCAATTTCATTCCAACACCCGTGTGGGGTTTCACATCAACAAACACAGATTTTTATTTGTGCAGTTGGGCGATGTATAAAATTTATCGTCCCAATCAATATCAGTCAAATCGGTGTACATAAACAAATCGTTTGATTTGTAAATGAATATTTATTTTATTTCAACACATGAATATATATATTTGATTTCAACACATGAATATATATTTTATTTCAACACATGAATATATATTTTATTTCACAAACAACAGTCAATTTTCACAACACAAACAATCACACAAGTCGTCCATGGTCTGTGGACAACGGGTGTCGGGTGCTGTTAAGCACCGTCTGCATCCTAGTATATATTTCAACTAGAAATTAAAAATAAAAGTGAGGAGTTCTCACCGATTAGCTAAACCAAACACCACGACTCTTCATATGTAGAAAATCTTCGCCGTGCTCGCCTTTTGTCACTTTCGTCCTCCATATTCGCAACATATATAAAAATCGCATTTTTATATTGTTGTCATGTATATAAAAATCACATTTTTATACTACTACTATATAGATAAAAAGAAATTCGATTATTATACCGCTACTATATAGATAAAAGTTCTATTTTTACACCGCTACTATATATATAAAAATTCTATTTTTATTATTCTCACTATATAAAAGTTATATTTTTGATTCACTACTTATAATAAAATCATATTTTTATTATCTCTATAATATAAAAATCATATTTTTATTATTCTAGTATATGTATAAAAATCACTTCTTTGATAATATAAAAATCAAAGCTTTACAGTGTTAAAAATCAAATCTTTACATCACTAAAATTCTATCTTTACATCGTTAAAAATTCTATTTTTACACGACTAAAAATCCTAACTTTATATACATAAAAATCTCTTCCTCATGGTTATAAAAATCTAACTTTTTATTGTACTAAAAAACAGATTTTTAACTAATTAACTAAGCAAAATAAAAGCTTACAGTTGGATTGAAAGAGGGGGGCGTTGTCAGCATTCGTTGGAGGAAGGGGCTCGCGTCGTTCAGAGGAGAGAGGAAGCAACGGAAGGAGGGGCAGAACAATTCAACAGAGCGGTGGCCTCCGATGGGGGTGCGGCTGAACCACACCGTGGCTTGAGGGGGAGTTCGATTCTCGTGCTGGAGGAGGAGCAAGAAGGTTGGGGGAGAGGGACTGGGCCAGCTGGAGGTGCGGCACGTCGGAGCTTGGGGGGGCGACGACGATCCCCTGGCGGCTAGGGTTCCGTTGCGATTTCTTTTTTTTTTCTTTTTTTTATATGAACAGTAGAAAGAAAATGAGGAGGGAGAGAGAGGGTGTAAAGGGAGAGGAAGTTTTAATTTATTATTTATTATTATTTTTCTCCTTTTAAAAGTTGACTTTTCTTTCGACCACCAAACGAGCCCCAACGACTATCGCCCCTAGCCAATTACCCCCATTCCGAACGCAATGGGATATGTATCGTGAGCCAGTTTGGCTGTTACGATCAATTTTCGTTAGATTTCAAATATAAATCTATATATTCAATTTTAAACGCACATTTCAATTTATTGGGGCCACATACTGACTCAGAAAATTCCAGAAAAATTATTTCTAGCCCTGTAGTGGCGATACGGTCCTAACAAAATTAATTTCATCGAATTCTGAGACCATTTGAAAAATGGCCATTTTCCAGTCGATTAGAATTGACTAAAACTATCAAAACACGTTTTCCTTTGCCATGCTCACATATTGATTCAGAAAATTATGAATTTTGGAATCTAGCAAGAACTTGACATCCCGGATCCAACAAAAGTGGTTTCGTCGAAAACGAAGGTCATTTGCAAAATTTCCATTTTTAAGGGCTTTATTTTCCATAGCGACTATTTTGAATTTTCAACTGGGCATAACTTTTTATCCCCGCTAAGAAATTTCAATTTTTTGGATTCCTTGGAAAGATATTCTCAAGTTGATTCTAATATTTTTGGTTTTGTTAAAATCCGGTTTATTTTGAATCCTGTACATTCATTTGAATTTTGAAATTGAATTTTCAAACTACCGCGCCATTTTCAATTCCTTTTATAATTAAAATAAAATATTTATATTCTATCGATGATTCAAATAAATATATACGTTCTAATTCTATTCAAAATATTTTTCTCGTCATTATTATTTAAAATAATTCATTTTAAATAATCAAAAATCCATAAAATTGCCAAAATAAAAATTTTAAATTGGCTCGGATTTCTATGTTATTACAGGTAAACACAAGTGGAACCTGTCGTAAATTTCACAGTGCAAGGATAAAATATAATAGAACATATACGACAGGTAATAGTAGTGAAGCATCATATAACAAACTTTCCTAACTTTCACAACATCCTAAAGATATATATATATCTCATAAAGCAACTCAAGCAGCGGAAACAGAAAATACTAGATAGTAATAAACTGGTACGCAAGCCTCCAGCTCGTCATCGCTTAGCTTCTTCGCCCCACTAAGTTCCATTACCTGTAATCTGCTACTCAGTCTGCCCATCCACATCGGATGAACAACCCAAGGTAATAAGAGGGAAACATAAAACCTTGAGTCAGATAACAGTCTTAGCGAGCGATAAAACAGCTAACAAACTTCATCAATAAAGTATATGAGAATACGTAGATTAATAAACAAATCTACCAATCATCAGAGAAGAACTCAACTCATGTATTTCCCCACATCGGACAATGATAGCCTTTACATTAAACAATTCAACCGTTTATCCATGGAAACCAGAACACTCATTCAATTATGGTAAAGCACTTATAACATCCAGATTATATAAATATCTCATGTTGACCATCCTAATCGAATTCAACATCCCTTAAGTACAAGCCCCAGAGGCCTAAATCAATGTCAGACAAGCACCCAAGAAACATCTCCTTTGACTTTGGATGACCTATGTGAGACGGTACAAACAGAACAACCAATCATCCATGACTGACTCTGGCTATCACCGCCAATCCTACTTTGAAACCATTGTTAATCGTATGACGACCCATCATGACTACCATATGTCAAGGGCTAATGGTAACCCCAGTTCTAGCACAACTCCATACGCCATCATGACCCATATGTTTGTCTTATCAAATCTCGATAACCAGGCCCTTCAGGACTGCCCAAGGTACGAGGCCTTTCATGACTGCCCAAAGTACCCCTCCTTTGAGTCTGCTAGAACTTACGATAATCTCTCGGCCTTCGCATCTCTAGCCATCAACTTCAATGACTATTTATTAACTCAAGTCCCCCCTTGAGTATCCATTATCCACAAACTCAATACATCCTTGAGTCGACTTCCCATTCGTTGCTCTACGCCTATCAACGAACATATCACATCACTTCGAACATCCTCATCTGGACTCTCGTCGAAGCCACCATCACCATTGAACCAAACAACTTCAATATAAGGTTAAATATAGTCTATAGCATTATCACCCCATTTAGGACACTTTTGAACACTTCCAAACTTCCCAACTGAATTCACTTTGAAGTCACATCATCACCGGAAATGTCCGACCAGAAATAGCCGACCAGAAATGGAAAAAATGGATGACCAGAAATGGCTGATCAGAATAGGCCGACCCAAGTTTGGGCCGGCCCACTTTATGCCGACCCAACTTTATGCCAACCCAACTTTAGTCCGACAAAACCTATGGCCGACCCAACTTTAATCCGATCCAACATTAGGCAGATTGTAACACCCCGTATTTTCTAAGAATATTAAACTAAAAAATTAAAGTATACTTAATTTTTAAGAGAAGAACTAAGGAAAACAGGTTATGCCATTGCGTTCGTCTCGGAATTCTGCTTAAGATAGAGTCCGAGTTTGCGTAAATCGGACTTCATATGAAGGAGTTATGACCATCAGAAGATTCAAGAATTTAAATAATAAAACCAGCCCGAAATTCAAATTTAAGTTTTGGAATTCAAAAACCCCAAAGCAGGCTAGGCAGGAAATTTCCCTCCCAGAGACCAGGTCGACCAGGGAGTCGACCTGGGTACATAGGTCGACCAGGGGGTCGACCTGGGGATTGACCTCCCCTCCCCCCGGGCCAGATCTGAAACATGACGTGTTTCTTTGTGTGACAATTTTCTGACTCATTAGGGTTTGTGTGGCAAGTTCTGGTTGGTTCTCTTAGGTTTTAATGGCATTAATTGGTCCTAGGTTGATCTAATGGCTCTTATTAAATCAAACTTCTATATAAGCAACCTAAATCTAAACCCTAAACCACACAAATCCATTCCAAGAAGCCACCATGCTGTCAATGATCATCCTAACCTAGCCACCATTTCTTCTCAAACTAGAAAGCAAGATTAAAGCTAAGAATCAAATCAAATCAAATCTAAATTAGAAGAACAATTAGTCTACATCAAAGGAGAGCTATTCAGTTTCAGAAAACAGATCCCAGAAAACAAGATTTGCCTTTGTTTTGTAAGTCAATTACTTTTTGGATTTGAACATTTAAATCTACTTGTGACATGTAATAAAATGAATATGAGAATATGCCTGATGTAAGCTATCCTTTTAATGAATCTGTGCTTGAATATATATATATATATATATATATATATATATATATCTTTGGGAATCATTTTTTACTATGAAATTGGTCCAATCATATCTCTCCTTGTTGTACATAGGAATTATAATCCTTTTTAAGTTCATGATATAATTCTTGTGATGATTCATTCATATCATATCTATATGCCTGCAACGTATTCTATGCCAAAAACTTGTCTTTTTAATACATCAAGTTTATTGGACCAATAGTTCTTATCATCGTATGACTATGCTCATCCTTACGATGTTCCATCTTGCTTCTCCCCTTATTTTATGAATCTTGAGTTAAATCTCGAAATACGTATGTTATGAATGCGGGAGTAATTGGGTATAACATGAAATTGACATTATTTAGCATAATTTGGATCATGTAGTATGGCATGACTGTTAAGATGAAATTTGGGGTAATTTGACATGAATTATGGAATATGTAATTTGACATATTGAACCTAGAATTGGCATGAACGACAAAGTATGAAATTGGCATATAAATAAAGTTTTGGGCATAATTGTTATTGTTGCGAATTTGGGGTAACTTAAGCATTTAATCTAGATTGGGCGTAAAAATGTAAATTGGAACATTAAATCTAGATTTGGCCTAACTATTGATTTTGGGACGCCAAGTATAATGAATATTGTAATTTTGGGGCATGTCTATTATTACAACTTGGGAAGATTAGGTGTAGCCTATTTTGAGTAATAACCTGAAATTGAATTTTGGGGGCCATAACTTGCAATTAGCTTTGTTGGGCATAACATGAGAATTGGAATATGACTGGTTGGGATAACTAGCATATAAATCTAGACTTGGACATTTATGCTAAATGTTCCATAACTTGAAATTGCAACAAATGTGAATAATTTGCATATAAACTGTAAATATGTAAACTAGTGAAAAGACGAATATGCCTAACCCGAGGTTAGATTGAGTTGTGCTGTAAAACTGCCCGGAACCGCCCGACACATCCAGTAACCACAACAACACCTATCTAATGTGAGAGTTAGTGCATATTGCCCAAGATAAACCCGAGGTTAGATTGAGTTGTGGTGTAAAACTGCCCGGAACCGCCCGGCACATCCAATAACTGCAACAACACATATCTAATGTGAGAGGTTGGTGCATTAATAAATCAATTAATGCTAACGAACAAGATGAACGACTAGGGTTAAGTTCATAGGAACACTTAACCAATATAACATGAATGACTAGGGTTAAGTTCATAGGAACACTTAACCAATATAACATGAATGACTAGGGTTAAGTTCATAGGAACACTTAACCAATATAACATGAATGACTAGGGTTAAGTTCATAAGAACACTTAACCAATATAAAAAGATGAATGACTAGGGATAAGTTAACAGGAAACACTTAACCAGTATAGCATGATGAATGGGTAGGGTTAAGTAATAAGAAACACTTAACCAATATAACTTGATTTGTGGTAAGGTTAAGTTAAAACAAGAGGGAAACACTTAACCAGTATAACTTGATTTGTGGTATGGTTAAGCTAAAACAAGAGGGAAACACTTAACCAGTATAACTTGATTTGTGGTAAGGTTAAGTTAAAATAGGAGGGCAACACTTAACCAATATAACTTTATTTGTGGTAGGGCTAAGTTAACCCAAGAAGGCAACATTTAACCAAAGTAACATGACAAGTAGGTGGGTTAAGTTAACTTGAATTGATTGATGACACTTAACCAATGCAACATGATGAA
Source organism: Allium sativum (assembly GCA_030737875.1). Taxonomy (NCBI): domain Eukaryota; kingdom Viridiplantae; phylum Streptophyta; class Magnoliopsida; order Asparagales; family Amaryllidaceae; genus Allium; species Allium sativum. Next base: position 937,436,397 of record CM060913.1, on the reverse strand, counting down.
CGCGTGGGGTCAAGTTAACAAGAAACACTTGACCCATATAACTTGATGGACGAACGAGGTTAAGTTGATAGGAAACACTTAACCAATCCAACATGATAAGTGAGGAGAGTCAAGAAACACTTAACCAACATTACATGATGAATGGGTGGGTTAAGTTAACATGAATGGACAAAATTTAACCATTAAATAAACATGTTTGAATCAGTTGAAGGTTAGTACATATCGGGTTGGTGGGTAATATTAGTACATATAGGCCCACAAACCTAACCGTATGGGAGGGTTAAGTACATCTCGTGTAGGTGGGTAATATTAGTACATATAGGCCCACAAACTTAATCGTTAAGTAAACATGCTAGAATCGGTGGAAGGGTTAAGTGCATCTCGTGTAGGTGGGTAATATTTGTATATATAGACCCACAAACTTAACCAATAAGAAACCCTAGTAACGAGGACCCATTTCAGTAGTAACCCACATAGATGTATCATGGTACCCTGAAATAAGGCAGGGTGTGGCACGATTACTGGGCTGATTATAAGCGGTCAAAACAGCGGCAAGGGGTACGTCATTGTACGTTCCGACGGTTTACGAGCGAGCATGTACTCCGGAGTGGGAAAAGCAGGCACTGGGTACCAGTAGTTATACACTATGCATCTTGAATCGTGTCAGGTTGCTATCATAAGGATTGATACACCTTATGGTGGGACCAGCACAGGGTATCTACACGCAAGAGAGGGACAATTGACACAGACACATGGAACATTAATGCAAGTAAGGAGCTGATCGATAGAGTAGTAATGGTACATCTAACTCATTCATGGCAATTAGGCAGATTGAGGTGGAATCCTCATAATAGATGTACACCTAAAGGCTACCACAATTACGGGGACTGGGATCACGTTATCATCATTTTATATAGATTACTAGTTGGGACACTAGTTAGGTGGTGCAGAGATATAGAAATGAAAATAACAAGGCAGTGGCGAAGCAGAGAAAGAGTAGAAGCGCATTCAGTTTATCTTGCCTTATCATATCTATACTAATCGTATGTTATCTTGTTATCCTTGTTCTCACGGTATTGTCTTATATTCAGTTTATTCATATCATGATGCTTTTGCCTGTTTATATGCTGAAAGTCACTGGATTACCAGAATTATGTTTGACCTAGTTTTGTTTCACGTATTTTCTTCCGTTTCCCCCCCCCCCCCCAGGTTTACAGGGAGGAGATAATACCACTTAGCTCGGTTTTCTTTTCAAGCTCGAAGATAGTTGAGGTTTTACTTTGGACTCTCTCTTCCACTGCTATGGATGGTTCATGCTTTATTGGGGAATATCATTGCTATTTTTATGCTTCTTTTATACTTGGAAGTTTTTAAATCAAGACAGAAGTTCTATGTATTACTTTTAAGTATGATTGAGACAACTGTTGTAAAAGCTTGACTGAACCACATTGTTTATAAAATGACTTTATTTTTTGCTGCTTTATTTGTCTGTCTTGTAATTATCTGCATCTTTTACCTATAATGCTCCACCGAAGTTAAGGCATTCCCTTTATGAATGACCTTAACGAAGGTGGGGTGTTTCACTTGGTATCAGAGCTGAAAGTTACTGGATCAGATAAAAGATTTGAAAAAAAAATCAAAACGGTGTTAAACGAAGCATTTTCAAAAGAAAGGTTTTGTTTTAAAGGCATATTCCCCAAATTCATATGCACTATCTTTTGATCCTCTGTTTGAATCCTTGTTTCCTTCTTCCCTAAGTCCCCGAGGCTCCTGGCTTTCTGGGAGGTAACCTCATCGCGGCATGGTTCCGTAGGCTCGATGAGACTACAACACCTGTCAAAGGGTGAAGAAGTGCCCAACCTCCATCCATAGTCGCAGTGGTTTCACCTGAGGCTAATTCTCTTCCAAGCTTTGTAGAGTTTCCCGTGCGATGGAGGCAACGTTCGAAAGGCTTGTCAACATGGTTCACAAAGGAGGTAAAGAGAAAGAGGCCAAAGGGGAAGAATCACAAACAAGGGATTGGAATATAATAAGGGCAGAGGAAATAATAGATCCTGCAACAAGAGCAAGTATCTTTTCTGCGATATAGCAGGTCATTTAATTAAGGGAAGTAAAAAAGACAAGTGGTTGTTTTCAGCATGGTGAGGTAGGGCATCTTATCAAGGATTGCCCGGAGGACAAGGACAAAGGGCAGGATTTTCAGGAAGGAAAGTGCATGCTTTCACCGCCAGCATACCGGAGAGAAAGATAGTAAAGTTTAGTTTTTCTTTTTGATCATCCTATTAGTACTCTTTTTGATTTTAGCGCTTCACAATCATTTGTATTTGCTTCCGTAGTTGAGTCTCTGCACCTTAGTATTAGTATAATAGAAGATCCCATTATTGTCTCAAATCCAGTTGGTGGTTCGACTCATTTATCTTTGGTTTGTAAGGATTTGAGAATATTTATATTAAGGATTGAATTTAAGTATAATGCTTATGTTTTTGGTTTCATGGGATATGGGTTGATTCTAGGCATGGGATGGTTAGCTAGTAATTGCGAAAGGAGGGTAGTTAGACTTTTTTACTTGCCTCGGGAATACCCTCGAGATTTCATGCAATCCTAAGGGATCAGTTAGGCTTAGCTACCTAGGATCACTTGATGCGTCTATCGACGATTTGCGATCCGTTAAAATAGTCCATGAGTACGCAGATGTTTTTGATTAGGTTAGGGGTTTTCCCTTAAAACTCGAGATAGACTTCCGCATATATCTAGTTGACAATGCAAAGCCATTTATGCGATCAACGATAGTTTTGGAGCAAGATTGGCGAGGGTAGCCAGAGTCGGTTAAGTGCTCAATTGTTTAGTTGTTTTGCTAGTATCATCTCACATAAATCATCCAAATTCGGAGGAGGTATTCCTTGGGTGCTTTTATGATATTGGTTTAGTCCTTTGGGGCTTGCACTTGAGGGATGTTGAGTTTGACTAGGATGGTTTGCGTGATAAATAAATGGTTGTGGCAAGCGCCCTAAGTAAGACTGACCTTAAGAGAGGTAAAAAGTACATAGCAACCTTTAGCTTTAGACCCTCAGATTTGTAACGTGATGGATAAGCTAAGTATAGGAGAGACCTCTAATCATCTTAGTATATACACTTTGTATCATGGTTAACATCTGTTTATCTTGGAAAGATAATTTGACTACATTGGATACCCTCTAGCATAGTAAGTGAGCGAGGTCCTATTTTTACGAGTGGGTTTTGGAAATGGAGGTCAAGAAGCTTCGCAACTGTGAAGTTAAATTAGTTAAGGTACAGGGGAGTGAAGCTCAAAAAGATGCAACTTAGAAGACTGAAGACTAGATACGTGCATCATACCCTTTTTAAGGGTATATCCTTGATTCCTCTTTTTTCTGTAAGTTTATTTGCATGCTAGTCTTTATCTTTTAAGTATATCCTCTCGGTCCTATCCTCGATCCTTAGGTAGAAGCCAATTTATGTAAACATGTGTTTGAGAAATGTTATGTTTGGTGGATGCAAGTGGTTGCAAGTGTTTTCTAGTGGTTGCTCGTGGATGCATATACACACATTAGGCACTAGATCGGCTCAGTCACTTTCATATTGCATATGCATGAGTGAATTTTTATGTATATGAACTGAAACTAGATGTGTTATCATATGGATGTTGCATTTGTATGAATGATTGTGCACTCATGTAGAAGTTATAAAGTACAATTAGGAATAATTTCATATATGATGGACTCATGGAACTGGCATAATTCGCATTGAGGAGGTCAACAGAATCAGTAGACTGCCGGATTTTGCATTAGATAAGGACATGTACAAACACTATGTATATGATCATGAAAGCATTAGAAATCTTTTTAAGTACAATGGACGCCATTGATTGGATGGTTAAGTAGATGGATGTTGGATGTTAGGATATGCATTCTTCTTAACTTAGAGATTTAGGGGACGAAATCCTTTAAGGAGGGGAGAATGTAACACCCTGTATTTTCTGAGAATATTAAACTAACAAATTAAAGGATACTTAATTTTTAAGAGAAGAATTAAGGGAAATGGTTACGCCTTTGCGTTCGTGTCGGAATTCTGCTTCAGATAGAGTCCGAGTTTGCGTAAATCGGACTCCGTACGAAGGAGTTATGACCTTCAGAAGATTCAAGAATTTAAATAATAAAACCAGTCCGAAATTCAAATTTAAGTTTCCAATCTCAAAAACCCCATAGCAGGCTGGGCGGGAAATTTCCCGCCCAGAGACCAGGTCGACCAAGGGGTCGACTTGGCTACATAGGTCGACCAGGGGGTCGACCATCCCCCCCCCCCCCCCCGGGCCAGATCTGAAACCTGACGTGTTTCTTTGTGTGACGATTTTCTGACTCATTAGGGCTTGTATGGCAAGTTCTGGTTGGTTCTCTTAGGTTTGAATGGCTTTGATTGGTCCTAGGTTGATCTAACGGCTCTTATTAAATCAAACTTCTATATAAGCAACCTAAATCTAAACCCTAAATCACACAAATCCATTCCAAGGAGCCACCATGCTATCAATTATCATCCTAACCTAGCCACCGTTTCTTCTCAAACTAGAAAGCAAGATTAAAGCTACGAATCAAATCAAATCAAATCTAAATTAGAAGAACAATTAGTCTACATCAAAGGAGAGCTATTCAGTTTCAGAAAACAGATCCCAGAAAACAAGATTTTCCTTTGTTTTGTAAGTCAGTTACTTTTTAGATTTGAACACTTAAATCTAATTGTGACATGTAATAAAATGAATATGAGAATATGCCTGATGTAAGCTATCCTTTCATTGAATCTGTGCTTGAATATATAAATATATATCTTTGGGAATCATTGTTTACTATGAAATTGGTCCAATCATATCTCTCCTTGTTGTATATTGGAATTGTAATCCTTTTTAAGTTCATGATATAATTCTTGTGATGATTCATTTATATCATATATGTATGCCTACGATGTATTCTATGCCAAAAACTTGTCTTTTTAGTACATCAAGTTTATTGGACCAATAGTTCTTATCATCATATGACTATGCCCATCCTTACAATGTTCCATCTTGCTTCTCCCCTTATTTTATGAATCTTGAGTTAAATCTCGAAATACGTACGTTATGAATGCGGGAGTAATTGGGTATAACATGAAATTGACATTATTTGGCATAGTTTGGAACATGTAGTATGGCATGACTGTTGAGATGAAATTTGGGGTAATTTGACATGAAGTATGGAATATGTAATTTGACATATTGAACCTAGAATTGGCATGAACGACAAAATATGAAATTGGCATATAAATAAAGTTTTGGGCATAATTGTTATTGTTGCGAATTTGGGGTAACTTGAGCATTTAATCTAGATTGGGCGTAAAAATGTAAGTTGGAACATTAAATCTAGATTTGGCCTAACTATTGATTTGGGGACGCAAGGTATAATGAATATTTTAATTTTGGGGCATGTCTATTATTACAACTTGGGAAGATTAGTTGTAGCCTATTTTGAGTAATAACGTGAAATTGAATTTTGGGGGCCATAACTTGCAATTAGCTTTGTTGGGCATAACTTGAGAATTGGAATATGACTGGCTGGGATAATTAGCATATAAATCTAGATTTGGACATTTATGCTAAATGTGGAATAACTTGAAATTGACAACAATTGTGAATAATTTGTATATAAACTGTAAATATGTAAACTAGTGAAAAAACGAATATGCCTAACCCGAGGTTAGATTGAGTTGTGGTGTAAAACTGCCCGGAACTGCCCGGCACATCCAGTAACCACAACAACACCTATCTAATGTGAGAGGTTAGTGCATTATGCCCAATAAAAACCCAATGTTAGATTGAGTTGTGGTGTAAAACTGCCCGGAACCGCCGGCACATCCAGTAACCGCAACAACACATATCTAATGTGAGAGGTTGGTGCATTAATAAATCAATTAATGCTAATGAACAAGATGAATGACTAGGGTTAAGTTCATAGGAATACTTAACCAATATAACATGAATGACTAGGGTTAAGTTCATAGGAACACTTAACCAATATAACATGAATGACTAGGGTTAAGTTCACAGGAACACTTAACCAATAGAACAAGATGAATGACTAGGGTTAAGTTAATAGGAAACACTTAACCAGTATAACATGATGAATGGGTAGGGTTAAGTAATAAGAAACACTTAACCAATATAACTTGATTTGTGGTAAGGTTAAGTTAAAACAAGAGGGCCACACTTAACCAGTATAACTTGATTTGTGGTAAGGTTAAGCTAAAACAAGAGGGCAACACTTAACCAGTATAACTTGATTTGTGGTAAGGTTAAGCTAAAATAGGAGGGCAACACTTAACCAATATAACTTGATTTGTGGTAGGGTTAAGTTAACACAAGAAGGCAACACTTAACCAAAGTAACATGACAAGTAGGTGGGTTAAGTTAACTTGAATTGATTGATAACACTTAACCAATGCCACATGATGAACGCATGGGGTTAAGTTAACAAGAAACACTTGACCAATATTACTTGATGGACGAATGGGGTTAAGTTGATAGGAAACACTTAACCAATCCAACATGATAAGTGAGGAGAGTCAAGAAACACTTAACCAACATGACATGATGAATGGGTGGGTTACGTTAACATGAATGGAAAAAACTTAACCATTAAATAAACATATTTGAATCAGTGGAAGGGTTAAGTTCATATCGGGTTGGTGGGTAATATTAGTACATATAGGCCGACAAACTTAACCATTAAATAAATATGCTTGAATCGATGGGAGAGTTAAGTACATCTCGTGTAGGTGGGTAATATTAGTACATATAGGCCCACAAACTTAACCGTTAAGTAAACATGCTAGAATCGGTGGGAGGGTTAAGTACATCTCGTGTAGGTGGGTAATATTTGTATATATTGGCCCACAAACTTAACTAATAGGAAACCCAAGTAACGGGGACCCATTTCAGCAGTAACCCACATAGATGTATCATGGTACCCTGAAACAAGGCAGGGTGGGGCACGATTACTGGGCTGGTTATAAGCGGTCAAAACAGCGGCAGAGGATACGTCAGTGTAGGTCTGACGGTTTATGGGTGTGCACGTACTCCGGAGTGGGAAAAAGCAGGCACTGGGTACCAGTAGTTATACACTGTGCTTCTTGAATCGTGTCAGGTTGCTATCATAAGGATTGATACACCTTATGGTGGGACCAGCACAGGGTATCTACATGCAAGAGAGGGCCGATTGACACAGACAAATGGAAATTAATGAAAGTAAGGAGCCGATCGATAGGGTAGTAAGGGTACATCTAACTCATTCATGGCAATTAGGCAGACTGAGGTGGAATCCTCATAATAGATGTACACCTGAAGGCTACCACAGTTGCAGGGATTGGGATCACGTTATCATCATTTTATACAGATTACTAGTTGGGACACTACTTAGGTGGTGCAAAGATATAGAAATCAGAATAACAAGATAGTGGCGAAGCAGAGAAAGAGTAGAAGCGCATTTAGTTTATTTTGCCTTATCATATCTATACTAATCGTATGTTATCATGTTATCCTTGTTCTCACGGTATTGTCTTATATTCAGTTTATTAATGTCATGATGCTTTTGCCTGTTTATATGCTGAAAGTCACTGGACTTACCAGAATTATGTTTGACCTAGTTTTGTTTCGCCTCTTTTCTTCCGTTCCCCCCAAGGTTCACAGGGAGGAGATAATACCACTTAGCTCAGTTTTCTTTTCAAGCTCGAAGATAGTTGAGGTTTTGCTTTGGACTCTCTCTTCCACTGCTATGGCTGGTTCATGCTTTATTGGGGAATATCATTGTTATTTTTATGCTTCTTTTATACTTGGAAGTTTTTAAATCAAGACAGAAGTTCTATGTATTACTTTTAAGTATGATTGAGACAACTGTTGTAAAAGCTTGACTGAACCACATTGTTTATAAAATGACTTTATTTTCCGCTGCTTTATTTGTCTGTCTTGTAATTTATCTGCATCTTTTACCTATAATGCTCCACCGAAGTTAAGGCATTCCCTTTGTGAGTGACCTTAATAGAGGTCGGGTGTTTCACCGATCCAACATTAGGCCGACCCAACCTATGGCCGATCCAACTTATGGCCGATCCAAAACCTGCATATTGCAATTCAACTCTGATTTCGACCAAAACTTCGCCAAACAATCAAATTGACGAAACCAACTCAACCAAATCATCAAATACAATCATAAACATGTCATAACATTGCTAACAATATGAACATGACGATTATTACAAAAATGGTGTAAATTTCACCAAAACCCATTGAAATGAACATATGATCAAAATGAGAGATCTAAATTGCATAAACATTTGAAATGGCATGGAACTAACTGGTCAAACTTGCTAAGTTAGATCATAGGGTGATTCATATGAAAATGGACATATAATGATATAGATCTATGGTAAAACACTTACAATTGATGAAAAACATGCACAAACACTCATATACTTCATTGCATTTGTGTGAGAGATGTAAATCACTCACTGATTCTCCAAAACAAGCTAAAATGATAGAATTATGAATCCGAACAGCGAGCAATTCAAACCAAACTCCTCGATCCAGTGAATTCGCCCTTGAAATGATGTAGATCTGGCCTCCAATGGTGTAGATCTATGATTTCCCACCTTAAAATTGGATTTTTAATGGTGGAAAGGCGTTAGAGGAAGAAGAAGCGCAAGGCCTCCAAATGTGAGAATGGGAGAAGTAACCTATTCTCCATACCTCTTACCCCCTATTTATAGTTTCCACTAACCCACTAATGGGCCTCCCCAATTCAGCCCATTAGGCTCTCCAAACCTGAACAACCAACTGAAAATCCTTAAAACATCGATTTCTCCCAAACCACTGAGAAAATCCTTAATGTAACCACTCTACAGAAAGGAAAACATCAATTCCTTTCCAATGGCACTGGTCTCACCCTCTGATTCGACCTGAGTCAAAAGTTATGCCCTATACAAGATTGACAGGGGCAAAATGGTCACAAACAAAATCGGTAAAAATTATGGACATGTCTCCATCCCTATAAGCAACATATTAAAAGATGAGAATGATCCAACCCTTAGGGAATAAAATAAAAATATTTTACGATCTTCTGATACGTCAATTATTACGGACTGTTACATTCTCCCCCCCCCCCCCCACCCTTTAGAGTTTCGCTCCCGAAATTCCAAGCAAACAAAAGCAATCACAACAATTCTGCATGCCTATTATCCATGAGAAGCCAATTCTATTACCCAAACTAGCAACCATCAAGCCATGCATCCATAGCCTTATCCTAGCATGCAGAATTCTATCAATCAACAAAGATAACAACAAAATCAACAATTAATAATGATGGCGCGATATCAATGGGTCATACAGATGAAGATTTTTGGATGGGTCGTCTTTATACTCTCCCCCATCTACCATGTAACATCATTGCCCTCCCCGCTCCATTATACCTTAACTAAATTAAACGTCTTTTCCCTAAGCTGTTTCATGTCATTCACCATAACACGAAGCGACTTACAAGATTTCATAACTACGAATTCAACTATAAGGTCGACGTACTACTCTGGAGGTACTACCACATCCGAACCATGTGAATATTTTTGCGAAAACGACTCACAAAAACATTGTGCACACTCTACATCTCTCGTGTACACTCACTCTATACGGGAGCTTTCTGATTTGCTCGTCTATCGAAAATAGTCCAACAACCCATAGCACTTAAGCCACCCACCACAGTGTTTAGAAGCGCTGCTGAAAACTCCTCCAACTTGACCGATCAGCCAGAATAACCTATCGACCGACCCACTTGGACCCGACCGACCTGGTCACAACCAACCAACCCGATAGGACCGACCAGGTATGGACCGACCCGACCCAAAAGTTTGACCGACCCATTTCCTGGCTTGGTTCTAGGTAGTCATCGATAAAATCCATCGATACTTTCTCCCACTTCCATGTAGGAACTTCCAATGGTTGAAGCAATCTACTCGACTTCTTCTGTTCAGCTTTCACCAATTAACAATTTATGCATTTGGAAATGAACTTTTCCATATCTCGCTTCATCCCCTTCCAGTAGTAGATTTGCTTCATGTTCAGATACATCTTATTACCATCGGGATGAATCATCAACTTCGAGTGATGCCATTCTCTCGGAACCTCATCTCTCAACCCATCTATATCAGGAATAACTAATCGTCCTTGCTTTCGAAGCCAACCTTCTTCATCAACTTCGAACTCTTTATCTTCTGGTTCTAGCTTCTGGATAAACTAGACAAGCTTCACATCTCGCTTTTGGCTTTCGCCAATCCTTTCGATAAGAGTAGGTCTTATCAACAAGCTTACCAACATTTCAGGTTCCAACTCACACATTGGCCTGAAATCGAATCTTTCCAAATACTCAAGACTCTTCCATTCTGTTGGCTAGCTTTTTGGCTAAGCCACCAAGGTTCACATATGAGAAAAGAGTATAAACCTTCGTGCCTTTAATCCATAGAAAACTCGATCGCGGTCATTCACCAGCTCTCGGATCGCCACGCCACCATCGGATCGCCACGAGCTTGTGCGAACCAATCCGCCTACCTCATCACGACCCGATTCGTTCTGAGTCCAGAAGACGCAACGGTTACCACGAACTGGTCTTCAGCGATCCGAGATGCATGGATCCAGCGACACCTTTCCACAACTGTCATATTGATCAATTCTTCATCAAGCCTCGATCCGATATTCTCGGGATTTGCACCACGTGTGACCGCGATCCGCCTGACAGAATCAGCTATAAATAGCCCAGAGATTGGCATTTTTCGGGATCTTTTGGCAGTCTGGAGGATTGATTTCACCATTGTTGTCATACCACTTTTCCTTATCAGTTTTACTTTGAAATTACTGAGAGAAATCATAATTGTAAGAGTGAGTTTGAGATAAATCATTGGTTGTACTATCATTCCAAGTATAATCAATAACATATAAAGTGGACGTTGGCTCGTTAACGTCGAACCACTATAAACTTTGTGTGTTCTCTGTTTTTTCCTCTTTTTCCTGATATAATTCTCTGCTATTCAGAACAATTTGGGTGTTAGATCCAAATTTTGATCTAACATTTTGGTGCTTTCACTGAGAATTGAACCTAGGATATTGGATTGTTTCTCCGTTGTTTGGATATTCAAGTCCGAAGAAAACAGTCCCGAAAACTCACTGTTCATACCTTTGAAGATTTCAACAATACCTGATATCATGGCTGGAAAGAAGTCTAAGGAAGTGCGGGCTTCACAGGCAAGTGAAGCTGCGAATGAAGCGATTGAAGAAAGCGTGCATGAACAGGTCAACGACAGACCCTCGGATCGCGAAACGGAGATGGCGAATCGAACCGTGGAGGGCGATCCGAACCGTTGAAGGGGTCGTCCCCCGGTCCCACGATAACACCACGAACCCCCCTCCCAATGTTTCCACGATCCGATCCCGGGGGTGCTGCGAGCCACCGACACCGATCCACCACGATCCGAGGTGATGACCAGATTACAACTCGACCTGGAAAGGAGCCTATGGCTCGCTCTTCCCGTCCTGGTCCCTCTGTTCGACCTGGCTCAAGCTCTCCGCGCATAAGGGAAAATATTGATGATCAGTATGACCCCTCTGCTCCAGTTACTGAAGGAGATCTCTCTCGCTTCGTTGAAATGTGGGATAGGCTGTTTGATGAAATAGTTGCTCAAAGGCAGGAAAACTCTATGCTGCGACAGAATTTGACTACTATGGATAGACGTCTGGATGATCTTGTAAGGCAAAGAACGCCTCCTCCAGTCCGTCCGCTCACCCCAGAGTACTCTTCTTCATCAGAGGAATCGCCAAGACCTCCGCGGCGACCGTATGAGCGGGCTGAAAACATAGAGCAGCTCCGATTTGGAACCTTGCCATCACGGGAGGAAGAGACACTTGGTGAGGGACCCTCAAACTGCAACTTGAATAATCATGCCGCGACTCCTAGAGCTCGAGTTGTGAATAATCCTATTGAGAATAGACCACCTCAGCATCTCCGCCATGCAAATACTCATAGTAACAGGGGGCAGCGAAGCCCAATCCGAGCTTCGGACTTCGTGGATGTTCCTAGAAGAGAGATCGGAGAATTCCACCGAGCTAGAAGCACTGACCCCGAGCCTCCGATGACCAGTGCAAATGTTGCAGCTATGGTCCATCAAATCCTGGCGGATAGCCATGGACAAAGGATTGAAGACTGGGGAATTGATCGCAGCCACACCCCTTTTACCGACGACATTCTAGATGTAACATTCCCTAGGCGCTTCAACATGCCTCAAATGAACCATTACGCGGGTAGATCTGATCCAATCCAACATCTAATGAGATATTCTTGGTCAATGACCGCTGCCACAGCCTCTGACGCTGTAAAGTGCAAAGCATTCCCTATATTCCTAAAGGATGTAGTGTTATTATGGTTTACTCGCTTACCAGCAAGATCAATTTCCAGTTTCAGGGAATTGAGTGAAAAGTTCGTAGAACAGTTCCGCATCTACGCACAAAGGTCGAAAAGTGTGATTGACCTGTTCCTTGTCAAACAACGACCAGGTGAGAGTTTGAGGGGGTATCTGGATCATTTCAACCTAGCCTCCACCGAAGTGAAGGATCCCCATGAGCCGACCGTTGTCGCAGCCCTAATCGATGGGGTAGATAAAGATACTGAATTTGGGAGATACCTGGCCGGCAAACCACCTCATACTAGAGAATTTTTTTACGAGAAAGCAAACGTACGCTTACGTCAGGAGGAGGTATATGCTAACCGGGAGATGAAAAAGGCGAATAAGGAGGAAATCCAAAGTAATGCCGCCATCAAGCAAACCGGAGACAGCTCAGAAAAGGTTGAAGTCAACGTTGGAAACCGAAACCAGGGTGGCGGCCGCCAGTCAGGAAACAATGGTAACAATAGTAATGGAAATAATCGGAAGAGAAATCGGGGGAACGATTCCCAGAGAAGGACCCGTCCCAGGTCTTTTGAAAGTTATACGCCAATAAATGATACTTTGGAGAATATATTCGTCGACTCGTACAATGTTCTCCAACATAAAAGGCCTCCTCCAAGAGATTCGACGGAGAAAGAACGTGAGACGGGGAAGTTTTGTCTCTTCCATCAGACTCACGGTCACTCTACAAATGAATGTCGTCATCTAAGAGACGTAGTTGAGAGGTTGCTCCAAGAAGGGAAGTTGGATAAGTACCGGGTGACTCCTAGAGACAGGGGGCAAGCTATTCAGACCCCCAAACCAAAACCAGAATCAACCTACTGCCAGGCCAACTGCCCAGCAAAAAGGAAAGTATCTTGTTATCAATACGATAATCGGAGGGCTTCACCTAGCCGGGCATAGTTTCAGGGCGATGGACCAGTACGTAAACGCAACAAATCATCATCTCGAGGCAGAAGATTGCAGCAACCCTGAAGACAATGTCCCGGTAAAACAACAAAAGATGATATCGGACGACGTCATCTTCCGCAACCGAGAGAGTATTGGAGTCCACGCTCCGACCGAAGATCCATTTGTAATCACAGTTCCTATTGGCCCGGCCACTATCCATAAAGTTTTAGTGGATAACGGGAGTTCAGTCAACATTTTATTCAAAAAGACGTTCGATTTAATGAACCTTGAATTGAAAGATTTAAAGCCATGTGAAGGGTGGATCCGTGGATTTAATGGGGCATCAACTACTCCAATGGGATATGTAGAACTGCCGGTGACACTTGGGGAAGGAGAACGCCAGAGAGTGAGAATTCTTCCCTTTGTAGTTTTGGATATTGAATCGCCTTATAATGCCTTCTTGGGCCGACCGGCCCAAGCAAAGTTTAGAGCTTGTATAGCCCCCTGGTGCTTGTTACTGAAGTTTCCTACGGAAGCTGGTGTTGGAATAGTCAGAGGAGATCAGGTTGTTGCACGTGCATGTTACATTGCAGAGCTAAAGCTACTCCGGAAAGGAAAAGATATTGAGATTAAAGACGCTTCTCCCCCCACGAGGGAGGAGACGTCATAGCAATTAAAGAAAATCACTATACGTGAGTCGCCCAGAGAACTGCCCGAGGATATAGATCCTAGAGAGGACGAAGAGACTGAGGGTAGAATGGCGGCTCCCAACGAAACGACTGTGGATGTACCAATCGACGATAGCGACCCAGAGAAGGTCCTGAAGATTGGATCCCAGTTGGATCCAGTTCGAGCTAAAGAACTGATGGATTTCCTGAAAGATAACTTGGATGTATTTGCTTGGACCCACGCGGACATGTGTGGGATATCTCCATCAATCATGAGCCATTCGTTGAACATTAACCCAAAGCACCCCCCTGTAAAACAAAAAAGGCGAATGCTGGGCCCGGAGAGGTCCGCAGCCTTGAAAGAAGAAGTTGAAAAGTTAAAGAGTAATGGGTTCATCCGAGACTCAACCTACCCAGATTGGATTTCAAATCCAGTTTTGGTAAAGAAGGCCAATGGAAAGTGGCGTACGTGTATTGATTTTTCGGATTTGAATAAAGCCTGCCCAAAAGATAGCTTTCCGTTACCCAGAATTGATCAGTTGGTGGATTCAACGGCAGGTCATGAGCTTCTCTCTTTCATGGATGCTTATTCAGGATATAACCAGATTCCTATGCATGTTCCAGATCAAGAACACACTAGCTTCATTACTGATTTATACCGCTACGTGGTAATGCCTTTTGGTTTGAAGAACGCAGGCGCTACGTATCAACGGTTAGTGAACAGAATGTTCTATAACCAGATTGGGAAAACGATGGAGGTGTACGTTGACGACATGTTGGTTAAGTCCAGACAATCGTCCGATCACACTACAAACTTGGCAGAGATGTTTGGTATTCTTCGAAAGTATGGGATGAAACTCAACCCAACGAAATGCTCATTTGGAGTTGCATCCGGGAAATTCTTGGGATTCATTGTTAGCTCGCGCGGGATTGAAATTAATCCAGACCAGATTGCAGCCATCAGAGACATTTAGGAGCCTAGACAAATCAAAGATGTGCAGAGCCTTGTAGGGAAAGTAGCGGCATTAAGTAGATTCATCTCTAGAGCGACAGACAAATGCATCCCAATCTTTGAATTGATAAAGCGAGGAAAACGCAATTTTAAGTGGACCCCTGATTGCATTGAAGCATTTCAGAACCTGCTGAATCATCTGGAGAGACCTCCAATACTGTCTAAGCCGGTGGATCACGAGGATTTATTCGTGTACTTAGCGGTGTCGTCCCACGCGATCAGCTCAGTGTTAGTGAGAGAAGAAGACAAGGTTCAAAGGCCAGTGTACTACGTGAGTAAAAAATTGGCGGCAGCTGAACGCAATTATCCGAGAATCGAAAAGCTGGCGTACAGTTTATTGATTGCATCTAGAAAACTTCGACATTATTTCCAAGCTCATCCTATCACCGTGTACACAGATCATCCGCTCAAGCAAGTTCTACAGAGACCAGAAGCTTCTGGAAGGTTGCTCAAGTGGAACATTGAACTGAGTCAATTTGATTTAAATTTTCAGCCCCGACGGTCAATACGGGGGCAAGTGCTGGCAGATTTCATAGCAGAATTTACTGCCTCGGAGGATGACATGGTAAACGAAGAGACTGACCCACCAAAGTTACTTCTCGATCCTAGTGCATGGAAATTGTATATTGATGGTGCTAGGAATGATAAACAATCTGGTGCTGGAGTGGTGTTTGAAACTCCTGAGAAAAGACTGATATCTTATGCTATCCGGTTGGAATTTCACGCCACTAACAACGACTCCGAATATGAAGCCCTGATAGCCGGGTTGAGGATCGCAAAAGAATTAAAGATCGCGAAGCTGGACATATTTTGTGACTCCAAGTTGGTTGTAAATCAGGTTTCTGGAAAATTTCGAGCTAAGAGCCCAAGATTAATTTCGTATTTGGAGAAAGTAAAGGAGTTGCTGATAGGTTTTGATCACTACATTATCTCTCATATTCCGCGGTCAGAGAACCAACAGGCAGATAAATTAGCCAAGATGGCTAGTTCCGACGATCCTGAAGAGATCAGACTAGCACCAGTTGAAGTGCTTCGGTTCCCTAGTATAGATCAGATGGAAATTGATCTGGTACTAGAAACTGAGCCAGAAAGGGAATCATGGATGACCCCACTAAAGAATTTTCTAATGAATGGAATGCTTCTGACCAAGAAGAGCGAGAGGCGTAAAGTAATCCGTAAAGCTTCCCGATATGTTCTGCAAGATGGAGTCCTGTATAGACAGGGATTTTCGATGCCTCTCCTTTGGTGTATAGCCCATGACGACATCAAACGTGTACTGTAAGAAGTGCACGAAGGTGAATGTGGCGATCACACTGGAGGACAAACTCTGGCAAAAAAGGTGTTGCGGTATGGTTATTTCTGGCCTACCATAAACAAAGACGCAACAAGGTATGCACGACGTTGCAATGCTTGCCAAAGATTTTCGAGGATTCCCAGGGCACCTCCTGGTCGGTTAAAAACAATGACAAGTTCGTGGCCTTTCGCTATGTGGGGAATTGATATCATTGAAACCCTCCCTATAGCAAAAGGCGGAGCAAAGTTCGCCATTGTAGCTGTAGACTACTTCACCAAGTGGGTTGAGGCCGAACCATTGACTGCAATTACAACCAAGCGAGTGATCAATTTCGTTGTTTGGAACATTATTTGCCGATTCGGGATTCCGAAGATCGTCATAACTGACAATGGAACTCAATTTGACAGCAGCGAATTCAGGAACTTCTGCCAGAAATACCACATTGAGAAACGGTACACCTCTGTGGCACACCCGCAGTCGAACAGACAGATCGAAGCAGCAAATAAAGTGATTAAGTCCATTATCAAAAGAAGATTGAAGCGGGCCAAAGCTATGTGGGTCGATGAGTTACCCTTGGCATTATGGGCCTATAGGACGACATATAAATCGGCAACAGGCCATACCCCCTTCTCCCTTGCTTTTGGAGCGGAATCGGTCATCCCGGTTGAGCTAAAAGTACCATCTCACCGAGTTACTTATTACGATCTGATGACTAATAACGAGTTGCTCCTTGAATCCCTAGATTCAATAGAAGAGAAGAGGGATGAAGCAGACTTGCATGCCTTGAGACACAAGCAACAGGTCGCTCGATACTACAACAAAAAGGTTCGAGCCTGAACCTTTGAACCCAGAGACTTGGTTCTGAAGCGTGTCTTTCCACCCCCGACTCATATAGGTGCGAAGTGGGAAGGACCGTACTCCATTCTACGAAATCTTGATAATGGAACCTTCAAGCTAGGTATAGTGGATGGAGAAGAAATCCCCAGAGTGTGGAATGCCCAACATTTGCTACCTTATCTGATATAAAGATGTCGGATTTATTCTTTTGTTTCATAGGACCATGTAAAAGGCACGACTTGCCTAGAATAGTCCATTTTTTTAAGCAAAAGATTATAAAGTGGATGTAGGTTACGATTTGACCGAACCACTATAAAAATACCGTGTGTCGTTTACCTTTATTGCATTATTATTTATCCGCTCTTCTATCTTTATGAAATTTGCTGAAAACTATGCGGCAATCACAGGAACATGTGACTCCAGGTGCCTTCCATCGGGATGGAGAGCAATCCGCATCAATAACTTTGAAGGTACAATAGAGTGAATCACATCATTGACAGAACTCTAACCTGGGCGACCGCCAGGAGAGTATAAAAGCGTCTATGATTGAGCGCTGAAAAAGAGCTCTTACCCCGCTGAAGGATCGGGGAGCGACTGAACAGCCGAGCTCGAACTCTAACCTTGGCGACCGCCAGGAGAGTATAAAAGCGTCCATGATTGAGCGTTGAGAAAGAGCTCTTACCCCGCTGAAGGATCGGGGGGCGACTGAACAGCCGAGTTTGAACTCTAACCTTGGCGACCGCTAGGAGAGTATAAAAGCGTCCATGATTGAGCGCTGAGAAAGAACTCTTACCCCGCTGAAGGATCGGGGGGCGACTGAACAGCCGAGCTCGAGCTCTAACCTTGCCGACCGCCAGGAGAGTATAAAAACATCTGCAATTAAGCGCTGACAAGGATGCTGGAGACTCGGCATCCCCAGAATTCCTGCCTCGTTAAAGGATCGGTGAACAGATCATGATACGAGTTCGAACTTTAACCCGCTGATGGATCGGGAAAGTATAGAGGCACCGAAGATTCGGCGCCTCAAGGACTATAATTCTACTAAAAAAATTCCAAGTCCCCCGTATTCAAATATAGAGGGAAACATGCATAGAAATTGTTAAATTATTTCTGTTGTTTGAATGATTTGTGATATAATTTTAGTTTGGTTGTAGCCAAATGATTGGTGACTAAATATGAAGAGTTTATTGACTGCAGGTACACGATGACGCAAAAGAAATAAACTTTCATTCATGAACTGCAAACCTACAAGATAAGGAGGAACCTAAACAAAAGTGAGGGCCATTCTCACAATTACATTTCATGGCCAGTGGAAAGCCTAAAAATCCTAAGGACAAAATATAAACTGATATCTGCATCCTACTTATCCTGGGGGGAGGAGGCTATGTAGGCTTCTTGCTCTTTTTCTGCTTCCCCGACTCATCCTTGTCAACATCCGAACGACCACCTTTTTTCCTCTTCCTCTTATCAACAAGAGGCTCCGGTGAAGAACTAGAGGATTGAGAGGCTAGTTGTGAAGTTATTGATCAGGAGGAAAATCTTACGACCAACCCAGTTTTGGGGTCGATCTCGGAAATAGGGGGCACATATATTGGAACCTGTCCCCCTCTCATAAGGAGCAACTGCTCCTCCTCTTCGGCCGGTTGTTCAGCCATGGTTTCCTCATCATCGCCTCTGCTCTCTTTGGTAATGGCGACTTCCTCTTCATCGCCGTCGTGGCGTCCGTCCATGTCTCTCAAAGCCTCGATGGGTTCAACATCTGGGGGGACATCGGCACCAACACTTGGCAGGATGTCAATCTTCTCTGCCTCTGCCTTTTTTTCAGCATCCTTATCAACTGGCCCACCACCTGTATCATGAGAAACAAATGTTATTTTGGGAGAAAATGTGGTTTGCCCAGTTGATTGTCCGACAATACGACGACAACTGACAATTGCTTTGGCAAGTTGCGGAGAAAATATAGAGATACCTTCCGCCGATCCTCCATCCAAGCTAGCAGCAGAACCCCCGACAGATGGAGGAGTTGGACCCAGAGGAATCAATGGATAATCTGGATTGTATTCCTCAATTTCGGAGGCCTTGGGCTCCGCAGCTGAGCTCGGGCCTTCTTCCATTTTTTTCTTTTCCCTTCGCCTGAGTTTTCTCTTTTTCAATTTCTTCTTGGAGTAGGCTTCTGCCTTTCTCTAAATCCTCAAGTTCATTATCCCTAGGAATGGTCCGCATCAACTCATTCTCATCAATCTCATCAACTCCTAATCGATGTTTCTCGCTCTCAACGATTGCATCCCATATTTGGCTAGAGTGACATGGTAATCTGGGATCCAGGAGATGTTACGGGTCTTGATGACCTGACCAAGGAAGTCGAACAACATTTCTTCAAATCCTTCGATCTCCTTCTCTCTCTAGAGGAGCTTTTCATTAGAAACAGTGGCCATTTCAATGGCACTCTCCACATTATTTTCAGCAAGAATAGCGCGCTTCTCTGCACGCGTGAGTTGATCATTCAGAATCGCCTTCTCCTTTTCGACCAGAGCTAAGCTATCTTTCAAACTTGCCTTTTCTTTCTCCCAAACAGCTCTTTCGGCCTCGAAGTGATCCTGTGTTGTTTTCAGTTCGGTGTTGGCCATCCTGAGATCTTCCGCCTCTTTCTTCAATAACGCTCACTCTTGGCTATTAGAATCAAGCTCATTATGGAAACGTTGCCTGGCCTCCTCCATCTCTGTTTTGTAAGTTTTAGCATCTCGTTGAGCCAAGGCAAGCAAAGATTGTGCATCTTCTAAGTCCTTTTCCATTTTTTCCCTGGCCCTTTCATTGTTATCTATCTTCACTTTGGACCTATGCGCTTCCATCTCAAGCGTTCGGATGACGTCTGAAAGATTGACAGCATGTTTCTTCATCGCCTCATACTGCTTGGCTACATGGCGAATGTGCTCGATGACCTCAGTATCCCAGTTCCTAGGGACTGGTTCCAAGGCTGGAACGAACATCATCCTTTCGAAGAAGATATCGGGGAATTGTTCTCGCAACTTTTCCAGCTTGACCTGAGTTTCAGGACCATGGATATAATCTCGTGACCCGGGGGCACTCAAACTTTGTTGGCTGGAAGGGACAATGTCAATTTTCTCCTTCTCAGAATCCTTGTTTGGATCCTTGCTTTATCCTTGGGCTCGTGGTGCCTTTTGGATGATCTGTTGTGAGAGGGTGCACTCTTCGGAGGGGTTAAGTCTTTGGGAAGTTGTTTTCCCCCTGTAGGCGGCACCGAATGACTGGGAGGCTTACTAGAGGTTGGTTTTGATGGAGACCTGGATTGTGAAGAAGTAGGCTTGTGAGAATGATCGCGAGCACGCTCAGGATTTGGATGAAGACTAGGTGTGCCTTCACGGAGAGAGTGATAGGAATAAGATCGTCTGCGAGACATCTTTCCTGCAAAAGAAACAAGAACATATTAAAACCTTGAATACTGTTGATATAAAAGTGTGGGGTCAGGCAGTGCATGTGATTTGTGCATCCCATATAATTCCCCCTAACAGACCAGGACCCGAAGTTAGGCTCATCTGAGTAGTCTCTCGTTCTCCAATTGGAACAGTTTTTTCCTCAGAAATAGGGAAAAATGGCTCCCCTTCGAAGTCTCCCTGTGTATATACATCATCAGGCAAAGGAATTTTGCTCAGTTCTTTAAATAGCTGCTCCTCTGTTAAATCATCGGGAGCAGCAGGTTCAACCGGTAGAGAGGCCCTTGAGGGGAAACCCCCCGGAGAGACTGGGATCTCCTTAGACTCGTCAGCACGGGCCTCATCTCCTCTATATATGTTTAGGTCTTCGTCGTCATGGATGATTATCGGCGAAGGACACTTACGAAATTTAGTTGTTTCTGCTGCCCGTGACGTTCCTTCTCCCTCAGTCGGGGGCACGTATTTGTAAGGTTTACCGTCAGCACCAAGTCCAAACCTTATATCCAGAAGGCGGTGCTTGTGAAGATTCTCGTCAGTAATGCATTTCTTGATCTTTAGGAAGTCGGATTTGCTTTGCAGAAGAAGGGACAGTCGATTATTGTACACCGAGCCTTCCGTCTTAGGAAAGGCGTGATCTGCTTAGAGAAAAGAAGCATGTTAGTGCTTCGATGTCTTAAACAAATTATTCATTCAAAGGTTTAAAATTTACTTGATTTAAGCCATCTTCTTGAACACCCGGCCTGTCTCTTTATATAGAACCAATCGGCCTTGGGATCCCCTATGTTGTTGTACCCGTCAGACAAAACCTTCCTATTTGCTACCGATTCGAAGAAAGAAAAATTTGGGGTTGCCGAGGAGCGATGCTTGAAAAGGTAAAAGAATTTCAAATCTTTAAATGTGAGCTCAATTTGCAGGATTTCCGCGTATGCGATGTATAGGGTGTATAGGGCTGCATAGGCATTGGGATGAAGCTGCATTGGAGCAATACCCAATCGTTTTAGGGTCTCAATGACTATTGGAGGAAACGGAGGAATAGCGCCTACCCAGCACATAAGTCGGCTAACTGTCATATACCCCTCCGGAGCCAAATGAGGTTTATCTTCGCTGCCGGGCGTCCTCACATCATCCCAGGGGATCCCGTGTCTCAAGCAAATTCTCTTAAGCTTTATGTCATCAAGTTTGGAAGCTAAAGAGTCAGTGAATTTCTCTATTTCTATTGCACCAGGAATTTCGTCGGGAGCTCGATCGTCTACTTCGGACTCCTCATCAAGCGATGTACTCTCAGACGGATCCGATTCTGTTTCTGCCTCATATTCGGATCTAGAATCCGCACCCTCTGGATTAATTGGAAGAACCTCGGGGTTGTGGTGCTCATACACCTCGGGATCCGTCTCTGTATCAGATCTTGAAGGGGAAAAATTATCCGACATTACTGTTTAGGCGAGTAAACATGAGAAATAAGAATATAATTACCCGTCCCCCGTGTGTGCAAGTGCAAGTGTGTGCTTGTGCATGTCTTAAAAAAAAGCGTAAAGGTCGATAAGATCGTCGAAGTATTGGTCGTTGTCCGTAGTCAAGATATGCATTTGTTCAGTCCAGAAAGTTCGTCTCAAAGGCTCTAACCTAACTGTCCATTGGTATGTCAGAGTTAATTTGCATTGAGTGTTTAACGAGTTCGTTGGATCGCTCATCCATCCGGATCGTGGATTAGGGTTCGGATCGCAGAAGAATGGATCGTAGAATAAGGACCGGATCGCGGAAAGTGGATCGTGGGACATGGTTCGGTTCGTGGTATGATTATCGCGACCCACATCTTCCCGTCCTCACTTAAGCTAATATCCCGATCAAGGCTGCGACCCGATCCGCCACCTCACCATTTCCCCGATCCGATCCGCTCCCTTTCCATTTCCCCGATCCGCTCCCTTGCCATTTCCACGACCCAGTGCCTCGCCATCCTCTTTCATCTCCCTCCTCTTCCCTTCTCACCTCCGAGACCGAACCTCACCACGACCCGACCTGGTCAGTCCCTTCTCCCTCTCCTTCTTCTCCTTCCTCCCTTCTTCTCTATCGTTGAGTTCAAGCGACTGAAACCCATCAGCCATGGCGTCTCCCCGACCTCCAACACCTCAAAAACCACCGAATTCCGCTCATTCCTTCCTCAAATCAGTCAAAGAACTCAGAAATCACGAGAGAGAAAGCTTTTAACATAATTACCTTTCTTAAAGATTGGGAAAGCGAGTGGGTTTTTGGAGATTGAAAAGGAAATTAGGGTTTTCTTTCAGGAGGTCTGGCGGCGCAACGAGGAACGAAGAAGAAAAGGAAAAAGTAAAGGGGGGTTCGGTTTATATAGACCGGGAGGCGACTGTTAGTCTCCCCTTTTTTTGTTTTACTCGAGCCGTGAAAGTAGATGGGCCGTGGATCGAAGCCCATCGCGATTCGTGATGAAGCCTGCTCCGCCAACCGAAGCCCACCACGTTCCGAAGAGAAGCCTGTTGCGCTCCGTGAACAAATCTGAATGCTTACCATAAAACTCGAGATGAACATTTCACCCCTCAGATCGTGACACGAAAATGCGATCTGAGCCAATGATTCATAAACAGAAACGAAAACTCAGAGAAATTTGCAAATATATATATATATATATAGAAGTTTACCCGACAAATTGGAGAATGAAGTCTTCAAAGATTCCAGAAATGAGAACTACCCAATGAACGAAGAAACGATGGACGGCTTATACTGATATTTATAGCGGTCAAAGAACGCAACTTTCCTGAGTAACACGGCATTTCAGACAGATGCGACCATTGATTCACACCAATCGGTGAAAAGATATCTCTGCAATTTCGAAGCATGTTCCATCCTCGATAAAACATACTTCGAGGGGGAAAAATGTTGGCTAGCTTTTTGGCCAAGCCACCAAGGTTCACACATGAGAAAAGAGTATAAAGCTTCGTGCCTTTAATCCAGAGAAAACTCGATCGCTGTCATTCACCAGCTCTCGGATCGCCACACCCCCATCGGATCGCCACGAGCTTGTGCGAACCGATCCGCCTACCTCATCACGACCCGATTCGTTCTGAGTCCAGAAGACGCAACGGTTACCACGAACTGGTCTTCAGCGATCCGAGATGCATGGGTCCAGCGACACCTGTCCACAACTGTCATATTGACCAATTCTTCATCAAGCCTCGATCCGATCCGATATTCTCGGGATTTGCGCCACGTGTGACCGCGATCCGCCTGACAGAATCAGCTATAAATAGCCCAGAGATTGGCATTTTCGGGATCTTTTGGCAGTCTGGAGGATTGATTTCACCATTGCTGTCATACCACTTTTCCTTCTCAGTTTTACTTCGAAATTACTAAGAGAAATCATAATTGTAAGAGTGAGTTTGAGAGAAATCATTGGTTGTACTATCATTCCAAGTATAATCAATAACATATAAAGTGGACGTAAGCTCGTTAACGCCGAACCACTATAAACTTTGTGTGTTCTCTGTTTTTTCCTCTTTTTCCTGATATAATTCTCTGCTATTCAGAACAATTTGGGTGTTGGATCCAAATTTTGATCTAACACATTCCGAAAACATCGCTCCCAAACTTGCATGTCTTTGACTTAACGCATCTGCCACTGTGTTACCTTTGCCCGGAGTATAGGCTATATCAAAATCATATGACGCTAGAAACTCTAGCCATCTTTGTTGCGGAAGATTCAAATCCTTTTGGGAGAAAATATACTTTAACGACTTGTGATCTATAACTAACTCGGATTGAGCTCCCAATAGGTAATGTCTCCACATATTCAGAGCAAACATAATCGCTGCCAACTCCAAGTCATGAGTTGGATAGTTTTCTCTCATACGGCTTTAGCTGTCGATTCGCGTAGGCCACAACCTTATCCTTCTGCATTAGCACTTCTCCAAGTCCAGTACAATGTGCATCGGTGTATACCACCATCTCTTCCTTCCCACTTGGAATGGTCAACACAGGAGCACTTGTTAATCTCTCCTTCAGGATTTTGAACGCTTGTTCACACTTCGCATCCCATGTGAACACTTGGTTCCTCTTCATCAATCCTGTTAATGGTGCGGCTATTTTGGATAAATCCTTGATAAACCATCAGTAATATCCTGCCAACCCAAGGAAACTCTGAACATCCTCACATTAGTAGGTCGATCCCAATCCTGGATTGCTGCCACATTAGCGGGGTCAACCGCTATTCCATTTCCAGAAACAACATGACCTAAGAACCTCACTTCATTCTTCCAGAAGTGACACTTTTAAAGCTTAGCTCTCAGCTGATGCTTTCATAAGACCTCCAACACAACTCTCAAGTGCGTTTTATGTTCTTCCTTGTTCCCAGAGTAAACCAGAATGTCATCCACGAACACAAGCACAAACTTATTCAACTGGTCTCTGAATATTATATTCATAAGATTAACAAAATATGTTGGCGCGTTAACCAACCCGAGTGGCAACACCAACCATTCGAAAAAGCCGGATGGTGTCCTAAAAGAAGTCTTTGGCACTCTATCCTTAGCCACCCTCAACTGGTGAAATCCCATTGCCAAATCCATCTGAGAAAACACGTTGGCTTCGTGAAACTGATCGAACAAGTCATTTATCCTTGGCAATGGATACTTGTTTTTCTTAGTCACCTTGTTCAGCTCATGATAGTCTACACATAATCTTAATGAGCCATCTGTCTTGGTTGCAAACACGACCGGTGCACCCCATTCGGAAACACTTCTCCAAATGAATCCTTTCCTGAGAAGGTCTTGAACTTGCACCTCCAACTCTCGCTGTTCCTTAGGCGCCATCTGCTTAAGAGGCATAACGATTGGTCTAACTCCCTCGACCAAGTCGATCCTTAACTCGATCTCATGATGCAGCGACAATACTTTGACATCGTCAAAGACATCCTCATACTCGTTAGCGATCAACGCAGATAACATGTCTTCTTGTGGAATCACGAACGAATATAACAACTCATAAAAAACCCATCCTCGGGTTTACCCCGAACCAACACCTTTCGCCCTTCCACATTCCCGACTTTCACCTCTAGCTTTTCGCAATTCACACTTGCTGCATATCTCTTGGGCCAATCCACGCCCAAGATGATCCTAAACTCAGCAAAAGTCACACTAAGCATCCATTCATAAATAAACGTCTTTGACCAAATGATACTAGATCCACAAAGTATGCAAAAAGCAGATGAACCCATACTAGATTAGTTACAACTAAAGGTCTATTACGACTTCAAGTTCCGAACCCATTCAACATACAATCTTATTATAGGTTAAAGAAGATGATTCTCTAGCACCAAATAGAACTCAAACAACTTCACTGGCTGGAAGCATATCCAGACAACAACTTCTCCTAGTTCTCATCAGGAATACAATAGGAAATTGAAATAGCTTCCACAACACATGCTTCCTCTGGTTACTTATTCTTTGGAAGGTCCGGACAGCCTTTCTTCTTATGTCCAGGCTTGCCACATTCAAAGCACTTCCTTTCGGTTTTCGGCTTCTTACAATCCTTCGCATAATGACCCCCCCCCCCCCCAATTGACAATTAAAGAAAGTGACATTCTTCTTAAATTTATTCTTCTTTCTTTTCTTATTATTCAGTTTCTTTCCAGTTTTGGTGCCAGAAGAAGTTTCTTCCTGAGGCTCATGTCTGGTTCCAAAAGCCTCGTCCCAAGCAGCACTAATTCTTTCTTCTCGCCCCATAACTCGGCGTCGAAGTTTCTCCAAAACCCTACTTCTTCTTAACTCATCTTCTTCATCTATAGGAGAATAATCTTTCTGTCTCTTAGCAGAATCCCTTCCGGGTACTTGCACGGGAACATCACGCTCCACTGTTGCTTCTGGAACTGGTATCCTTGACATAGTTGTTGCCATCATGGCCGCCCCAAGCATAACCAGGTATTCCGGTGCAACTACTAAAGCTCCCAAATGGCTTACATCTCCTACTCCTCCAGTTCCAAACTCACTCCTAGAGATTTGACGACTCATTCTAAATCTAAAATAGAATGATTAGTCCGCTTACAAGATAAACTAATAAAGAAGTACAAACGCTGCTAATGTATATGCTAATATATATAGCAAATATCCAATAGAAATATACAAATACGTCTCTCATACGTAATTACGTTTTCGAACTTTGGCCACAATTGTTGACCAGAGCTCTGAT
This sequence comes from Allium sativum, assembly GCA_030737875.1. Lineage (NCBI taxonomy): Eukaryota > Viridiplantae > Streptophyta > Magnoliopsida > Asparagales > Amaryllidaceae > Allium > Allium sativum. Next base: position 937,409,532 of record CM060913.1, on the reverse strand, counting down.
ACCAAATGTGACGACCGCCTAAAGCCCCCGCACTATACAAGAGGAATAATGCACTGAAAGGTGTGATAGGCAGCCATGGACGATCATCAAAGTAGGTAAGCACAAGCGGAACCTGTCATAAATCTCACAGCGTAAGGATAAAATATAATAGAACATATACAACAGTTAATATAGTGAAGCATCATATAGCAAACTTTCCTAACTTTCACAACGTACTGAAGATATATATATATATCTCATAAAGCAACTCAAACAGCGGAAACAGAAAATACAAGATAATCTGATATGCAAGCCTCCTGCTCGTCATCGCTCAGCTTCGTCGCCTCACTAAGCTCCATTACCTATAACCTGCTACTTAGTCTGCCCATCCACATCGGATGAACAACCCAAGGTAATAAGAGGGGAACATAAAACCTTGAGTCAGACAATAGTCTTAGTGAGCGATGAAACAACTAACAAACTTCATCAATAAAGTATATGAGAATAGGTAGATTAACAAACCAATCTACCAATCATCAGAGAAGAACTCAACTCATGTCTTCCCCCACATCAGACAGTGATGGCCTTTACATTAAGCAATTCAACCATTCATCCATGGAAACTAGAACACTCATTCAATTATGGTAAAGCACTCATAACATCCAGATTATATATATATATATATATATATATATCATGTGGACCATCCTAATCGAATTCAACATCCCTTAAGTACAAGCTCTAGAGGCCTAAACCAATATCAGACAGGCACCTAAGAAACATATCCTTTGACTTTGGACGACCTACATGAGACAACACAAACAGAACAACCAATCATCCATGACTAACTTTGGCTATCACCACCAATCCTGCTTCGAAACCATCATTAATCGTATGACGATCCATCATGACTGCCATATGTCAAGGGCTAATGGTAACCCCAGTTCTAGCACAACTCCATATGCCATCATGACCCATATATTTGTCTTCTCAAATCTTAACAACTAGGCCCTTCACGACTGCCCAAGGTACGAGGCCCTTCATGACTGCCCAAAGTACCCATGCTTTGAGTCTGCTAGAACTTACGATAACGATAATCTCTCAGCCTTCGCATCTCTAGCCATCAACTCCAATGACTATTTATTAACTCAATTCCCCCCCTTGATTATCCATTATCCACAAACTCAATACATCCTTGAGTCGACTTCTGTAACACGCCACGTCCATTAATATCACTCATAAAGGGAATGCATTAACTTCCATGGAGCATTATTAGTATATAGAATAGAATATAACAAAACAGATACATACATTGGTACTTGAAACATTTAAAACAACTTTTATTGCATCGGAGAAATAGTTTGATTACAACAACTTCATAAACCAACAGTAAAACCAAGTACACTTAATATCCATCTTGACAAATTGTTTTCTGAGTACATAAAGTAAAAAAGCATAACCCCAAACACAAGCAGCTATAAAAGAGATGAGCTGAAATTTACTTTCAGCAATCCAAGCACTTCCAAAAAAGAGAGAAAGATCCTGATCAAGCTCCACTAGTACTAGTCCCACCCTGAGAACCTGGAGGGGAGGGGGGAAGGAAGAAAAGAGGCGAAAACAAAGGGGGTCAGACATAAAGTCTGGCGAGTATAATAAATTTAACAATATAATTATTAAAGTAATTAGGATAAGGCATAAATTGGTAAAACAAGGAATGACTGTGAAACAAGTGGGCATAACAAAGCAAACAAGGAGAATATTTTGGCGTTAATCACATTCCTAATCACTATAGGATAATTATATACTACACCATTAATAGTCACCATAAAAGTTGATCCCGCCTACAGAACATAATAATGATAATGGTAGTTTCGTGTACTTCTAGTTGCCTTCATAGGTGTCGCCTGCCCTTATCTCTACTAGTTGTACCCACTACCCCCATGCGATCGGCTCCCTAACTCGTAGATACCCGTGCTGGTCCCACAGTGGGGTGTATCACTCCCCAAAGTGGCAATCCGATACCACTAAAGATGCACGGCTTATATCTACACGATGCAACAACGTCTTACCTACCAGCCCGGGCCCACACACGCACATGACCCTGTTGGACTTGCGTTGCCACAGCTAAACCGTTTTGACCTCTTACAATCAAACCCAGTAAGTGTGTCCCGTCCTCGACTTGGGTCGAGCTCACAAAGATACTTAATGGGTTACTGGTTTGAAAAGGGCCCCCATGCCTGACACAAGCTTTCCACCTATGCTTGGTCCCCACTAAGGTTTCCCACTTAACCCCATTCTTATTCATGTCTTCTTACATGTTTCAACTTGGTTAAGTGTTTCTAATCGTATTTCACAAGCCACCCAAGGCCACCCACTTAACCTCCATGTCCCACCACATGTTTATCTGGTTAAGTGTTACTCAATTCATTAGAACCGTAACTTTGTAAAGACCTCCCACATTAGACTACCGTTTGCGGTTGCTGGATTTGCCGGGCGGGTCCGGGCAGTCTTATACCGCAAACGAGCCTAACCTCGTGTCTTTACAATCGTTGCGCATTTAATTTGTGCCCTTGACCTCTCACATTAGACTACCGTTTGTGGTTGCTGGATTTGTCGGGCGGGTCCGGGCAGTCTTATACCACAAACGAGTCTAACCTTGTGTCTTAGGCGGTTAATTACACATAATTATTTAACCCCAAACTGGATTAATATCCCTATTCAAATTTGTCAATAAATTCCAAATCAATTTATGTCCATAATTTTCACCTAAATTATGTCCATAATTTCAGGTATATAATTTATACCAATTAATGTCTCAAATTAATTATATGCCTTTTAAGGCCATTTTATGCCAATTCACAATTATGTATATTTAATGTTTTCCCATTGTCCCCACACTATTCGTATGTTTTTGATATGACATATGTTAGACTCGCAATAGTCTAACTTATAAAAAGAAAAGCAACATCACAACTTGCATAACACATAAAATAGATCTATGAATCATGACATAAGTTTGCATAGGCAATACACAAATTTGCATAAACTATCATGGATCTAAATATCGATCTAAACATAAAGATGTGAACTTGCATATATGGATATGGTTTTCCTATAACTTGCATGTGAATTTCATTCAAACTAGCATATGATTCACATATAAACTAGCATGGGCAATGGGCATATAGAAAATAAATTTGCATAACTATGTACTTCCATGGATCTAAATATAGATCTAAACATAAAGGTGTGAACTTGCATATGGATCTAAACATGTAAATCACTGTCACATGTTTTGCATATAGACTAGCATATGTATCTACATGATTCACACATGAACTTGTGTATAATCCTCCTACAGACTTGCATAAGATTCATATATGTTTTTAACATCCCAAACTTGCATAAAATTCATAAACTAGCATATGATTTAACATCCCAAATTTGCATATGATTCATATACATATGTCTTAACACCCAAACTTGCATAAGATGAAACAAGTTAATCATGTACAATTTAACATATGAAACAGATCCACAATAACAAAACATCACATCACATGATTCAAAATCATATTCTCATGATCCCAATTATAACCTATCACAATTAAATTAATTAATTAATTTGTGAAAGATATTATACTCACAAGCAAAAGAACGGTCTTGTTTTTTTGGATATGTATTCTGAAACTGAATTGCTTGCCTTTGATGTAGACTAATTGTTATTTAGATTAGATTAGATTTGATTTTGATTCTTATTTCTATCTTGTTTTGAGTTGAAAGAGAACGACGGCTACTCCAGGTTCTCCATTGACGGCATGGCAGCTCTTGGTATGAATTAGTGTGATTTTAGGTTGAGAGTTAGGTTGCTTATATAGAATTTTAATTAATTTAGAGCCGTTAGATTAACCCTAGAAGCAATCAAGACCATCCAGTCAAGATAGAATAACACCTCAGCGTTAATGACTCAACAATGGTTCGAAACAGCGTCATCTTTCAGATTTGCCTGGGGGGGGCGAGGGGGGGGGGGCAGGTCGAACCTCAGGTCGACCCCCTGGTCGACCTGTATGGATAGGTCAACCCCCTGGTCGACCCCCTAGTCGATCTGGCCCTTGGGTGGGAGAATTCCCGCCCAGCCTGCTCCCCTGTTTGAATTTGAATTTCTGAACTGTTTTTAATTTATTTGAAATCTGAAACTTCGGAAGGCCATAACTTCTTCATACAGAGTACAATTCACGCAAACTCGGACTCTATCTCAAGCAGAATTCCGAGACGAACGCAATGGCGTAACCCATTTCCCTTAATTATCACGTTTGAAATTAAGTATTCTTAAATTCATTAATGCTTTATATTTAAAATCACGGGGTGTTACATTCTCCCCTCCTTAAAGGATTTCGCCCCCGAAATCTCCAAGTTAAGGAGAATGTATATCCTAACATCCAATCATCCATCTACTCAACCATCAAACACAGGCATCCATTGTCCTTACAAGATTTCTAATGTCGTTTGAACATATGCAAAAAGTGTGTGTATATGTTCCTTGTCTAATGCAAAATCAGGCTGTCTACTAATTCAGTTGACCTCCTTGATGCAAATCATGATAGTGCCATGCGTCCATTATGTATGCGAAAGAATCCTAATGATACATATTATTTCTACATGCGTGCACAACCGTTCATCAAAATGCAGCGTCCATATGATAGCACAACCATTATACATCCATAAATTTAGATATGCACACATTTATATGCAATATGAAGATGATTGAGCCGATCTAGTGCCTAAAGTGTGTGTACATGCATCCACGAGCAACCACTAGCAACCACTTGCAACCACTCGCAACCATCATTCATAACATGTTTCAAACACATGTTTACATCCATCGGTTTCTACCTAAGGATAAAGAATAGGACTGAGGAGATATACTTGAAAGATAGATATAAGCATGAATAAACTTATGGAAAAAGAGATCAAGGAGGTACCCTCAAAGAGAAAAGGGTAGGCTGCGCGTATTTTCCTCTCAGTTTCCCAAGTCGCGTCTTCCTCAGCATCACTCCATTGAACTTTAACAAGCTTAACTTCACGGTTGCGTAACTTTTTGACTTCTGTACCCAAGATACGAGTTGGAACTCTTCTCATAGTCGCTTATCGTTCCACTTTACTTCCTCAAGTATGCTTGGATCTACCACTTCCGCAGATTCATGTAAGCATTTTCGTAGTTGAGAAACATGAAAAACATTATGAACTCCATCCAGTCTCTCGAGTAGCTCTACTCTATAAGCCATCGTCCCAATCCTTTCAATAATAGGAAATGGACCTACAAATCTTGGTGCTATCTTTCCTACGGACAAAAAGCGAATGACATTCATTAAAGGAGATACTTTAAGGAACACCCTATCTCCAACCTTAAACTCGAGGTCGGTCCTTCTTCTGTCTGCATAGGACTTCTGTCTATCTTGTGCATCCTTCATCCGTCTTCTTATCAAGTCCACCTTTTCTGAGGTCTCTCTAATCATGTCTGACCCAAGTATGAGCTTGTCTGTAGACTCCCACCAACAAGTTGGTGATCGACACGGTCTTCCATATAAAGCTTCGAAGGGCGCCTTTCCTATGGTGGCTTGGTAACTATTGTTGTAGGCGAATTCCACCAAAGGAAGATGATCCTCCCATGTCCCTCCAAAGTGAAGAATGCACAATCTCAAGAGGTCTTCTAATACTCTGTTCACCCTTTCCGTTTGACCACCGGTTTGGGGTGATAGGCCGTGCTTAAGCATAATTGGGTGCCTACTGCTTCTTGCAAACTCTTCCAAAACTCGCTCGTAAAGATAGGATCTCGATCGCTCACTATGGTGGAGGGTATCCCATGGAGTCGAACTATTTCTTTGAGATAAATGGATGCTAGGGACGAGTCAGTCCTTCTACATTTAACAGGTATAAAGTGAGCGCTTTTAGTGAGCCTGTCCACTATTACCCAAATACTAGTATTGCCCCTTCTTGACCTAGGCAGCCCATCAACAAAGTCCATCGAAATGCTATCCCACTTCCACTGTGGGACCTCGAGAGGATGAAGCAGACCACCGGGCTTCTTCTGCTCCGCTTTGACTTGCTGGCATATCAAACACTTAGCGACGAACTCAGCTACGTCACTCTTCATGCTATTCCAAAAGAAAACCCTTTTTATATCTTTATACATCTTGTCTCCGCCTAGGTGTATGGTCAGTTTGGAATGGTGTGCTTCTTCGAGAACCGTTTTCACTAAATCCCTTACTTGTGGGACGCATAACCTTCCATCCCATCTCAGCCAACCCCTATCATCGATGGAGTATCTATTGAGGTGACTAGACGTCTCACCCCTAACAAGTTTTTCCATCACATCAACTAGCTGAGGGTCTTCCCGTTGCGCAGTTCCTATTGAGTCCAAAAGGGTAGGCCGCACCTCAAGTGATGCTAACAGACCAGGCACAATTTCTGAGGAGGGTCTAAAATTAAAGTTTGCTATATAGTCCAAGCTTTGCCTTTCTACAAAGGGAGGACTCAAGGTCAGCCTCTTCCTACTTAAGGCATCTGTTACCACATTGCCCTTGCCTGGGGTATAGGAAATCTCAAAATCATAAGAGGCCAGAAATTTTATCCACCTTTGTTGTCTTAAGTTAAGATCTTTCTACAAGAAAAGGTACTTCAACGATTTATGGTCAGTATACAATTCAAACTTCTCACCTAGGAGATAGTGGCGCCAAGACTTAAGCGCAAAGATGATGGCAGCCAACTCTAGATCGTGGGTTGGGTAGTTTTTCTCATGTACTTTCAACTGTCTGCCTCCATAAGCTACTACCTTCCCTTCTTGCATCAAGACAGCACCTAGTCCCGTACCATATGCATCCGTGTATACGGTAAACATCTTGCTCCCATCCAGCAATGTCAGAACTGGGGCTATTGTTAGAGCCCTTTTCAAATGTTGGAAAGCAATATCGCAATCCAAATCCCAAGCGAAAGTTAGGTTCTTCTTCGTTAATCTTGTGAGTGGGGCTAAGATTTTAGCAAAGTCTTTAATGAATTTTCGGTAAAAGCCCACTAGCCCAAGAAAGCTTCAGACTTCGGTTGCATTCCGTGGAACCTTCAAATCTTGCATCGCAACTACTTTTGCGGGGTCCACGGCTAACCCCTCTTTGGACACAACATGTCCAAGAAACCTCACTTCTTCTCTCCAGAAATGGCATTTGGAGAATTTGGCCTTCAGCTGATGTGTACGAAGAGTATCCATGATTTCCCTTAAATGCAAAGCATGCTCTTCTTCATTCTTCGAGAAGATCAAGATGTCATCTACAAAGACCACCACAAACTTATTAAGGAATTCTCTGAACACCCTACTCATCAAGTCAACGAAGTAAGCGGGTGCTTTTGTCAAGCCGAAAGGCATGACAGGCCATTCGAAGAAACAATCCAGGGTTCTGAATGCGGTCTTATCAATGCTGTCTTCAGCCACTCTTAGCTGATGGAACCCGGTAGCCAAATCTAGTTGGGAGAAAATAGACGCACCTACAAGCTGATCAAACAGGTCATCTATTCTGGGAAGTGGGTGCCTATTCTTCTTAGTCAGCTTGTTTAGCTCCCTATAATCAACGCATAGGCGAAGAGAACTATCCAGTTTGGTTGCGAATACTACTAGAGCACCCCATTCAGAAATACTCCGCCTTATAAATCCCTTTTCGAGCAGCTCCTTGACTTGCTTACTGAGCTCTTTTCTCTCCCTAGGAGCCATGTGTCTAATGGGTAGAGCTACGGGCTTTGCATTATCAACAAGGTATATGCGGAAGTCTATCTCCTGCTTTAAAGGTAAGCTCTTCACCTCTTCAAATACATCAGAGTATTCATGGACTACTCTAACAGACTACAAGTTTTCAATAGACACATCAAGAGATTCTAGGTAACTAAGCATACCATAATGTATGGGGTTACAAGTGATTTCAAGAGTGTTGCCAAGGCGAGTCATAAGTCTAACCACTCTCTTTTCACAATCGAGAATGGCACCATTACTGGATAACCAATCCATGCCTAGAATCAATCCATAGCCCGTGAAGCCAAGAACGAAGGCGTTGCATTCAAACTCAACGCTCAAAATAGACACTCTCAAATCCCGAAAAATCATTGAAAGATGAGTCGAACCACCAATAGAATTTGAGACTACTATGGGATCCGTAACTAGACTAGTATTTAGGTGCAGTGTTTCAACTAACGAAGCAGACACAAAAGAGTGTGAAGCGCCAGAATCAAATAAAGTACGAACAGGGTGATCAAATAGAAAAACCAAACTTTCAACAGAAATGTTTCAACCTCTTTCCTGTCCTGGTGCCATGAGAGCCTGAATCTGCCCTCTTGCTTGCCCTGGCGCCATGAGAGCCTAAATCTGCCCTCCAGAAGTGGACCCTGTTCTTTGCCCTTGCCCATGTTTCCTTGGGCAGTCTTTAACTAGATGTCCTGCCTCTCCATAGTGGAAACAGCCGTTCTTCTTCTTCTTCCTACAGTCCTTGCTCAGATGGCCTGGTGTTCCACAATTAAAGCACTTTTTCTTTCCTTTTCCCGCCTTTCTTGTTTTGCTGCTGTGGTTTCTTTTGGTCCCCTTGCTTCTCCGGTGCCTTATTAGCATTAGTACCTTTCTCCTCTTCATGCATAAGCGCCATGTCAACCAGTTTCTCAAAGGTAGCCCCCATCAGAATGTGGGTCATAGCCAACCCATGTAGTGGCTCGTTCAAACCTTTAACGAACCTCAGGGCCTTCTTCTCAGGTGTATTTACCAAGTCTAAGCCAAATCTCGCCAACTGATTGAACTTGTTGAGGTACTCCTTTACTGACAAATTTCCTTGCTTCAATGCTAAGAACCTCTCCACATATAAATTCTCTTCTGCTCGTGAGAGAAATTTCATCTCGAACCTATGCCTGAAATCCATCCATGTCTCTGTTGGACGCTCTCTATTCGTGACCTCCCACCAAAACGAGGGTTCGTCCTTCATTAACCAAGCGACCAATTGGACCTTCCTTCCATTTTCTACCTCGAAGATACCAAACAAGTCTTGTACCTCCTTAACCCAATTTAGAGCTTCAACAATACGTGAAAAAGTTTTCCGCCCATTGCTCGAAAGTCATTGCATATCTTTGAAAAAGTATCAACACAGGGAGGGGGAGGAGGAGGAGTGACTGCAGCTAGGGGAGGAGGAACATTTGCTGGGCCTGCGGTATTAGCCCTAGCCTCCAAATACCTTCTAAACCTGCCTGGTATCGGTATGCCCTCAGGTATCTCAGGTTCCCCAAACACGCTGAAAAGAAAATGAAGAGATTCAAAACGGAGAATTCGAAAGAAAGATATATGGCTCTTGGGGGTTATGTTTTTTTATAAAACAAACTTTTCTCTTGAAAATATTCTCCTTAAAACATACTTTTGAAAGTGTTTCTTTACAAAAAGCTTTTGAAAAACGGTTTTTCAAAATCTTTTATATGTTCTGTTAACCTTCAGCTCCGATACCACGTGTAACACGCCACGTCCATTAATGTCACTCACAAAGGGAATGCATTAACTTCCATGGAGCATTATTAGTGTATAGAACAGAATATAACAAGACAGATACATACATTGGTACTTGAAACATTTAAAACAACTTTTATTGCAGCGGAGAAATAGTTTGATTACAACAACTTCATAAACCAACAGTAAAACCAAGTACACTTAATATCCATCTTGACAAATTGTTTTCTGAGTACATAAAGTAAAAAAGCATAACCCCAAACACAAGCAGCCATAAAAGAGATGAGCTGAACTTTACTTTTAGCAATCCAAGCACTTCCAAAAGAGAGAGAAATATCTTGATCAAGCTCCACTAGTACTAGTCCCACCCTGAGAACCTGGGGGGGAGGAGGAAGAAAAGAGGCGAAAACAAAGGGGGTCAGACATAAAGTCTGACGAGTATAATAACTTTAACAATATAATTATTAAAGTAATTAGGATAAGGCATAACTTGGTAAAACAAGGAATAACTGTGAAACAAGTGGGCATGACAATGCAAACAAGAGGAATATTCTGACGTTAATCTCATTCCTAATCACTATAGGATAATTATATACTGCACCATTACTAGTCACCCTAAAAGTTGATCCTGCCTACAGATCATAATAATGATAATGGTAGTTTCGTGTACTCCTAGCTGCCTTCATAGGTGCCGTCTGCCCCTATCTCCACTAGTTGTACCCACTACCCCCATGCGATCGTCTCCCTAACTCATAGATACCCATGCTGGTACCATAGTTGGGTGTATCACTCCCCAAAGTGGCAACCCGATACCACTAAAGATGCACAGCTTATATCTACACGATGCAACAACGTCTTACCTACCAGCCCGGGCCCACGCACGCACATGACCCCGTTGGACTTGCGTTGCCACCGCTAACCCGTTTTGACCTCTTACAATCAAACCCAGTAAGCATGTCCCGTCCTCGACTTGGGTCGAGCTCACAAAGATACTTAATGGGTCACTGGTTTGAAAAGGGCCCCCATGCCTGACACAAGCTTTCCACCTATGCTTGGTCCCCACTAAGGTTTCCCACTTAACCCTATTCTTATTCATGTCTTCTTACATGGTTCAACTTGGTTAAGTGTTTCTAATCGTATTTCACAAGCCACCCAAGGCCACCCACTTAACCCCCATGTCCCACCACATATTTATCTGGTTAAGTGCTACTTAATTCATTAGAACCGTAACCTTGTAAAGACCTTCCACATTAGACTACCGTTTGCGGTTGCTGGATTTGCCGGGCGGGTCCGGGCAGTCTTATACCTCAGACGAGCCTAACCTCGTATCTTTACAATCGTTACGCATTTAATTTGTGCCCTTGACCTCTCACATTAGACTACCATTTGTGGGTGCTGGATTTGCCGGGCGGGTCCGGCCAGTCTTATACCACAAACGAGTCTAACCTCGTGTTTTAGGCTGTTAATTACACATAATTATTTAACCCCAAATTGGATTAATATCACTATTCAAATTTGTCAATAAATTCCAAATCAATTTATGTCCATAATTGTCACCTAAATTATGTCCATAATTTCAGGTATATAATTTATACCAATTAATGTCTCAAATTAATTATATGTCTTTTAAGGCCATTTTATGCCAATTCACAATTATGTGTATTTAATGTTTTCCCATTGTCCCCATGCTATTCGTACGTTTTTTATATGACATATGTTAGACTCGCAATAGTACTCTAACTTATAAAAAGAAAAGCAACATCACAACTATCATGACATAAGTTTGCATAGCCAATAACTTGCATAGGCAATACACAAATTTACATAAACTATCATGGATCTAAATATAGATCTAAACATAAAGATGTGAACTTGCATATATGGATATGGTTTTCCTATAACTTGCTTATGAATTTCATTCAAACTAGCATATGATTCACATATAAACTAGCATAGGAAATGGACATATAGAACATAATTAGCATAACTCTGTATTGCCATGGATCTAAATATAGATCAAAACATAAAGGTGTAAACTTGCATATGGATCTGAACATGTAAATCACTGTCACATCTTTTTCGTATAGACTAGCATATGTATTTACATGACTCACATATGAACTTGTGTATAATCCACCTACAGACTTGCATAAGATTCATATATGTTTTTAACATCCTAAACTTGCATAAAATTCATAAACTAGCATATGATTTAACATCCCAAACTTGCATATGATTCATATACATATGTCTTAACACCAAAACTTGCATAAGATGAAACAAGTTAATCATGTACAATTTAACATATGAAACAGATCCATAATAACAAAACATCACATCACATGATTCAAAATCATATTCTCATGATCCCAATTATAACTTATCACAATTAAATTAATTAATTAATTTGTGAAAGATATTATACTCATAAACAAAAGAACGGTCTTGTTTTTTTTGGGATCTGTATTCTGAAACTGAATTGCTCGCCTTTGATGTAGACTAATTGTTATTTAGATTAGATTTGATTTGATTTTGATTCTTGCTTCTATCTTGTTTTGAGTTGAAAGAGAACGGCGGCTACTCTAGGTTCTCCATTGACGGCATGTCGGCTCTTGGTATGAATTAGTGTGATTTTAGGTTGAGAGTTAGGTTGCTTATATAGAATTTTAATTAATTTAGAGCCGTCAGATTAACCCTAGAAGAAATCAAGACCATCTAGTAAAGATAGAATAACACCTCAGCCCTAATGACTCAACAATGAGTCGAAACAACGTCATTTTTCAGATCTACCCGGGGGGGGGAGGCAGGTCGACCCCCTAGTCGACCTGTATGGGTAGGTCAACCCCTAGGTCGACCTGCCCCTTGGGCGGGAGAATTCCCGCCCAGCCTGCTCCTCTATTTGAATTTGAATTTCTGAACTATTTTTAATTTATTTGAATTCTGAAACTTCGGAAGGCCATAACTTCTTCATACGAAGTCCAATTCACGCAAACTCGGACTCTATCTCAAGCAGAATTCCGAGACGAACGCAATGGCGTAACCCATTTCCCTTAATTCTCACGTTTGAAATTAAGTATTCTTAAATTCGTTAATTCTTTATATTTCAAATCACGGGGTGTTACAACTTCCCATTCGTTGCTTTACACCGATCAACGAACATATCACATCACTTCGAACATCCTGATCTGGACTCTCATCGAAGACAACATCACCATTGAACCAAACAACTTCAATATAAGGTTCAATATAGTCTATAGCATTATCACCCCATTTAGGACACTTTTGAACACTTCCAAACTTCCCAAATGAATTCACTTTGAAGTCACATCATCACCGGAAATGTCCAACAAGAAATAGCCGACCAGAAATGGCAAAAATGGCTGACCAGAATAGGCCGACCCAACTTTAGGCCGACCCACTTTATGCCGACCCAACTTTATGTCGACCCAACTTTAGTCCGACCCAACCTATGGTCGAACCAACTTTAGTCTGATCCAACATTAGGCCAATCCAACACTAGGCCGATCCAACATTAGGCCAACCCAACTTATGGCCGATCCAAAACCTGCATATTGCAATTCAGCTCCGATTTCGACCAAAACTTCGCCAAATGATCAAATCGACAAAACCAACTCAACCAAATAATCAAATGCAATCATAAACATGTCATAACATTGCTAACAGCATAAACATAATGATTATCACAAAAATGGTGTAAATTTCACCAAAACCCATTGAAATGAACATATGATCAAAATGAGAGATCTAAATTGCATAAACATATGAAATGGCATGGAACTAACCGGTTAAACTTGCTAAATTAGATCAAGGGTGATTCATATGAAAATGGACATATAATGATATAGATCTATGGTAAAACACTTGCAATTGATGAAAAACATGTACAAACACTCATATACTTCATTGCATTCATGTGAGAGATGTAAATCACTCACCGGTTCTCCAAAACAAGCTAAAAGGATAGAATTATGAATCCGGACAGCGAGCAATTCAAACTAAACTCCTCGATCCAATGAATTCGCCCTTGAAATGATGTAGATCTAACCTCCAATGGTGTTGATCTATGATTTCCCTCCTTAGATTTGGATTTTTAATGGGGGAAAGGTGTTAGAGGAAAAAGAGAAACAAGGCCTCCAGATGAGAGAATGGGAGAAGTAACCTATTCTCCATACCCCACAACCCTATTTATAGTTTTCACCAACCCACTAATGGGCCTCCCCAATTCAGCCCGTTAGGCTCTCCAAACCTGAACAGCCAACTGAAAAACCTTAAAACAACGATTTCTCCCAAACCGCTGAGCCAAATCCTTATTGTAACCACTCTACGGAAAGGAAAACATCAATTCCTTTCCAATGGCATAGGTCTCACCCTCTGATTTGACTTGAGTCAAAAGTTATGTCCTGCACAAGACTGATAGGGGAAAAATGGTCACAAACAAAATCGGTAAAATTTATGGATATGTCTCACATCCCCATAAGCAATATATTAAAAGATGAGAATGATCCAACCCTCGGGGAATAAACTAAAATTATTTTACAATCTTCCAATACGTAAAATGCGGGTTGTTACAGACTTGTTCCACAGTCCCATGATACTATTGGAACCATTCTAACAAGTGACGAGGCCTTGCCGGGTTTTTCGGCTTTGCTTGATTATCGACCATATCTATTATCTAAAAATGGAAAAACCTTTCTGTGAACTTCCTACGATAGTATCAAGGCCCAAAAAGAGAGAAAGATAAGGTTGTCTAGTAAAATTGCGTATGTATTGGGGTATAGTGCTTATATATATACATATAAATATATAGTTTTGTAAAACTTTTCAAATAACAAATATGTCTTTCAAACGTATATTTCCTCGTATTTGGCCGGTAACCTATGCTCTGATACCAAATGTAACAACCCGCCCGGAATAGGCCTAAATTCTGACCCAGAAAAGGGTCATCGAAATGTAGAGCCAGTCTAAACGATTTGTTGGTTCCTATAATGATTTACTGAAACAGCTATTCAGAGCAGTCTAAAACGAAAATCGGGATCTCATACAGTGGAAGGGACAAAATATAATAGCATAAGTATAAGAAGTACCAATTATTAAAACCACAGATCTATAACTGCATGTCTTAAAATACAAGGTACATCATCATTCGTCTTAGTTACATAATAATAGTAGTAATAAAGAAATAGTCATAATAATTATATCTTCAAGAGGCTCCTCCTCCAAGAGATCATTCTCCATCCTTAGTCACATGTCTCACTTATTGTCTTGTTAATGTTAATAGGAGGGAGGTCAGAGCATGAAGTTCTGGTGAATGAAATACATGTAAGTTAAAAAGGTTATTTCCTATATTTGGCCGATGTAAACTTTCTGTAACACCCCGTACTTTCTTTTAATGTTATAGTAATGAATTAAACAAAAATTAATTCAAAATGTGAGAATTAAGGGAAACGGGTTACGCCATTGTGTTCGTCTCAGAATTCTGGTTGAGATAGGAGTTTGCGTAAATTGGACTTCGTATGAAGAAGTTATGGCCTCTAGAAGTTTCAGAAATTCAAATAAATTCAAACAGCTCGAGCCAGATTTCAAAATTCAAACAGAAGTCAGAAGCGGGTTGGGCGGGAAAATTCCCGCCCAGGTAGGTTGACCAGGGGTTCGACCCTAGTGTCGACCTCCCCTCTAGAGGTCGACCTGCGGGTCGACCTTAGGGTCGACCTGGCCCCCGGCCAGATCTGAATTTTGAACGACTGATGACTTGCTGCTGAGTCACTAGGGTTTCTGGATGGTCCTGATCTGGTCTGAGTGGCTGTGATTAACCCTAGGTTCATCTGACGGCTATAATTAAACTGAAATTCTATATAAACAACTCAATGCTCAACCTAAAAACACATAGAAAAATAATCCTAGAACTGAAATGCCGTCAGTAGAGAACTTGGAGTAGCCTTCACCGTTTTCAATTCAAAGACGAGTTAAAAGCTTACATCTAAAATCAAATAAAAACTAGTCTAATTCAACGATCTTCATCAAAGGCGCGCATCTCCAATTTCATAATTCAGATTTCAGAAATCAAGAATTCCTTTTAGTTTGTAAGTTGGTTATTACGTAGATTTAAACATTCTTTCGATTGAATCATGACATGTTGTAATTGGGATATAGAATGATGCTTATGTATAGGATTTGATTCACGTTCATCTTAAAGTATCATTGTAATTAATCATGTCTATATGCTTATGGCGATGAACATGTTGTATATTTCATGTCTATATGCTTGTGGCGATGAACATGTTGTATATTTCATGTCTATATGTTTGTGGCGATGAACATGTTGTATATTAATCATGTCTATATGCTTGTGGTGATGAACATATTGTATGTTATTAAAATCTATTATGATTTGGGTAATGGATTTATTCTGCCAACTAAATGGTAAAACATGTCATGCAATAATTTGGTGGTTATTTGCAAATCTGTGATCTAAAACACATGCTTATATGTTAGATCAACACTCATGTATATTCATGTTAGGTTGAATCTAATTATGTTGTAAAAGTGGAATTGTAGTCCTCTTGTGTTTTTAACATCATGTTAAATTGTGATTAAAAATGATTATAATAGCTTTCTTATGTTTTTACATACATAAGATTATATGCTAAGTTGTGGGTTGAAACTGTGATTATATGTTAAACTTCCATGCTAGACCTTTGTCAAGTTTACATGACCATTAGACCCAACTTAGTCACAAGTTCACCTTTATCCATTTAATTAAAGTTAATGATACCTCTATGCCAAGTTACACATGACAAGTTGAAATGTATGTTATTTTATGTTTATTTCATGTCTCTTGTTTATTACCCCTTTTCTTGTTTATGGGTTGGGCTAACTTACTAGCCCAACATTTTGTGTGATTCATGCATACATTCCACGGGGGTAGCGATGGGAAATATGAAATTTCATGGCATAGATTTGTTCATTAAATGGTATATTTGATATACCATTTATGTTGAGCATAATCAAAGGATAATTATAGCGTGATTAAATTAAATTTAATCCACAAAGAAATTAGACATATATATAGAAAAATATGAATTTAGAAAAGATGAATATGCCTAACCCGAGGTTAGACTGAGTTGTGGTGTAAATCTGCACGGAACCGACCGGCATATCCAGTGACCACAACAAGACCTGTCTAATGTGGGTGGTTAGTGCATCAGGCCCAAAAAGAACCCGATGTTAGACTGAGTTGTGGTGTAAATCTGCCCGGAACCGACCGACACATACAGTGACCACAACAAGACCTGTCTAATGTGAGTGGTTGGTGCTTTAATAAATTAAAACTAAGTCAGGATTGGTAGGGTTAAGTAAATTAGGAAAACACTTAACCGATTCAACATGTTAACTAAACGAATGGGCGGGGTTAGGTAAACTTGGACACTTAACCAGATAAACATGTTGATTAGAAAACCCTTGTAACGGGGACCCATTTCAGTAGTGACCCACATAGATGTATCATGGTACCCTGAAACTAGGCAGGGTAAGGCATGATTACTGGGCTGAATTATAAGCAGTCAAAACGTTGGCGGTTGGTGGGCCAGTGTAGATTCCGACGGAGTATGGGCGTGCACGTACTCCAGAGTGGAAAAATCAGGCACTGGGCATCAATAGTGTACACTGTGCATCTTGAATCGTGTCGGGTCGCCACCAGAGGGACTAATACATCCCATGGTGGGACCAGCACAAGTAGCTACAGTCAAGCGGGGCCGAATGACACAGGATATGAATGCATGCGAGTAGGAGCCGATCATTACGGGGATCGTTTGTTATAAACACATGGGGCTGGTTGAACCAATGGTTAAGTAGGTGAAGAGACTATAGTAATGGGTGCGATCACATGTTCCTCTTATCTTGTAACAACCCGTATTTTCAACAACCTGTAATAATGAAAATCGAGGCAGAATTTAATTATAAAATGTGAATCAAAGGAAACGGGCTATGCCATTGTGTTCGTCTCGGAAAAATACGCGAAATAGAGTCCGAGTTTTCGAAAATCGGAGTCCGTATGACCCAGTTAAGGCCCATTGAAGTTTGCAGAAAATTCCTAAGTAAAAACAGATTTAAATTTGAAATTAAAAACATGGGTTAGGGCAAACTGGGCAGGCGGGAAAAATTCCCGCCTAGGACCCCATGTCGACAGGCCTGTCGACAGGGGTCTAGGCATGTCGACTGCCCTGTCGACAGCCCTGTCGACAGGGGGTGCACGGGCTGCTTAGCCTGGTGCACCATTTCTGATTAGGGTTGGTCTTGTGGCTTGTTTCTAGAGAGTTCCGGGATCTGATGGACCTAATTGAATCTAGGGTTAATCCTATGGTCCAAATCACTAGCCTAATCTATAAATAAGACCCTAACCTACCCTAAATCATTCATTATTCATCCTAGTAACTAAACTATGGCAAAATCAAAACTCTCATGGCCTCCACCCTCTTCATAC
Organism: Allium sativum; assembly: GCA_030737875.1. Taxonomy (NCBI): domain Eukaryota; kingdom Viridiplantae; phylum Streptophyta; class Magnoliopsida; order Asparagales; family Amaryllidaceae; genus Allium; species Allium sativum. The sequence continues at coordinate 937,391,536 of CM060913.1, read as the reverse complement.
AATCCCTAAATTAATTCCTAAGTGATTTTCCATGCATACAAGCATATTTAGGCTTGTATGATCCTCCTTAGCTTGCATTAAAGGCTTGTTTTTCTATTGGCATCATAAAGGAGGAGTCTTGATCAAGTTTGCTTGCATTTGGGGGTTTTAATTAGTTGCATAAGGGGTTTCTTGCATTTGTTATACTCATTTGAGTCCGCATAAGCATTGTAAGCCCTCTTACCTTCATTTTAGAAACTCTAAAGCTAATGTGTGATGAAAGTTGGGGTTTATGTATGTTTATTGAGTTGTGCATGTTTATGCAAGGGTACTAAGCCATGATTTGCAAGTCTATTGAGTTATGCATGTATACTAAGCCATGATTTGCAAGATTAATAAGTTATGCATGTTTATGCAAGTTTGCTAAGCCATGATTTGTATGTTTAATAAGTTATGCATGTTTATGCAAGTTTACTAAGCCATGATTTGCAAGTTTAACAAGTTATGCATGTTTTGACAAGTTGTGCATGTTTATGCAAGTTTAAAATGACAAGTTGTGCATGTTTGACAAGTTGTGCATGTTTATGCAAGTTTAAAATGATAAGTTGTGCATGTTTGACAAGTTGTGCATGCTTATGCAAGTTTAAAATGACAAGTTGTGCATGTTTGACAAGTTATGCATGATTATGGTAAAATGCAAGTTCACTATGCTAAGTTGTGCAAGCCTAACATGTTATACATGATTGTTGTGCAAGTTTGTCATGTATGTTGTGCCAAGTTCCCTCTTCCTATCCTTTATGCGTTATTACGAATATGTAAGCGATAGAATGACGTTGGGGGTTTTGGGTAAACTTAAAATACATGAAAATATAAGATTGGGAATTTACCTATTAAGTTAGGTCTACCCCTTGGGAATTTACCTATTAAGTTAGGTCTACCCAAGTAATTGTTGACTTGTAATTATGGTTTGAAATAAAGTGGACATGACACTTAGAAAACATAAGTGTGGCCAACTCGAGGTTGGGTTGAGTTTGTAGCGTAATTCTACCCGGAACCGACCGGCTTAACTAGTGGCTACAAACAATAGGACCCAATGTGAGAAGTTGGTCATGGGGTGCCAAGACCCGAGGTTAGACCAAGTTGTGGTGTAAAGCTACCCGGACCCGCCCGGCTTAACTAGTAACCGCAACAAAGTCTAATGTGAGAGGTTAAGGTGCATTAAATTAATTAATGCCTCATGATTAGGGTTAAGTCAGGGTCCACTAATACTTAATCCATTTGGGGATTAGAGGGATTGAAAGGGGGTTAGGTGTTAGTTACACTTAGCCAGTTAAATCCACTTGGGGATTCGAGGGATTAGAATGGGGTTAAGTTACACTTAACCAATTTAATCCATGATTAGTGAAGGGTTAAATCACACTTAACCCTCTTAGGAAACCCTAGCAGCGGGTCTGTTCCGGCAGTAATCCCAGTTTGGTATCATCACAACCCTAGAGACCAGGCTAGGGCGGGGCACGATTACTGGACGGATGTAAACGACCAAAGGGCGATGGCCGAGTGGTACAGCGGTGCGGGTCCGGCGGGCTACGGACGTGCACGTAGTCCGATGTTGGACAAACTCGAGGCACGGGTACCAGTAGGTTAGGGCTGTGCATTATTGCTTAAGTGTCTGGGGTTGACACCCGAGGGCTTGATACACCCAAAGGTGGACCCAGCACAGTCTAACTACAACCATATGTGGGCCATATGGACACCAACACTTGACGTGTTAGGTTTATAGGGAGCCGATCGATTAGACCGTTGGGCTGGACCTTGTATTAAGGTCACCTCATGTTATTGGGCCAAAGTTTGGGCTGAGGGATCAACACCTGTTATGTTGGTTTGCTAGTACACCGTGGTGCAAAACTTAACTTTGTTTATGCGATGACACCTCTATCTATCTTGTAGTAAATTTATCATGCCAGTATGTTGTTATCTATGATCATCTCAGTTTCCATCATGATGTTAACTTTATTAGTTTATAGACTGATCGTAGCAGGGCTTACTCAGTCTTTTTGACTGACCTGTTTTCTTTCGCCTCTTTTCTTCCGTCCTCCCCCCCCCCCCCCCCCCAGGTTCTCAGGGAGGGAATACAGGAGCCTAGCTTGGATCTTAGCTGCTTTCTTGGATAGCTCATGTATGCTTTGGACTTGAGCTCGCTATGGTTTTTCCACTTTGGGGATAGCTACTATTATGTTTTCTTTTTCAGTTTCAGATGATGTTATTTCATGTACTAGACTTGTTTATTTGGGAAATTGACATTTTGATGTACCAGACTTGTTTTTGAAATGGTTTAAAAATCTTCCGCTGTTTTATTTACTTACTCTGTTTATTTACATATATATATATATATATATATATATATGTCATGTCCTGCCTTGCTATATCATTATGCATGTTTACCAATAATGCCCCTCCAAAGCTAGTGCATTCCTTTGCGAGTGACCCTGGCGGAGGTGGGGTGTTACATTTGGTATTAGAGCATATGGTTTACGAGAAGGGATAAAAAGGTTTTTTAAAACTTTTGAAAAGAAAAACTATTTTCAAAAACCAAGTATTAAGTATTTTCCAAAGAAAAGTCTAGTTATTTTTAAAAGGCTATTCCCCAAAAGCCATCAGCACTATCCTTTGACTCCTCGTTTAAACTCTTTTCTTTTCGTTTCCAGCATGTCTGATAATCTCATCTTGCCCGAAGGAGTAACGATACCCGATTGGTTTCGTCGGTACTTGGAAGTCACGGCACCGGTCCCGGGTGTCCCTAATGTTGTCTCCCCAGTCGAGGCCGCTGTTCCTCATCCTCCTCCCGTAGCTGATGTTCCCCTTCCCCCTCAGCCTCCACAAGCGGATTTCGCGGAAACTTGCAAGAACTTTAAGAGGATGGGTGGCAAGAATTTTAATGGAACAGAGACTTTTGTAGAAGCAGGGAATTGGTTGAAAGAGACCGAAGATTTTTAGCCACCTTTGATATAGGTGACCGCAGGAAGGTTTTATTAGCAGTATGGTTGCTAAAGGAAGAAGCTGCACGTTGGTGGGTAGTCACCACCGCGACCAGGCCAATTGAGACTTGGGATGACTTTAGAGGAAGGTTTGGACTGAGATTCTTATCCCGGAAGCAAGGGGACATGACTATTAGGGAATACATAGATAAGTTTAATCAACTGGCTCGTGTCAATATAGACTTGATTAATACAGCTCAGAAGAAGGCCCTACACTTTGCTCTAGGATTAAACGAGCCATTACATAGTTTGGCCATGTCTCATATACCCTTGGGGGCGACTTTCGAGAGTTTGGTGAATTTGGCCCTACTTCAAGAAGAAGATAACAATGACAAGAAAGAGGTCAAGGCGAATGAGTCTCAAGACAAGAGAGTAAATTCCGGGAAACGGGGCAAGAATAACCACAACCGCAAGAACAAGCCAAGAGGGAATAGGAAATGCAACTTCTGTGGTAAAGTTGGACATATAGCCAGGGAATGTAAGAAGAAGGACAAGAGAAAGCGGGGCGAATGCTTTCATTGTGGTGAGTTTGGACATCTCAGCAAGGATTGCCCGAGGAAACAAGGGCAAGGTCAGACTCAGTGTGCAGGACTATCTGGAGGGCAAGTTCATCCCCTCAGCACCGTTCTTCCAGCTTATGATAGAGGTAGTGTTTCTGTGAGAGTCTTGTTTACATTTTCTGACTTTCCCTGTTCGTACTTTGTTTGATTCTGGCACATCGCATAGTTTTATTTCATCTGATCTAATTGAAAGTTTGCACCTAAGTACTAGCCTAGTTGATGATCCCGTATGTGTTTCAAATCCAATTGGGGGTTCTGCCCGTTTGTCTGTGGTCTGAGTGGATTTGAAAATTTCTATCTTGAGTATAGAATTCTCGTGGGGTGTTTTATTCTCGGCTTCAGGGGATATGGGTTGGTTTTGGGCATGGAATGGTTGTCCTGTTTTGGAGCCATTCTTGGTTTTTGTATATAGGGGTGTGAGGCTCATGACTCGCCTCGGTAATACCCTAGAAATTTCTAGCAACCCTATGGGTCCCGTCATGATTGTTATCTTGAGTCCCTCAACTCGTCTATCGATAGTTTGCAATCTGTGAGGGTGGTCCGAGAACATCCTGATATCTTGGGGAAAGTGAAGGGGTTACCCTTAGACGTGGGATAGATTTCCGCATTATCTGGTTGGTAATACCAAGCCAGTTTCGTGGCCGGTTAGGCACATGACCTCACGAGATGAGAGTTAAGAAAGCAAGTCAAGGAGTTGCTTGAGAAGAACTTCCTGAGACGAAGTATTCTCGAGTAGGGTGCTCCAGTAGCATTCGTTACTAATGTGGACAGTTTGCTTCGCTTGCGTGTTGATTATCGTGAGAAGAATAGACAACCGTTACCAAGGATCGATGATTTGTTCGATCAGCTTGTAGGAGCATCTGTTTTCTTTTGATCCAGCTACCAGATTCCATCAGCTTAGGAGGGCTGAGGATGGAATTGACAAGACTGAGTTTAGGACTCTAGATGGATTTTTGCAATGGTTAGTCATGCTATTTGGTTTGACTAAGGCACCCGCATATTACGCGAACTTGATGGGTAGGGTGTTTAGGGAGTCCTTGAACAAGTTTGTCGTGGTCGTCGTAGACGATATTTTGATCTCCTTAAAAGAACGAGGGAAAGCATGCTAGACATCTCAAAGAGGTGATGGATACGCTTAGAGCCACCGGTTGAAGGTCAAGTTCTCCAAATGCCACTTTGGAGGAAAGAAGTTGGATTTCTTGGGCACATAGTTCTTAAGTAAGGCTTAGCGGTGGATTCCGCTAAAGTGACTGCGGTTTGAGACCGGAAAGCTCTGAGAAGGGCAATTGAAGTAAGAAGCTTTCTCCGTTTGGCTAGTTAGTTAGCATTCCCGGAGCTTAGACTTACTCTTCTGGATCAAGAAGGGAGTTTCACGGGAAGAAGACCCGCAGTTGGTCAAGAACATGGACCAGTCGACTCGAGGCGAGATGTTAGGTCACCTCGCTAGATATATTATAAAGGATGACTAAGGCGCGACAAGAGATTATGTGTTCCTCGAGTGAAAGACTTGGTAAAGAAGGTTCTTGAAGATGCGCATCACTCGAGGAGGTGGCCGAGTTGGTTTCAGGATACATGTTGTGCCACCAGGTTGAGGCCAAGTCATAGAAGCCCAGTGGGCCATTACCTCCATTGGAAGTTTCTCAAGGGGAGTGTGAAAACATCTCGATAGATTATGTGGATAGATTACCTAGATCAAAGAAAGGGAATACGGGTAGGTGGGTCATAATAGGTAGACTCACGAAGAGTGCTCATTTCAGAGCAAGAGAACTGCATCATGGTTAACAGCGGTTTACCCTCAAGAAGTTGGCCAGTTTTGAAATAGCCTACAGGAAGCCATGGGTAGGCAACTGAATCTAGGTATGACCTATCACTCATAGGCAGATGGTTCATTTCGATTAAGCATGAGTTATAGAAAATCACGTTTATAAGGGCAATTGGCAACGTGGATTGGTATTTTCAAGAAAAGTTCTGCTGTGTGGAATACTTTATAGTAAGTGGACGAGATCCAGGATTCACTAGTGAATTTTGGAGAGCTTGCATGAAATCATGAGGTTATAGTATGTTTAAGCCAAGTATACAGAAGGAAGAATAAGTGGAAAAGAAAGACGAGAGGCGATAATGAAATGAGTTCCAACTCGAATTTGGGAAATAGGAGTTAGGAAGCCAAGGAATCATGAAGTGAAAGATAGTCAAAGCACAGTTGAGTTAAGCTCAAGGAAACGTGACTAAGAAGAGTGAAGACTAGATACACGCATCATATCTTTTTAAGAGTGCATCCTTGATCCTTGTTTTCCTGTGGAGCTTGCTTGCAAATTATCTTTTGTATATATATCCTCTCAGTCCCATTCTCGATCTTATTTCTGTTGTAAACTCCATAAGGGGGTTATGATTCATCGGTTAGTACTATATGTCAGAATTTGAATGGATTTCTTGAAATTCAAAAAAAAAAAAAAAAAAAAGAGAGTTTATCTTGCTTATTTTCTAAGCATATCTCTCTATCCATGTTTATCTAGTTTATCATGTTTATCTTGTCATGAGAACCTTAGGTACAAACCCTTTGGATGAAACATGTTATGCTTGATGGTTGCAAGTGGTTGCAAGTGTTTGCAAGTGGTTGCTCGTGGATGCATTATACACGATTAGGCACTAGATCGGCTCGCACAGTCCTCATATTGCATATGCATGAGTGTTTATGCTTATTCATGGATGGAAATTGTGTGTTATCACATGGATGTTGCATATGGGTGAATGTTATGTGCACTCATATAGATGCTATGAATTTAGGAATTTGCATACATATGGATTCATTTCACTGACATACATATGCATTAAGGAGGTTTACTGTATCAGTAACCACCTGATCTTTGCATTAGATAAGACATACATATGCATTAAGGAGGTTTACTGTATCAGTAACCGCCTGATCTTTGCATTAGATAAGTACATATACACACACTTTTGCATATGTTCATACCACATTTAGAATCCTTTAAGGACAATGATTACTTGTGGATGATGTTTTGAGTAGATGGATGTTGGATGGTAAGATATGTTCTTCCTAACTTGAAGATTTCGGGGACGAAATCCTTTAAGGAGGGGAGAATGTAACAACCCGTATTTTCAACAACCTGTAATAATGAAAATCGAGGCAGAATTTAATTATAAAATGTGAATCAAGGGAAACTGGCTATGCCATTGTGTTCGTCTCGGAAAAATACGCGAAATAGAGTCCGAGTTTTCGAAAATCGGAGTCCGTATGACCCAGTTAAGGCCCATTGAAGTTTGCAGAAAATTCCTAAGTAAAAACAGATTTAAATTTGAAATTAAAAACATGGGTTAGGGCAAACTGGGCAGGCGGGAAAAATTCCCGCCCAGGACCCCATGTCGACAGGGGGCATGTCGACTGCCCTGTCGACAGCCCTGTCGACAGGGGGTGCACGGGCTGCTTAGCCTGGTGCACCATTTCTGATTAGGGTTGGTCTTGTGGCTTGTTTCTAGAGAGTTCCGGGATCTGATGGACCTAATTGAATCTAGGGTTAATCCTATGGTCCAAATCACTAGCCTAATCTATAAATAAGACCCTAACCTACCCTAAATCATTCATTATTCATCCTAGTAACTAAACTATGGCAAAATCAAAACTCTCATGGCCTCCACCCTCTTCATACAATTCCTAAATTAATTCCTAAGTGATTTTCCATGCATACAAGCATATTTAGGCTTGTATGATCCTCCTTAGCTTGCATTAACGGCTTGTTTTTCTATTGGCATCATAAAGGAGGAGTCTTGATCAAGTTTGCTTGCATTTGGGGGTTTTAATTAGTTGCATAAGGGGTTTCTTGCATTTGTTATACTCATTTGAGTCCGCATAAGCATTGTAAGCCCTCTTACCTTCATTTTAGAAACTCTAAAGCTAATGTGTGATGAAAGTTGGGGTTTATGTATGTTTATTGAGTTGTGCATGTTTATGCAAGGGTACTAAGCCATGATTTGCAAGTCTATTGAGTTATGCATGTATACTAAGCCATGATTTGCAAGATTAATAAGTTATGCATGTTTATGCAAGTTTGCTAAGCCATGATTTGTATGTTTAATAAGTTATGCATGTTTATGCAAGTTTACTAAGCCATGATTTGCAAGTTTAACAAGTTATGCATGTTTTGACAAGTTGTGCATGTTTATGCAAGTTTAAAATGACAAGTTGTGCATGTTTGACAAGTTGTGCATGTTTATGCAAGTTTAAAATGACAAGTTGTGCATGTTTGACAAGTTGTGCATGCTTATGCAAGTTTAAAATGACAAGTTGTGCATGTTTGACAAGTTATGCATGATTATGGTAAAATGCAAGTTCACTATGCTAAGTTGTGCAAGCCTAACATGTTATACATGATTGTTGTGCAAGTTTGTCATGTATGTTGTGCCAAGTTCCCTCTTCCTATCCTTTATGCGTTATTACGAATATGTAAGCGATAGAATGACGTTGGGGGTTTTGGGTAAACTTAAAATACATGAAAATATAAGATTGGGAATTTACCTATTAAGTTAGGTCTACCCCTTGGGAATTTACCTATTAAGTTAGGTCTACCCAAGTAATTGTTGACTTGTAATTATGGTTTGAAATAAAGTGGACATGACACTTAGAAAACATAAGTGTGGCCAACTCGAGGTTGGGTTGAGTTTGTAGCGTAATTCTACCCGGAACCGACCGGCTTAACTAGTGGCTACAAACAATAGGACCCAATGTGAGAAGTTGGTCATGGGGTGCCAAGACCCGAGGTTAGACCAAGTTGTGGTGTAAAGCTACCCGGACCCGCCCGGCTTAACTAGTAACCGCAACAAAGTCTAATGTGAGAGGTTAAGGTGCATTAAATTAATTAATGCCTCATGATTAGGGTTAAGTCAGGGTCCACTAATACTTAATCCATTTGGGGATTAGAGGGATTGAAAGGGGGTTAGGTGTTAGTTACACTTAGCCAGTTAAATCCACTTGGGGATTCGAGGGATTAGAATGGGGTTAAGTTACACTTAACCAATTTAATCCATGATTAGTGAAGGGTTAAATCACACTTAACCCTCTTAGGAAACCCTAGCAGCGGGTCTGTTCCGGCAGTAATCCCAGTTTGGTATCATCATAACCCTAGAGACTAGGCTAGGGCGGGGCACGATTACTGGACGGATGTAAACGACCAAAGGGCGATGGCCGAGTGGTACAGCGGTGCGGGTCCGGCGGGCTACGGACGTGCACGTAGTCCGATGTTGGACAAACTCGAGGCACGGGTACCAGTAGGTTAGGGCTGTGCATTATTGCTTAAGTGTCTGGGGTTGACACCCGAGGGCTTGATACACCCAAAGGTGGACCCAGCACAGTCTAACTACAACCATATGTGGGCCATATGGACACCAACACTTGACGTGTTAGGTTTATAGGGAGCCGATCGATTAGACCGTTGGGCTGGACCTTGTATTAAGGTCACCTCATGTTATTGGGCCAAAGTTTGGGCTGAGGGATCAACACCTGTTATGTTGGTTTGCTAGTACACCGTGGTGCAAAACTTAACTTTGTTTATGCGATGACACCTCTATCTATCTTGTAGTAAATTTATCATGCCAGTATGTTGTTATCTATGATCATCTCAGTTTCCATCATGATGTTAACTTTATTAGTTTATAGACTGATCGTAGCAGGGCTTACTCAGTCTTTTTGACTGACCTGTTTTCTTTCGCCTCTTTTCTTCCGTTCCCCCCCCCCCCAAGGTTCTCAGGGAGGGAATACAGGAGCCTAGCTTGGATCTTAGCTGCTTTCTTGGATAGCTCATGTATGCTTTGGACTTGAGCTCGCTATGGTTTTTCCACTTTGGGGATAGCTACTATTATGTTTTCTTTTTCAGTTTCAGATGATGTTATTTCATGTACTAGACTTGTTTATTTGGGAAATTGACATTTTGATGTACCAGACTTGTTTTTGAAATGGTTTAAAAATCTTCCGCTGTTTTATTTACTTACTCTGTTTATTTACATATATATATATATGTATATGTCATGTCCTGCCTTGCTATATCATTATGCATGTTTATCAATAATGTCCCTCCAAAGCTAGTGCATTCCTTTGCGAGTGACCCTGGCGGAGGTGGGGTGTTACATATCTTATATTAGGGTATTGTCCTATGTTCTGTTATCACTATCATGATCCCTTTCCTTATTTAAATACTAGTAATCACTAAACTTACCAGACTTATTGTCTAACCCATTTTTCTCTCGTCCTCTTTCCTTCCCCCCCCCCCCCAGGTCCACAGGGAGGGAATACTGCAGCTTAGTCAGACTCTTTGCAAGCTTCAAGAAAGTAGATGTATGATTTGGACTCACTCCTACCTTGGCTATGGCTCTTGGACATTATCCTTGGGGATTCATGCATTTTTACTTTTGGTTTATGCTTCTTTATTGAATAATCAAGACAGAAATTATGGTGTAACATTTTGAAGTTATTTTGAGACAACTTGATGTAATGCTTTTGTATTGAATTACGTATGTAATAAATATTTGAATTCCGCTACTTAAATTTATCTGTCTTGTAAATTTTTCTGTGTCTTGTACCTATAACCCTCCACCAAAGTTAAGGCATTCCCTATGTGAGTGACCTTAACGGAGGTGGGGTGTTTCACTTTCCATGTTATGTCTACGTAACAAACACACAACACAAACATATGAGGCAGACATCCTAGTAGTCTCTTAATACCCCAAAATTAATTTAATGGAGGGTACTCTTATGGTCACTTAATACCATATTTTATTTTATTTAGGGCGAACATCCCTCTAATCACTTAATACCCAATGGCGGACCTCAAGCCACTTATGACCTCGTTCTAACATTAATCGTTATAAATGATAACTCTCCTTAGAGGGTGAGAAATAGTAATGGCTACTTGCTACCAAGATTTGGGTCAGAACACGACTTCTTTCAAGAAGAACCTCCGGCAAACACTCTTGTTACTATCTAGCTGTCCCTATGTGTGAACTCCTAGTCACTTAATACTTCCCTTAGACGATGTTTACTTAGGCCATGTATACATAATTCGTCCCTAGGTCAGCCCTCACCAGCCCTTAAATAAGAAGCGCATATTACGAACTACACTACACACATTATCGTCTACTGACCATTTAATATCTTATTATACAAAGGGGGACCCAATAACCATTTAATTCTCGAAGGGCGGACCCAATGACTTGGGTCTTGAACCAAGGAGTGAACCTTAGGAGCAAACCTAGTCCTAACCACTTAATATCTAACAAGAGACAAGTTAGCCACTTTATATCATTTTCCCAAGGCAGTCCTATTTTACACGCAACATATGTATGTATGTATGTATACACTAGACATCTAACATTATTTCTACCACTTGTAGATGCTAGATTTGTCGGGTGGTTCCGAGTAGGCTTCTACTATAAGTTGCGCTAACCTCGCATCACAACATACTAATTATAATGGCACACAGAACCTAGACCTCTCATATTAACCGGATTTACTTCTAGACACTGGATATGGTGGTCGGTTCGGGGGAGACATTTACTACAAGTCACGGTAAACCTCGTATCTATGTGCACTGATATTAATTAAGCCGTTAACTACTGCACATACAAGCATAAAAATTCCTATGGGGACATTCAAATTATATTCCTAATTTAATCGTATTTATTATGCACTTAATATGTATTAATATATGTTTCTTAAGTTATAGATATATATAAATATAGACGCAAATTAAGCAAACGAGATTAGCATCCTTACCACATTTTCAAACGTAAATCTATATCCAAATTTAAATTTGTACAATTCATTTACCATATTTTCGTCAACCAAAGTATGAATGTGCATATTAATATATGACAATAAGAAAGGAAAAACAACTATGACAACATATGGACTTGCAATCAAGGTTTTGTCATGATTATTGCAACAATAAAAGATAAACATAACATCAAATATACATATATGTTTATAATTACTCTTTTGGATAGATTCCTTCTCTTATGTTTGTTTATACGCAAAACCTTAATATTTAGATATTGTAAATAACACGTTCAAATTCTCTATTGTGAAATATAGAGATTTAAAACTATTAGATTTACAAAGTTATTCAAACCTTAATCTTTTGCCCTAAAATCAATGTATGAATTTACATGAAAATAGGACAAAAAGGAATCCAAACAATATAGAAAATCATACAACAAGAATCATGTTATTTCTTTTATTATTACAACAACCCAAAACCACAAATATAACTAGAATGATCATTTCTACGAACAATAAAATAAACGGAGGATTTGAGGGGTTTAATCGTGTTTTCTTTTCGTATATCCCAAATCATCCAAGGCACGTCAATCAATTCTATAACAATCAAAGTACAGAAAATAGTAACTTAGATGGATTCCACTCACCGAGCTATTAGGAAGAGTAATAACAAGATTGAATTAAAAAGAATTTGGATTTGCCTCCAGGATCGAACATATGCTTAAATCCTTTCAAATATATATATATATATATATATATATATATATATATATATAACAATCACAATTAGAATCTTACATATATACATATGACTCCAAATTCTGAATAATCTTAAACCTAATGTTAGAATAAGATAGAGAAGATAGAATATAGATTTAGAGAAATAGAAGAAACCAAAATCCTTTAAGCTTTCAGGGATTAGAGACAGGAGAAAGGCATCATAAAGGCATTGAGAGAATTGGTTGTAGGGTTTATAATGAGGGTTCGAGGGTATATTTATAGTTTCTCATCGTGTGTATGGACCGTTACATTAGTCTGATTGAATATAAGCAGTCCATTTGATATAAATTATAAATAAGTCCCTATATAAAACAAACATTATTGGACTTCCCTACAGGATGGCGATTGACAACCCTTTAGGAGGGCGGTCGACCTTAGCGGTCGATACCTCTCCTAGAGGGGCGATCGATCCCCCTTCTGGGGTCGAGCCCAGGAGGAATTTTCTCCATAATGTTACCTTTTGATCGTCTGTTAATTATTCAGTTTATTTCTTTCCTTAATTGATTTATTCTTGTCCTCTACTATGTGTGAATATATACGCATAAGTTTGAAATCAAATGGAATATTCTTTTCATGCTTATCCAATTTAATATATTCCCAGCTTGTATATATATTTATTTGAAATTCAAGCTTCGTACGTTAATATATACATACAACTTAATTTATTAATAACTTTCGCATATGGACTCCGTTTTCAGCAAATAAAATATGAAAACGGATTAAAATCTTGCCACGAACGCAATTACAATACTTTCGTGGCCAAATTCCCAATTGTCCAAAATTCCATTTTCAGCCTTTTAATATATTATTAATTATTATATTTATTTTAAATTAAATTAACTTATGTCTAAATTAAGTGTATTTTATGGGGTGTTACAATAATATGCAAAACTAATATTATTAAAGTTGTAGTTTAGGTTCTCAACTTTCCAAAATGTATAAAATCATCTAAATTGAACAAAATAGTAGAAAGCTATACCGAAAACACAATGACTAAGTGCTTAGGCTCCTCCTTCCCTGTGTATAGGACTGCGACTAATATTTGCATTTTAACTTAGTAGACAAGGAAATTTCTCAAAATAATCGTGTTTTAGCACGATTTCTAAACCTTTTGAAAGTTAAAAATCATTAAATTTTGATCAACCATTCATAAATTATGACTAATATTGCTTTAGCTCATATTGGACATTTTGGATTTTATCATAAGCGTCATTTTTACTATTTCATAGTCTAAATTATCCAACCTTCAAAATTTTGGAAAATCGTATATATCAAATTTATTTAATATTACATTATCTAATTAACATAAAAATAATCGACTAATTCAGATCACTCTATCACAAGTTATGAAATCATTTGTAAACACAACGATTTTAGTTCAAACAAACACAATTCATTCAATTTACTTACATACCACAAAAAAACAACTATATGCAAATACACAAATGCACCAAAAGAACATCCAAAATCAACACCAATACAATTGATTCATAATCAGATGATTTACATATGTGTCATTCACATTAAATTGATCTGCATTCCATTTATTTGCATCCAATTAGTTAACATACATTTATCCATGTTTAATGAATCTACATTAAATTTATCTATATTTCTATGAAATCAACTGACTTGTTTTCAATTAGTATGATTCTCTATTCTTATTTCCATTTTATAATTTAAGTTCATTTCGATATTATATCAAAACTCTATTTCATTTGGGTCATTTATTAACTTATACCCTTAACAAAATTTGTTTATTCATTTCCATTAACTTTCCCAAGTTAAGTCAATCTAATAATTTACTTTATTAGCGTATTTCTTTGATTTGGTTTATTTACTTAGTTGAATTCATAACATAACTAAGTATATCATTTATTGTCACAACTTAAGTTTTATTCATATTTATAAACATCAATTTAAATTTCACCTCTCATTATTCATACCAATACTTGTATATTAGTCAATTGCTTATTCCTAAAATATTTTTAGCTTCTTAAATATTTGGTAAGTTATTATTATGCTATAGAAAAAGATTGAGTATTATACAAACCCAACTATTTCTTATTTGTTTCAAATTCACAATTTCAAATTTCTAAGAGTTTCTACTTCAATTTATTTCTTTTAGGTTCATTTTCTTATTTCACAATTCGGAAGTTTCTAAAATTCCAAGTTTTAATTCATTTCGATAATTTGAAAATCATTAAATATTAGAGTGAATTCAAACTTCGGGTTCCGAACCAACCTTTGAAATAATATATACATATATCTTTTATATAAAACCATACTTTTAAAAGATTCAAATAAAATGAAGTTTTCCCGAAATAAGGTATAAAAAGTTACTAAGTGACCTCCCCTACTCAGTCTCTCAAAAATAAAATTCGATGATGTGTGCACTTATTACCAAAGTCATTTCCAAGAGATAAGAGGGGAATATACACTTACCTCCTTTAAAGTCATTCGAAAACAATCTCTATTAGAAAATACTTCAATATAATATTGGTATTTTTCCAAAACCTACTTTTCAAAAGCATCGGAATTTAAATTCTCAAATCCTAATTTTAATTCAGTTTCTTATTTTCTAATTATATTTTATTGTAAATCATATTTACAAGGTTTTATTTTCTTATAATCTTCAATAGTCAATAGTAAGAATTATCAACAAACGAATAATAAACGATGATAATCTAATATTATCATCTCCTAACAACCAACCCAAACAAAGTTTATGATTTTCAAAATGATTATTATATGTATACAATATATAACCAAAAAAATATTGTGCTAATATATCCAATTCGAGTATATAGAAATCCCTTTCGATACCTTAACATCCCAAATATCAAATAGAATTCATAAACACTCAATAAGACAAATTAACATAATACAAAACCATTTTTATATTGAAACTACAAGTACGCCCTCTCATAAACACTAAAATTCATTCTAAAGTAATACTACCCTATCTCTAATAAGTTAACCCCAGATAGAGCCAAGGTTATCGCTAAACTTAAGCTCTGATACCAACTGTAACGACCAACTTTTTTGATCGATCAAGTCGACAATAATCCATAAATGTCGACCCAAACAAATCCAAAATACAGATAGTTATTGGGGATAAATGTAAGAAAAAGAAAGAAAGAATAAAAACAATCATGGAATCTCATAGGGGAAAGACAAATATAATAATCAAATAACAGTTCATGAAGCTGTTAAAGTATACATTTGAATATACTTTACAACAATTTTCAGAGTTATACATACCTAGATATAATACAATAATGCAGCGGAACAGAATGATGTAGCGGAGATATAAAATAGATAATATACAAGAAAAAGTCTGTCATCATCCTCCAAAATAATTTGATCTTCACTAACTGAAAACTCTGCTGATCCAAGCAAAAGACAAAAACACTCGGATCAAAAATAAAATATTCTTATATCAGTCAAATCTAAACTATGTAATAATATGAGTGTCACAACATCAGAGATGCTTATGGTAATTTTCATTTCATATCTATTGTATTCATGAATGCAATAACCTAAGAGATGTTATGAGGGTTTTCCCTCTCCTAAGGATCCATTAAACTATCTATAGTATAGTAAAATACGCTATATGCAGTAACGTTGTGACGACCGCCCGTACCCCCTGAACTAAGCAAGAGATATAATGCGCTGAAAGTTATGCTAGGAAGCTATGGGCGATCATTAAGGTATGATAACAATCGGAACCTGTCGTAGAACTCACAGCGCAAGGATAAAATATAATAGAACATATACAACAGGTAGAAAAAGTGGAGCAACATATAGCAAACTTCTGAAAACTTTCACAACATCCTGAAAGTTATCCATACATCATAGGAATATCAAAGTCTGCACATGAAGCCTCACTACAACACTCAGAGAGTAACTCAAACAGTTGAAATAGAAATACTAGACAGTAAGTAAGATAATATGGTAGCGTCCTGCTCGCCTACGAATTGTGACATCGTCCTCACTAAGCTATCACCCGTCACCCGCCACCAAGTCTGCCAATCCACAACCGGATGAACAGCCTAAGGTAATAAAAGGGAAACATAAAACCTTGAGTCAGACAACAGTCATTGTGAACGATAAAACAGCTAACAAACATCAACAATAAAGTATATAAGAATGGATAGATAAACATACTAATCTAACGCCAACACTAGAGAAGAACTCAACACCGTCTTCCCCACATCGGACAGTGATAGCCTTTACATAAAACACTTCAACCATTCATTCATGAAAACCAGAACAACCATTCATTTATAGAAATCAGAAGCAAACACAAATAGCACCCATAACATACAGATTATATGTATCTCACGCAAACCATCCAAATCCAATTCCACGTCCCATAAGCACAAGCCCTAAAGGCCTAAACCAATATCGGACAAGCACCCAAGAAACAACTCATTCGACGTTGGACAATTTACGTGAGACAGTACAAACAAAGTAACCAGTCAACCATGACAGACTCTGGCAATCACCATCAATCCTTCTTCAAAACCATCGTTAATCGTATGACGACCAACCTTTCCATATGTCAAGGGCTAATGGTAACCCCAATTCTAGTATAAACTCCATACACCTTTTAACGATATGTACGTATATCCAACCTTGACAACTAGGCCTTTCAATAATACCGAGGATACTCGACCAACAACCTTCCAGTCTTTTGGGTGCCCCCATTGTACCCCATCTTTGAGCCTGCTAGAACTGATGACAATGATAATCTCTTGGCATTCGTATCTCTAGTCATCTAAATCGACGACTTTTCATAGCTCAAGCAACCTCCTCAAGCAACCATTATCCACCAACTCATGACCTTTGAGTTGCCCCCTCATTCGTTATTCTGCACCGATCAACGAACACATACAACACTTCGAATACTCCCATTTGAATTTACTTCGAAGTCACAACATCACCAAGCCAAATTACATCACTGCACAGCGGCTAGGGTTTGGGGGGTTGCCCCCGAATTTTTTTCCGGACCTTTTTACTTAAATCTGGGTCGTACCCGAATTTTTTATTTCCAGAAATGGCCTTGTGCAACCGACCCCACAACATCACAGTAGAGACCAACCAACCCTGTTGCATGACCCTTTCTGCTCGACCGACCCAGAGATTTTTTTCCCCAGACCGACCGACCCGATCCTAAGCTGCTCGGCCAGAACTCTGCTCGACCAGATTATGCACGACCAACCTGGTCCACTTGCTCCTTGTCTCGACCGACCCAATGTGTGCGACCCCAAAACGGTGCGACCGATCACTCTGCTCTACCACCCCATTCACACGCACGACCACCGACTCGCACCTATGACACACACTCGGACGCATGACCGACTAGCCACCTGTACTACACTGCACTACTTTTTGTACTACACGCTCGACCCTAAGTTGTACGAACTACCAGAAACCTGCACAGGTCCAATCCAACCCCAATTTTGACCAAAACTTCGCCAATCGACTATCTTGACGAAATTTATTCATCCAATTCATCAATTACAACCATAAACATGTTATGAAATCACTAACAACATGAATATGACGATTTTCACCAAAATTATACAAATTCACCAAAATCATGATAAACAAACATATGAACTAAATTATGGATCTAACTTGCATATCATATAAAAATATATGAGAATTACCGGTTTTAAGTTGCTAAATTAGATCCTTTGGCGATTTATATGAAAATAAACTTACCATGATGTAGATCTAAGGAAAACGGCTTGAAAATGATGAAATTATGCGCATACAACTTATATACTTGATTGAATCCACGTGGGAGATGCATATCACTCACCAATTCTCCAAAACAACCCAAAAGCAATGAATTATGATTCTGGACATCGAAGAATTTGATCCAAACTCTTCAATTCGATGATCTCTCTCTTCTGTTTGCGTAGATCTAGCCTTAAATCTTGTAGATCTTCGATTATCTAAGCTTTAATGGTGAAAAGGTGAAGAGAATGGAGGAATGGAGGAAATCTAGCTCTTCCAAATGAAGGAATGCAGAAAGTAAACTCTTTCCTATGCCTCTTACACCCTATTTATAGCCTTCCACCAGACCACTAATGGGCCTCTCCAAATCAGCCCATTATGACTCTCAAAACCTAGATAGCCAACTACAAAACCTTAAAACAACGATTCCTCCCAAACCGCTAAGTAAAATCCTACAGAAAGGGAATCATCATTTCCTTTCCAATGGCACAGGTCTCAACACTAATCTGATATGAGTCAAAAGTTATGCCCTGTACAAGACTGACATGGGAAAAATGGTCACAAACAAAATTAGTAAAAATTATGGACATTCTCACATCCCCATAAGCAACATATTAAAATATGAGAATGATCCAATCTTCAGGGAATAAAATAAAAATATTGTACGATCTTCTGATACGTAAAATGCCGGTTGTTACAAGCGTCTATTAATAAAGTAGCGTTATGTGTTATCCATATACTCCTTAACATATTTTTATATTCCTATAGCATATATAGTACCGTAAGCTCCACCAAACCAGTAGGTTACTCAGAGGGCACTTCATATACTATGGTACAAACCAAAACCATAGTGGCATCGTATATGGCACGTGACACGGCACACGAGGCATTGCCAGGGCGGACACACCTTTTGCAGAACAAGACCGACGGTATCGCGTTACTACAACTACCACCCACCTCGAGGCACACTCTGAAACACCCCACCTCTGTTAAGGTTACTCACAAAGGGAATGCCTTAACTTCGGTGGTGCATTTTAGGTAAAAGATGCAAATAAATTACAAGACAAACAAATAAAGCAGTGGAAAATAAAGTCATTTTATAAACAGTGTGGTTCAGTCAAGCTTTTACAATAGTTGTCTCAGTCATACTTAAAAGTAATACATAGAACTTCTGCCTTGATTTTAAAAACTTCCAAATATAAAAGAAGCATAAAAATAACAATGATATTCCCCAATAAAGCATGAACCGGCCATAGCAGTGGAAGAGAGAGTCCAAAGCAATACATCGACTATCTTCGAGCTTAGAAAGAAAACTGAGCAAAGTGGTAACATTTCCTCCCTGTGAACCTTGGGGGGAAACGGAAGAAAAGAGGCGAAACAAAACTAGGCCAGACATAAGTCTGGTAAGTCCAGTGACTATTTAGCATGTAAACAAGAAAAAGGATTATGACATGAATAAACTAAACCTAGGGCAGCACCCTAGAAATAAGATAATAAGACTGAATATAAGACAAAACCGTGATAACAAGGACAACAAGATAACATAAGATTAGCACAAGATATGACAAGGCATGATAAAATGAACGCGCTTCTACTCTTTCTCTTCTTCGCTACTACCTTGTTATTCTGATTTCTATATCTCTGCACCATCTAACTAGTGTCCCAACTAGTAATCTGTATAAAATGATAATATGATAACGTGATCCCAATCCCCGCAATTGTGGTAGCCTTCAGGTGTACATCTATTATGAGGATTCCACCTCAATCTGCCTAGTTGCCATGAATGTATTAGATGTACCCTTACTACCCTATCGATCGGTTCCCTACTTGTATTAATTTCTCTTGTGTCTGTGTCAGTCGGCCCTCTCTTGCGTGTAGATACACTGTGCTGGTCCCACCATAAGGGGTATCAATCCTTATGATAGCAACCCGACATGATTCAAGATGCACAGTGTATAACTACTGGTACCCAGTGCCTGCTTTTTCCTACTCCGGAGTATGTGCACGCCCGTAAACCGTTGGAACCTACACTGACGTACCCCCTGCCGCTATTTTGACCGCTTATAATCAGCCCAGTAATCGTGCCCCACCCTGCCTAGTTTCAGGGTACCATGATACATCTATGTGGGTTACTGCTGAAATGGATCCCAATTACTAGGGTTTCCTATTGGTTAAGTTTGTGGGCATAAATATACAAATATTACCCACCTACACGAGATGTACTTAACCCTCCCACCGATTCAAGCATGTTTACTTAACGGTTAAGTTTGTGGGCCTATACGTACTAATATTACCCACCTACACGAGATGTACTTAACCCTCCCATCGATTCAAGCATGTTTATTTAACGGTTAAGTTTGTGGGCCTATATGTACTAATATTACCCACCTACATGAGATGTACTTAACCCTCCCATCGATTCAAGCATGTTTATTTAACGGTTAAGTTTGTGGGCCTATATTTACTAATATTACCCACCAGCACGATATGTACTTAACCCTCCCGCAGATTATGTCGTATTGGTTAAGTGTTGTCCATTCATGTTAGCTTAACCCACCCATTCATCATGTCATGTTGGTTAAGTGTTCCTATTAACTTAACCCTCCTCACTTATCAGGTGGGTTAAGTGTTGTCCATTCATGTTAACTTAACCCACCCATTCATCATGTCATGTTGGTTAAGTGTTCCTATTAACTTAACCCTCCTCACTTATTAGATTGGTTAAGTGTTTCCTATTAACTTAACCCCGTTCGTTCATCAAGTTATATTGATCAAGTATTTCTTGTTAACTTAACCCCACGTGTTCATCATGTTGTATTGGTTAAGTGTCATCAATCAATTCAAGTTACTTAACCCACCTACTTGTCATGTTACTTTGGTTAAGTGTTAACTTATCCCTACCACAAATTAAGTCATATTGGTTAAGTGTTTCCCTCTTGTTTAAACTTAACCTTACCACAAATCAAGTTATATTGGTTAAGTGTTGCCCTCTTGTTTTAACTTAACCTTACCACAAATCAAGTTATATTGGTTAAGTGTTGCCCTCTTGTTTTAACTTAACCTTACCACAAATCAAGTTATATTGGTTAAGCGTTGCCCTCTTGTTTTGAATAAACCTTACTACAAATCAAGTTATATTGGTTAAGTGTTGCCCTCTTGTTTTAACTTAACCTTAGCACAAATCAAGTTATATTGGTTATGTGTTTCTTATTACTTAACCCTACCCATTCTTCATGGTATACTGGTTAAGTGTTTCCTATTAACTTAACCCTAGTCATTCATCTTGTTATATTGGTTAAGTGTTTCTTATTAACTTAACCCAAGTCATTTCTTAGCATGTCTTGTTCATTAGCATTAATTGATTTATTAATGCACCAACCTCTCACATTAGATATGTGTTGTTGCGGTTACTGGATGTGCCGGGCGGTTCTGGGCAGTTTTACACCACAACTCAATCTAACCTTGGGTTTTTCTTGGGCATGATGCACTAACCTCTCACATTAGATAGGTGTTGTTGTGGGTTCCAAACAGTTTTACACCACAACTCAATCTAACCTCGGGTTAGGCATATTCGTCTTTTTCTTAATTTACATATTTATCTTTTCAAATTTTATAAGTAAATTATTTGCCATTCAAGTCATGCCCCATTTACCCTCTAAATCATATTTTCAATTTTTGGTATATAAATTTGTACCATTTTTATGCCACTAACCATTCATTTATTTATGGGCTAAATTACGCCAATAGTAATTTCTAAGGTTTTCCAACGTTACCCCGTCATACGTTCGCAAAATTCACATAGAATGTTAGGCCCATAACTTAGCCTAACTTATATACAAAAGGGGAAAGAAGGGAGCATGTACCATTCACACAACATAAAATAATAAGGAGCTAACTAAACATGTGTCATGTAAACGTGGCATAATATAGTGAACTTGCGTTTTTGGATCCAACTAACATGAGTCTTTAAGCATATGAAATTACCCAAATCCAATTAGGCATATAAATGTAAACTTTTATTTTGGGTCCAATAAACATAAACCTTAAGCATATAGAATTACACAAGTTCAACTAGACATGTAAATGTGAACTTATTAACTTGGATCTAATAAACATGAATCTTAAACATATGGAATTTCACAGGTTCAACTAAACATGTAAATATGGACTTTTATTTTGGATCTAATTTTCATAGATCTAAATGTAGATCTAAACATAATACATGTCTTGGCCTAACAACTTGCATATAACATGAATAAGTCACCAATTTTACATGATTGGTTTACATCAACATTATAACCACATAGGCTAACAACTTGCATGTAACATAACATGATTAAGTCACCAATTTTACATGATTGGTTTACATCGACATAATAGCCACATAGCCTAACAACTTGCATGTAACATAACATGATTAAGTCACCAATTTTACATGATTGGTTTACATCGACATAATAACCACATAGCCTAACAACTTGCATGTAACATAACATGAATAAATCACCAAACTTTACATAATACATGATTGGTTTAACATCAACATAATAACCACAATAATCTCATAAGCATATACGATAGAATAATTACAAGAATAGGCATGAATCAACATCATCATTATCTTACAACTAGGAATGACGCTAGTTTTCATTTTATTACAAATCATAACTTTCAATTGTTCACATCTAAATAATAACAGGACTTACAAAGAAAAGAAAGTCTTGTTTTCTGGGATCTGTTTTCTGATTTTGAAAAGAAATCCCTTGAAGAAGACTATCAATTCTCTAAGTTAGTTTTGATTCATAGCTTTTGACTCGTTATCTAATTGAAGAAGAAATGGTGGCTAGGCTAGAACAGTCATGGACAGCATGGTGGCTCCTTGGAATGAATTTGTGTGATTTAGGGTTTGAGGATTAGGGTTGCTTTTATAGAAGTTAAATATTATGTGAGCTGTTAGATCGTTTTAGGAGCAATCACAACCATCCAGACTAGATAGAGTTATCCGGAATTGCCACCTAAGCCCCAGTGACTCAGCAACAGGTCAGAAAGGACTCAGCAACTAGTCAGAATCGTCTCAGATTTGGATCTGAGCGAGAGGGGTAGGTTGACCCCCTGGTCGATATGTATAGGGTAGGTCGAGCCCATGGTTGACCCCCTGGTCGACCTGGCCTGGGGTAGGTCGACCCCAAGGTCGACCTACCTTGGTAATTAATTTTCTGAATTTCTCTTGAATCTTCCGAAGGTCATAACTCCTTCATACAGAGTCCGATTTACGCAAACTCAGACTCTATCTCAAGCAGAATTCCGAGACGAACGCAATGGCGTAACCCGTTTCCCTTAATTCTTCTCTTAAAAATTAAGTATACTTTAATTTTTTTGTTTAATATTCTCAGAAAATACGGGGTGTTACACACTCCCATAATCAAAATTAGAGGGTGACCACCAATCGCATCACAAAGGCAATAAAATGATATCAAAGAAGTATGCTCAATATGGGGAATAACCCCACTTGCTCTCACTAAAGAAATCAGTCCGTTCACAGCGTTGAAAAAATGTTGTTATAGCCTTTAACAACATTTTGATGAATGTTGTCTACTAACAAGTTGTTATAAGCCATGGGAATATCACAATACATACCAAAACGCTGTAGAAAATTGACATACTATAATGTTTCAAATGGTGATGTTCTTATGTTTATATGGCATTTTATACTGTTTCAGAAATGTTGTCATCTTCCCTTTCTATAGCCTTTTGCCATATATCACAGCATTTCTGGAAGTTTGCATGTTCGTTATTTTACAACGTTTTGCCATATATCACAGCGTTTTTTTTACATCTATCACAGCATTTACATATTGTAGTATCAAAATATTCATGCACATACATATCACCAACATGTGAATATATATCAACCAACAAATTATATAATACAATATTCATACACAAAGACATCATCAATAAACAAAGTTTACATAATTTCCATAAACAAAAATAACACCATAAACTAAGTTTACACAATATTCGTTGAACAAAGTCATGATATCTATAAATAAAACAAAATATCCATAAAACAAGTTTGCGCCGAATACCAACATGAACAATTAAAAGTTACTGCTTTCTCCATAATCAGCTGCCACAAGCGGTCTTATTGTTGATGGATCTTCAGAAGTGCCTAAAGGTATTCCAATTATAGCTGAATGCACAACGATGCCCATCTCTAATATCTATACACTTGTGTTCATGTTAGCACTTGGTCATGCTTACAAATTAACAAGAAAACAATGCTCGACAACAAGATAAAAGAATACAAGAAGGAGCAAGTCGAAGATAACAACATAGGATATGCACAAGATTGAAGAAAGATGGGTTAAAGGCATGCACAACTGATACAAGTGTGTCAAATGTATGAAAATTATATCAGACGTTTGAAATAAGACTCGAGAAACTATGCGAAGTGCATCTAGACGTCTGAAATTACATCCCAAATGCCTGAATTTTTCCTCGGACTGAAAGATGAAGTCTGAAGAAACACTCAAACGTCTGATGTCGATCTTTGTTAAATTAATTGCTTTTAATAAAATTATATAATATTTATAAATCTTAGTTAACTTATTATTATTGTAAATCTCACTTAATAGTTATTATTGCTATTATTATTGATATTATTATTATAGAATACTTGGTAATATTCTATATTTTTAGATACTTAGTTAACTTTTATAAACTAAACTTCTTAATTTTTATAAAATTAGCAAACTTAGTTAATTTTTTATAAAACTTAGCTAATCTTTATAATACTTAGTTAATTTTTGATTATTGCTATTATTACTATAAAATACTAGGTAATATTTTATATCTTTATATACTTAGTTAACTTATATAAACTAAACTTGTTAATTCTTATAAACTTGTAAACTTAGTTAATTTTTTAAAATACATAATTAATTTTTATAATACTTAGTTAATTTTAAATTATAGCTATTAAAATTATAGAATACTTGGTAATAATATTATTTTTAAACTTAGTTAACTTTTATAAACTAAACTTCTTAATGTTTATAAAATTAGTAAACTACGTTAATTTTTTATAATACTTAGTTAATTTTTGTAATACTTAGTTAATTTTTAATTAATGTTATCATTATAGAACACTTGGCAATATTTTATATTTTTATATACTTAATGAACTTTTATAAACTAAACTTCTTAATTTTTATAAAATTGTAAACTTAGTTAATTTTTTATAATACTTAGTTAATTTTTATAACATTTAGTTAATTTTTATAAATCTTAGTTAATTTACTACTATTATAAATCTTATTATTATTTTAGAAGTTTAGTTATGTTTTGTATTTTTATGTACTTTATTAATATTTATAAATTAAACTTGTTAATTTTAACAATCTATAAAGTCATACTAAAGATACATATAGGTTTGGATATTCAAATAGTTCACAATCTGGTTTATGTAAAATAATGATGTAGCTTTAGCAATGCATATGTAAACAATTGAACTGCCTTTTACTTGAATGCAACCAACCAATATCCAATTTGTAACCCAACATGACTAGTTTTTCCATGCACAAACCAAACTCTAACTTCTATAACTAGACCAGTTTAGGGGTGGCTAGTTATTTGTGTATTTTTTCATGATTTCAAAAGTAAAACAATATGCACCAATTGAGTATTTATAAATGTGGAAATTGGGGTAATGACATACCTTCAGCACTTGGCTCTTTTGTTATTTTGTAATTTATGTCTGACCCACATTCTATTAATATATATATTTCATTACATGAATAAACTAAATCTAAATGAATAATTTACTGATGGGGATGTCTGCATACCTACATCCATATCCATTTATTCAAATATTGGATTTTATATGTTCCTTGACACATATGCGTATGGATTTTAGATTTTTACGGGATACATTGACAGGCTTGTGATTTTTCAATCCATTTTTCATATACTATTTTTCTTTTCATATATTCTAAAATGTTTTATCTTACTAGTCTCCTTTGAGAGCATGAGTGCTAGTATATTCCAAGCTGATCTCATCTCCATGTTCAGCGCATACTAAATCTAAATCATTATACCAAACAAAATTTGGACCAAGACAGTACTAAAACCTTTAAATTGTCAATCCAAAGGCCATGGGATGGAAACCATTGGACATCATCTACAAATACTCAATGTAAAATTAAAATGAATTCTGTTTAGATAGAAAAACAAAACAGAATTGTAATCAACATAACATAACAAAATTGTAAACAGAAGGAACAAACCTTGATGTCGTCTTTTGAAGCATCTAATGCTTTGTAATATATTTATTGATTCACAGTTTGAAGCATCTCTCCTACATATGTATCCTTCAAAATAATAATAATAATACTTTAGATTTGTTATCCAAAATGAACATGATACATTAGTCACTTACCGGTCTTCTGACTTTTGCTTTCAAAAATCAAGTAGAAAAAAATCTTCTTACCAAATAGATCTTTTGACTTTTGCTTCCAAAATTGAGGCATGGATTACTGGAATGGCATCATGTGAACGACTATGAACATATACTAAAAAAACCTGTATTGATATTTGTATGTGAACATGAGAAAAAGATAGATAGCCTATGACAAAAACCTACTTGATAAAAACTTGAACAGTTTCAAACGTCTGAAATGGATTTCGGCCAACACTCTGGGACCATTTTATATGTTTGGAATTTATTTCAGACATTTCTAATTTGTTTCAGTCGTCTGAAAATGCTCTCGGGCAATTCCTAGGCCTGGTTCACAACCTGAAATATATTTCAGGCGTCTGACCTGCTCAGGTATTGTTTTCCACATCATTCCTCATCGTACATTCATTTCTCAGCGTACAAGACTCCAACATACAAGAAAACGAATGAGTTATATGCACAATATTTATCAAAAAGTAATTCTGGTTTTTGCTGAAAAACAGGTAAAATTAGTTTTGACATTCAAAAGGGTCGTGTATAGAAAAAGCCATGCTGGCTCATATTCGAGTTTTTATGGGTTATGAAAAAGACGTTAGAAAGGCAACTTTATCGTGAATTATGCACACGCACAGATACACTGGTACAGAAAGAGATTGCAGAAAAATGTAAACTGAAATGATTTATTACTGAATTGAATACATGTACAACGAGAATCCTTATGTTTATACAGACATATGGTTTGGGCTTTGTAACGTAAAGAATAAACAGTTGGCTAAGCCCTTTGTAACGTAAAGAATAAATAGTTGGCTAAGCCCATTATGATTGTTACTGAGATATATGACCGCACCAGGTATGTTATGTTAGCCAAGCCAGCGCTTCATTCATTTTAAAAAAACCCCTCAAATTAGGTTACGGGTTCCTTCAGAAAACCTAATTTGCCATGGCGGCGCATATAAATCGCCTCTTCAATGCTCGAGCTAGGACTCTTTGAACGTTGAAGAGGCCCTATCGGGAAGTAGATCAGCATGGAGTCATTGCGATGGACATCGAACGAAAGTGGCGGCGCTTGTAAATCGCCTCTTCGAGGTTCGAGATAGATGACATCGAATATTAAAGAGGCCTTACAGCTGGAGACATCATTTATCTAGGACTGAAATCAGGTTGTATGTTTCCTTTAATGTTTAGCTCTTCTCATAGTCGAATGAAGTTTATAGCTGATAAGGATTTGGTAAAAATGTCTGCTTTTTCATGATAACTTGGCACATGATTAACTTGAAGCTTTCCTTGCTGTACATGTTCACGAACGAAATAAATATCAATCTCTATATGTTTATTCTTGGCATGTTGAACTGGATCTGCTGTCATATAGACAGTGCTTTGATTATCACACCATATAATTGGTTTTTTGATAGAAAGTATGTTTATCTCCTTTAATAGAGATTATAGCCATAGGATTTCATTAGTAGTGCTTGCAACACTGCGGTATTCTGCTTCTGTGCTGGATCTAGATGTAGTAGATTGCTTTTTGGAGCACCATGAGATTAAGTTGTTCCCAATATAGATGTAATATCCTGTAACGGATCTTCTGTCGTCACTGTCTGTAGCCCAGTCAGAGTCACTATAGGCAGTGAGGTTTAGGTGATTACTGGCCTGTAGTGTTAATCCAAAGTTGTTAGTCCCTTTTAGATATTTGAGAATTCTCTTTACAGCCTTCCAATGCTCGTCAAGAGGATTCTGCATAAATTGAGAAACTTTATTAACACTAAATGCAATATCAGGTCGTGTTATAGTAGCATATTGTAATGCTCCTACAACACTCCTATAATGTTTTACATTAGTTATGGCTTCTCCCCTGTTTTTAGATAGATACTGATTGGAAATCATTGGTGTTGGCAAAGATTTAGCTCCATCCATGTTAGTTTTAAGCAGAATTTCAGAGATGTATCTTTTTTGACACATGTGCATCTTTGACTTTGATTGTTTAGTAACTTCAATTCCTAAAAAATGAGAAATTTCACCCAAGTCTTTAATAGAAAACTGCTTATGTAGAAATTCTGTTAAGTGTCTGACATCATCATCACTGCTTCCTGAAATAATTAAATCATCAACGTATATAAGAATGTATACAGTAGAAGTATTACAGTGCTTAATAAACAATGATGAGTAAGATTTTATTAGGTGGTATCTCATTGAGTTTAGAGTGGCTTTCAGCTTCTGGAACCACACTCGGGGCGCCTGTTTGAGACCATATATAGCCTTTTTTAGCTTGCAATTTTGATTAGGGTTTTGAGTAAAACCCTATGGCTGTTGCATATATTTGTTTTCTTGTAAATCACCATTCAAAAAGGCATTATTTACGTCTAAATGTTTTATTTTCCAATTATTATTCAAAGCAATGGTAAAAATAAGTCTGATTGTGGAGGGCTTCACAACAGGAGATAAAGTGTCACAAAAATCAAACCCATGTTTTTGTGTGAAGCCTTTTGCTATCAATCTTGCTTTGAATTTGTTTATGGATCCATCTGGATTTTTCTTGAGTCTATATGTCCACTTGCAACCCAGTATATTTTTATTTTGAGGTGGAGGAACTAGCTCCTATGTATTGTTTATAATGAGAGCATCATACTCTTCTTTCATAGCAGTTTTCCGTCTTTTGTCTGTAACAGCTTGATTAAAATTAACTGGTTCATCTTGACTGATGGAGGCAGAGTAGATTTTAGGCTTGAAAATTCCACTTTTAGCTCTTGTCATCATGTGATGTTTTGATTGAATGAGAGGAGAGTCATCTGGTGAGTTTGGTTGAGTTTGTTCATTGGCATTGTTCTCTGCAGCGTTGTCGTTGCTTTGATTGATATCATTTTCTTCATCATTTAAATTTTGATTGTCTTTTGCAATAGGTTGCCGATAGGCGTGGCTGGGAGGTTCAGACTGATTTTTGATGTTGTCTTGCCGTGGAATTGTCATGTTTGCTTTGAACAACAGCAGCCTCAGTGCCACTTTGATGCTCCCACAGATCATGTATGAGAGGTATCTCAGGTATGGCAATCTTTGAATTATAGACTTTCTTTGATGTTTTAAAACTAGAATCTTTATGTGGAAAAGTTTTTTCATCAAAGATAACGTGTCTACTTATGAATATTCTGCCATTTGAATCAATACACTTATATCCTTTTTGATTTGAGCAGTAACCAATAAAGGTGCATGGTTTAGATCTATAGTCAAATTTATTTGAGTAATGGCCTTAAGTGAGGTAAACATAGACAACCAAAAGCCTTTAAACTATTGTAATCTGGCTTAACATTGTATAACTTTTGTAATGGACTGATTCCACTTAAAATTTTGAATGGCATTCGATTTATTCGAAACACAACAGAATTGAATGCTTCAGGCCAGTATTTTAAGGGTAAAGAGGCTTGAATTCTGAACCACCATCAGATTGTAGGATTTTTAAAGTACTGTTAAATTGATTTTCAATCATATTGATAAAATTTTGAACAGTATTACTAGTATCAGACTTATATTTTAGAGGATATAACCATTTATATCTAGTGTGTGCGTCCACAAAAGATATGTAATATTTGTAATCAAAGTCAGTGCTTATTGGGGTTGGACCCCATAAGTCTGTAGCAACTAGCTCAAAAGTTTTGATGTGTTCAGTAGTAGAATTGGCAAAAGGCAACTTATGGCTTTTGCCCATTTGGCAAAATGTACAAATATATGGTAAACTAACATCATTAAAGGGTATTTTGTTGTAAAGAAGAATTTGTTTGACAATTTTAACACTAGGATGTCCCAATCTGTAATGCCATAGATCAAAAATTGAATTAGGAGAGTTATAACTATTCAATACAGACATATTACATGCTGAATTCACATCAGTAGTACTACTGCAGTTATTAAAATTGAACTTATACAGTCCATTTACTGCATCACCCTACAATAGTATATCATTAGTTAGTATATCTCTAACTAAACAATATTCAAGATAGAATTCAAAGTAAATGTTATTATTTCTAGCAAATTAGGAGAAACTTATCAAATTTTTCTTGATCTTGAAAGGCAAAGCAAACTATATTAGACAGAAGAGAGAACAAAAAGTACATTACAAGAAATCAGCATTGAGAAAAAAACAATAATCTATACAAGTGAAAATATAAAAAACTCAATGCTGAAAGAAAACACTCACAACACTCAATTCCATACAAGAGAAACAATACTATACTAAAAATAAACCAGAACAGCTACTAACACTTCCTTGCTACCAGCATATTCTCACAAAAACTCCTTGTAATCATCATAGCATGCCAGAGAGCCACATTCATATGCACAGATTAAAACACCACAATCACTACACATAACCAAATTATATAACTCGACACTTCTTCAAGACTTTAGCTTATATCACTCTGAAAACCTGAACAACACTCATTATACCATGACCAAAGGATCTTCTATTACGCTCAGCCCAAATTTCATAGACAAATTTATTCAAAAAAGTTAAAAGAACCTTTGTTTTCTGATTTTTCCATCTTGTAGCCTTGTAGATGTTGAACCATTCAATGATGCTGACAGACAAAGGCTTGTGAAAATTACCCAATGCCAATAATCTCAACCATATCTGAAATGAAAAAGAGCATTCAAAAAACAGATGAACATTTGCCTCCACTTCAGCTCCACATAAAAAACATAATTCATCAGTGACTATACCAATCTTATACAACTTCTCTTTTGTATTTATAGCGTTTGCCATCACTTTCCATAAAAGAAAATTTTCCGTTGTAGAATTATTTGTAAGTCACACCCTTTTAGCCCATGGAAAAATCTGTTTATCACCTTGCAAACATGAATAAACATGCTGAATAGAATGAATCTTCCCCACCCAAGAAGTATTAAGTTCACCATGCATTACAAAGTTTCCAAAAATCTCAGACCATAAGGATCTCAGCACAGCTGAACTTGAATATGGAAAAGAGACTAAACCATCAATAATATAGTCATCAACTATAGCATTTTCTGGAATACCTGAAAGCCTTCTCAAACCAAAATCCACCATAGAACTTAAAATCACACCAGGTTTATACCATGGATCATGCCAAAAAGTCAATCCTTTAACATGCATATAGTTACATTGGACCATAGGCAAAAATGCACTGCGAAGCTTCAAAATATTCCTCCAACTCCAACTACAATTTAAAGGAATTTCCATTGTCCAAAAATGCTTATCACGTATTAAATTAGCCTTAACCCATCTAGCCCGAAGACAGGAATCAGGCTCATACAACTTCCCAATATAAGAGGAAATATCAACTTTGTTCCATAGTGACAAATTAGTAATACCCAAACCCCTATGTCTTTTAGCATCAAACAATTTGGTGAAAGAAATAGGAATCAATTGTTTAGAAAAAGGGTCTCCATGCCAAAGAAATTTTTCTCGATCTTGGGTACCCTTAACAAATTATTTAGAAATAATTGCCTTTTGCCATTAATACTACCTCTACCAGTGTGAGAAATGTTAATACACGTACCGTTTCCCATTGAAATTGTCTGATTACCTTTATATTCTCTGTTGCCGAGGTTGAGATTTTCCAGATTATTGGTTATGTGATTGGTAGCTCCAGAGTCTGGATACCAGCTTTCATCGTTGATGTGTTCAGCTCTGGCACACTCGGCCTGACTTCTAGATAAATCAATTTGGGATGTATCATTCTGAACTTGAGCAATATTTACAGCGGGATTAGATCCTCTTTGATTATTAGGAGTTGCATTGACAGCAAAGTTGGCATTGAATCTGAAGTAGCATCTTGGAGCTGTGTGACCAACTTTCTCGCAGATTAGGCATTTTGGTCGGTTATTGGTATTGGTCCCTCTACCTCTACCTCTGCCCTCCTCTTTGAAAGGTTTGATTAGTTTTAATATTCTGATTCTTGTTTTTGTACTGCTGCTTGCATAGTTAATAGAATAGTCAATTTCTTGAATTTTTTACTCTCTATTCTGGCTTCATGAGATAACAGTATTGCATGAACATCATCAATAGAAGAAAACTGTTTTTGAGATGAAATTATAGCCTCCATAACTTCATATTCTTCACTTAATCCATTTAAAATAACAAGAATTTGTTCAAAATATGGTAGTTTGCTACCTGCAGCATCTAGCATGTCACACATAGACTTAATCTTTGCAAGATATTCCTTTATAGGTATACCTTCTTTTTTGATTTTTTGAAGTTGTCTTTTATAGAACATCACTTTTGCATACGATTGATTGTTGAAAGATTTTCAACAGTTTGCCAGATTTCATTTGCGGATTTGCACCCAATTACATGTGGAAGGAGATTTTGTCCAATGGATCATAACAACCATGAACAGATAAGTCTGTCTTGTCGAAAATACTTGCTGTATTCCACATTAGGTACAATAGTATTCGATTGATCAGTGATAAACTTTGGAGGAATAGCACTAGTCCCTCTTAAGTACCCCTCAAGACCATAGCCTTCAACTGCTGTTTCAATTTGAAGTTTCCATAGTAAATAATTGTTTTCTTCTAATTGAGAGGTAATGAGTTGTGATTTTGGACTAATAACAGGTTTTGTAGGATTATTAATTGGAGGATCAGGATTGGTTGAAGTAATCGAGGGTTGGGATGCAGCATAAGATGCATTATCGTTAGCCATGATGATAAAGATGAATAAAGGAAATGTAAGAGGATCAACGAGTGCTGGACAAAGACAAAAGAATCTGATGGAGCTATGGCTGCTGCAATCAGAAACTCAGATGTGATGAAAAAGAATGCTGATCTGAGTTTCTAGGTATGGTGCAATTGAGTTTTGTGAATTCTTGAAATATTTGAATGCTTTTCTTGAATCTTTCTTGCAAACAATCCAATTTTCTGTTGAGTTGCAGTCGCAATTCATACATTGGCAAGGCACATTTTGGATGATGCAGCCGTGTATGAGTTGTAATGGCAAGGCACTGATAGAAGATTGGATAAACCCTCTTCAATGATGAAATCTAACTGAGAGGAGGGTATTCAGCTTAAATAATGAAATCACTCTGATAAGTTGATTGAGAGATTCTCCAATTTGGATCGACATAGCCGTAAGGCTTTGATTATGCTCTAATACCAAGAAAGAGATTGCAGAAAAATGTAAACTGAAATGATTTATTACTGAATTGAATACATGTACAATGAGAGTCCTTATGTTTATATAGACAGATGGTTTAGGGTTTGTAACTTAAAGAATAAACAGTTGGCTAAGCCCTTTGTAACGTAAAGAATAAACAGTTGGCTAAGCCCATTACAATTGTTACTGAGATATATGACCGCACCAAGTATGTTATGTTAGCCAAGCTACCGCTTCATTCATTTAACAGGTACACATAAAGTGTGTGTAAAATGGTGTGATGTCAAATAATTTTTTATTTACTAACAAATACCATTGTCGGGCTAGTCAAGATACCCCGGAATCAAAACCACATTACAAAAATCATGCACTGATTAGGTTTAGAAATAAAAAAAAGGCAAAACATTCCAGTTTCCACAGGGTATAAACCGGATCAAGTAACAAAAACAATCTTTATATACGAAATGTGAATGAAGTACATACAATTTAAGGAGAAATCTTGTATATACCTCAGCAATTTTTATGTTTGGGAGTAAGAGACTATTGACTAGGATATGCCATAAATAATCTCCAACTCGAGGAAGAACATAAAGTGCCAACTCAGATTTATGGTCTCCGGTTGCAATTTTTGTGTAAACATTTAACCCCCTGCGATAATAACATAAGTGTTAGGGACAATAAAGTTATTTCAATGAAAATATAATACGAATTGAAGTAAAATAAGTAAGAATTACATGGAGTATTAAAACAAAAGCAGACAAGAATGTGGTTAATCGAGCTGCACCCAAAGCAGCATGCCAAGATGTTCAAGTAGGAGATTCCAGGAGCTGGAAGATTCAATGTTACATAAAATTGTTTGTGTCAATGTGTCATCCAACCTCTAATATTAGGAGTGACTTAAGCGTTTCAATGTTACATAAAATAGTAGATTGCAAGTCTAGATCACGCATGCAACGTTGCTCTGGCACATAATTCCGCGTAACTAGACCATGCTTAATATATAAAGCAGTATGAATCTTAGCAACAATTTTTTGTGATAGTATCCCTCAGAGAAATGCGACGTTAGTGATAGTATCCCTCAGAGAAATGCGACGTTAGTGATAGTATCCCTCAGAGAAATGCGACGTTAGTGATAGTATCCCTCAGAGAAATGCGACGTTAGTGATAGTATCCCGAAACGCGGGAGGAACCAACCATAGTCAGGGGTTCAACAATTTTTTGTGGAACTGGAACCATAATTGAGTCTAATAACACACTATAGACAAGGCGTCAGATGAACACCGACCACCAACATAAGCTTCAGCCACAATTTAATTATCCATAGAAATAGCAGTTCCAGTGCACAAATCATAAGATTGTGATGTAGTGTCAACAAGGACATGCATACTAGAATGAGTACAACCCAACACATCTGCATTCATAATAAGCAGCTACAACAGCCTGAGAATCACTTAACACCAAGGCACTATCAAGCGCACGATCATCAAGAAAAGCAATAATAGCCAAATCACTTGAGGCTTGCATGAAAGGGCCATCAGCCTCTAAAGCATTTGACGCAGCAGCACTACGACATTGAAAGGCTGGACTAACGCACTGTCGTAAGCATGAACCGAAACAGCAGCATCAAACCATGGACTGGCAGCCACAAGCCAATATCAAGATCACACCCCTTCTCCATAGCATCCAGCAAATGAATAGTGTCAGAATGGTGACTGGGTAGACCATTATCAAGAGCGACAACAACACCTGCACTAAATCCATGACAGCAATTTGCATACAAAATGAAATATGGAGAGAGATCAAACATACAATGGTCGGCATGAGCTAAATATATATATTGTACATACTACAACTAATGCACTATCATAATAAGTGTATATGGTACATATGACAATCACACCATAATCTATATAATCTTTAGCCATACACTTAGTCCAACGACACAATATCTGGCTGACGGTATAACCAAGATGACAACTCGGCACAAACATCGTATTAAGAAGAACACAATATGACCTGAGTACACAACCACTCCTACTAAGCACATATTTAAACACCTGTTGGAATTTGCCCAACGCACTACAAAATGGTGTTACAGCTAATTATTCAAACAAAAAATATTTCTTTGGACAATGATATAGTCTAACCCGTATAAACTGCCATGCTTGTTTACTCCATATTTTGATGGTATGTTCGCAAGTAAGGTACATCATTTAAACACGCTTTTTTTTATATATAACTTAACTTTAGCACCATTTGATTTAATTTTACTTTCCAAAATTCTTTTCTAACATTTAAAATACACTAAAATGCGAACTAAATATCCTTCGACAATAATAGATAATTTCGCTTCTAGAACATGAAGTCATACTTTAGCACTAGAGAATTTAAGAAAAAACATTTCATCAAGAAGGCGAACCCGAAGGCCGCCTCTTAGTTTCTAGGCACAAGAACACTAAACATCGTAGCAATCCGAGTTGGAACCAAGAATGAAAATAACCAAGTAATCGGAGTAGTAATAGATTTTTCATTTCCTCAGCTGAAGGCACTACAATGTCATATATTTCTATAATCAAAAGGATTTGATTGTGTGCACACTCACATTTCTAGGAAAAGTAGCAAACAAAGAAGACCATTTGTTAATAACAGTCGGGTGAGAAACTTGTTTAGCAAAAGGAGGCAAAAAGTAGTATCAGAAGATGCGGAGAAAGAACGACATTCAACAGAAAAGAATTAACATCAACATCATTTAAATTCTGACAATCTATGACAACAATTGGGTAGACCATTGTTTGTTTGACTCACTGCTAATTTTCTGTATAGTACCGTCAGGCCAAAAAACATGTGTACAGAGTATTAGATCTAATTATAACAATTTGCATCGTCCTACTTCTCAAATTGTCATGAGATAACGAGTCAGTTTGGGTTTGTTAAGCCTTTGACACAAAATGCTAGTCTGCCACAAAATAAAATCATACTTTTAAGTCAGGAAAAAAGTAAGCATGAAGTAAGGGCTATGGTATGAAACATTATAAGAGTAAGAAAATCTGGATTAGGATTCTTATAAGGATAATACAATATTTCAATTCTTTCAAATATTTCCTTCAAGGGAAAATATAAATTCATATCGTGAACTATATACTAAATAATAAATTCATTATTTTCGTTTTGAGAAAAATATAACTTTTTACCCGAATAATCATAACCGTAATCAATAACTTGCCGTAATCAATAACTTGTCGTAATCAGATGTTGTGATCTATTAAATAATCATAACCATATATATTCAAAGCCAATCTACCTTCAGACCCAGAAGTTTTTACTAGAGAAGGTCTGACCGAATTTCCAGTCAGAAGGGACAACGTTCTAGGAGGTGGAGGTGCGATGGTTGCTTCCAGTGACCGTAAAAGAGAGGGCCTGCCCTACGAGAACCATGTTGGATTGCCAGATTTGCCCTATTTTGGGATTGACGATACCCAAGTTAGAATTTGATTCACCGAAGATCGGTAGCTACTGGGGAATTAGGGGACGAACGAAGTTTCATTAGAGATTCACGATAACTTTGAATTTTAATTTGGCTTTAAAGAATTTTGGGGAAAATGTGGTAGTTTACTTAACGAAGCCAAAAGAAAGAAATACGACCGAAATTAGTAGGAATGGAGTGAACAAAAATAATTTTCTGCTTTAATTTATCTACGCGTTTTGGCTTTAAAATCACTTATTAATGTTTGTTTTTGACAACAAAGAGTGAAAAACGTTGTCTTTTGATATTATTGATAACCACATTTCTTGAAGTGTCTCAGCACAACTCCTATTTTAGTCACACCAAGCAGACTCGCGAGATCAGGGTCACGTTAATACCTCATATGAGAATTGTTCGCCAAACGTCCTACTTCATTCTGGATTCTCCACCACGTACACAATTGTTAAAGTGGTTTTTCGATATTGGCAGAGAGTATGATAATATCCGATCCCGACCTCTTTAACAACAAACACAAACTACACACTGGTTGGTTCTTTTACATTACAAAACGGTTCATACTTCGTATCAAAAATATAAAATTTGCTTCAAAACCATTTCATATCTAAAATATAATACACCGTCATATTTAAGATCTCCATCTAAAATTCAAATTTACAATTCTGAAACAATTCCGAAATTTAAAAAAAAATGAATATTTAAAATAGCTGAAATTGTTTTTATATTAAGATAGTTCGGATATACTTGAAATAGTTTGAAAAATAAATAGTAAGTACATTAATTTTTTTTATACAAATAGGTTGAATTTAAAAATAGGATTTATCAAATTTAGTTAAAATAGTTGGTAAAGTGAAATGGTTATTTAGTATAACGCTTTTTTTAACGGTTTAAAATAAAATAGTTTGAAATAGAATTATTTCCTCCCAATTACAAATAAACATGAAGTCACATTCTAATTTTAAATGGATTCAACTCAATTTCAATATTTCTATTCGAACCAACTTCCATTATTAAATTCGATTCAAACGATTTGATTCAAATATTTAAAGTTTCCACTTAGAATTCTCATTTTGAATTATTTCAATTTATGACAAATCTCAAGTTCATAATTCAAATATCACTTTAAATCAAGTTACTTTGAAGTAAATTTCAAAGACTTCTAGTTATTTTAAATTTTGAAACAATTTAATTTCAGTAGATTCAATTCATATTCAGTTTCAAATTTTTAGCTTCAGTTCACAACATTAAATAAATTTTTTTAACATTTAAATTTCAAAATTCAAAGGAAATCAATTTATAAAACAACTTTTATATTGCCTTTAAAACAATATTTTAAAGTTTAAAACAAAACTCATTTAACCAATCAGAGTGCGTATATAATTTTCTATCCTATGGCCACGTGATACTTAAATTTAATTTTAGTATTTTAGGGATGGGTATATATCCTTTTAATCCAAATACGGGTATAGGTAAATTTAAATGATTAATCCTAGGTTTATTTGATGCCCGAAACATCTAGGGTAAAAGGTTGGGATTAATCGGCACAAACAACAATCATACATGAATAAGGTGAATAACGGAGTGAATCATAGTATTAAACATCGATATTTCAGAAGTACTAATCCAAGGCATTCATCAAAAGTAATACATCCAAACAATTCAATATCACATCAATTTAATATTTATCATGTGTTAGGAATTAAACTAGCAATTAAATTTCAATTTTAACCTAAATGTAAAATTTAAATTAGTAGTTAAATTAAATTATATTATCGATGTAAATCAACATAAATATGCATTTTCAACTACCAAACAACAACCTATACAATCATATCATAACATGATTTTAATTTAACTCTAATCAAATATCTTAGTTTTGCATAAGTGAGTTTAATCACTCACCTTTGGTTTTACCTTGAACCATAACTCCAGGCGCACACAAATTTTTTAACAGTCTCTAAATTCAGCAAAACCAATTTCATTTCGTTCAGAATTCTGATACGAACCTAATGAAAAAACCACATGTATATTAAAGCTCGTATGAAAAGTTATTCACGTTAGAAGTTATACGAATTTGAATTTAAATTGGATTAAAATAATAAATAAATCACGTCACCTATCTCCTTCTCGCTCCCGCTATGCTACAGACATGAAAAGAACGTGAAAACCCATCAGGCCATGCCATCTTTTCACCAACCACCGCTAATGTACTCATCAATATGATGATCGAAAACCACCGTTTCGAAGCTCTGGCCGAAATGATGCACCTACACCTGAAATCCGGCCTACGCACATCGTCTAAAATGCCTTCGATATAAGAAGATCCGCGTGCCACTCAAGCTGATTTCTGTCGATTCCAATTCAGACGATAACGCCACCGTACAGATGTAAAAATCTCGTCGTGCTCTGTAACTTTGCTTTTGGAATCGCATCGAATCGTTGTAAGGATGGAGAGAAGAAGGGCATTATCTGGCCATCCAAAAGCGATGGCCACCAGAGACGAGTTAGGGTTTCTCTGAATATTTTATTAATATTTGCATTGGGAAACATGCAAAAAAAATCTGAACTTGGATTTGGATGTGTTCATAGGCATTCTATAAGTTAGAAGGCCTTCTGAACACACTAGGAAAGGTTTCGAGGCCAAATATGAAGTCTGCAACAATTATTCTTCAAAATCAAATTATTTTAGTTTAAATTACTTAAATGATTTCAACACATTTCAGCATCATACGGCCAAAGGATAAGTCTAGCCGCTACGAAATTTGAAACGGTATAATAATTCACGGTTAAAGATCCAATGAAACTGGTTTCGTCGTCTGTGACCAAAATGGCTATTTTATAGGTTAATTAATTTATAAAAATTCCCAAATTTCAATTATCTACTTTTAACTTAATTAATAAGGTTTATAACATCATTTTAATCAAACTAGAATTTAAACTGACTTTATAAATCAAAATCATTTAATTTAACTTCCAAATTTTTATATTATTTACCAAATTCAATTGGAAATTCAATTATAAATTAATTAACTTAGTATCATTCAAATATTTCAATGTTTAATTTCAAATTTTGATATTTATTAATACAAACTAAATCGTAATTTCATCTATAATCAATACAAGTTCTTATTGTCATAGTTAATTGGCTCATACCATAAAACTTACATAATTAAATCATATATAAAAAATTTCTAATGATATAATAAATCAATAATCATATTAAATTTAATAATGTATGAGTATAAAAATACAGTTTGTTATAATCTCCTTTATAATAGGATTGTCTGATGGTGACGATTCTGATAATGATGATCTTGATGTTGTCCATAGTTTTTCTCTCTATCAAATATTCCCTAATATTATCCTCCTTGCAACCTGTATCCGAATTGATTCAAATCTTGTGATTTTTGTTTGTAGTTTGCATCTGATGTGCTCTTATACCTACATATTTTCAAATCCATGTTATCAATACTTAAAACTTATAAAACTTGTTTAGTTCCATAAATTTAGCATATATATATATATACGCACACACACACACACACATCACATCACAAATTAAAAATCTTTATAAACCCATTTAAATTTATAAATTACTATATGTGTATACATGCATGAATAAACTATATCATTATAGATTTCAACCAAGATAAAATCATTTTCTTACAAAGTCTACATCTTCAAATCTTATATAAAATATATGGTTTATAAAAATATAAACATCAATTCCTTTCAGAAATATTGGTATTACCAAAGCAAAGTATTA
Source organism: Allium sativum (assembly GCA_030737875.1). Classification (NCBI taxonomy): domain Eukaryota; kingdom Viridiplantae; phylum Streptophyta; class Magnoliopsida; order Asparagales; family Amaryllidaceae; genus Allium; species Allium sativum. Next base: position 937,350,820 of record CM060913.1, on the reverse strand, counting down.
TTTTCAAATATACATCTTCTAAAATATATATCAGAATTTCAATACTATATCAAGAGAATTATATAACTATTTCAAACCAATAATTAGATAGGAATGAACTTGCTAGAAGATTTATACTCCTCTTCTACTTCTTAACTTGTTATGGACAAGGATAAGCTATAGGTTTCGAATTAAAAGCTGAACGAACGAAAAAAACCTAATCAAAGAGGATCTACGAAAGAAGATGGATTCAAATGGAAAGGGAATTTCAAAAAAGATTTAAATACGGATCAAAATTTTATATCCGAAAATATTTGTTTAAGAATATGTAAAACCATTTATTCTTTCAAAATATGCTCTCTCTCAAGAAGGATGCGATTGATTCCACTCATTCTAGGTTATCACTACCCTTTCCCTAATGAGCTTTTACCCCATAGGCTAAAGCTTTGATAAACCAAAGCTCTGATACCACCTGTAACGACCCGCCATTTTGACTGTGCCAAACAACAAAACATGTCAACTCGAACCGTCCAAAATGACAGATTGTTATTAGCTTATGGGGGTAAATAGAATAAATAACAGAATCACAAACAAAAATACAGAGCAATATAATACCTCGCGAAAGAAAATACATAATATAATAGTAGTTCATGAAGCTACTAAATAAATTTTACATCAAAGTTTACATAAACAATACAGCAAAAGTCTAATACAATGATTTCTAAAGATAACTATATAAAGCAGGAATGACAAGGATAGCTAGAACTAGATCAACTGAACATGTAGATATAGATGAGCAAAACCCAATAATATAAAACATTAAGTGTAAATCTCGGAAGCTGTGATAATTGATCTAACCTGAGCAATAATGCAAAACAACTCGGATCAGGACTAACATTCTCTTAAAAGTAAATCAACTCAAATGAAATGTTCGATGAAATGCAACTAGTAACTTAAAGGATGTTTGGGATCACCATCCTCTAAGGATCCGTCAAACTAATACTATATAGTATAATACGCTATATACAATAGTGTTTATCAGTAAAGTAAAGTATCAAAACAGCGTAAGCCGGATTACCATTATTACCCTTATAGCGTTTATATATACGCAAAGTATATACAGTACCGTACTTCCTCCTTAAACTAGAGGGCTATCAGAGGGCACTCCATATAAAACAATACAAAACAAAGTCGTAGTGGGCTCGTGTATGGCATATGACAAGACATGCAAGGAATGCTAGGGTAGATTCACCGTTTGCAGATCCGGACTGGTGGTAACGCATATCAGCCACTACCTCCAACCTTGAGACAAACTCCCATAATCAAATCGGAGGGTGGCCACCAAACACATCACAAAAGTAATAGAACGTTATCGAAGAAGTGCGCTCGATAAGACGAATGACCTCGCTTGGTCTCGACGTAGCTCCTGATTTAGTAACATCAAGCCGACTCAAGATAGTTAGGGTCTTGTAATTAATATGAAATAGGAAAGAGAGTCGTTTTCCAAACCATCCTACTTCATTCTAGATCTCCAACGTGTACATAGTTCTTAAAGTGGTTTTCAGTATTGGAAGAGAGTATGATAATAGCTGATCCTAGTCTCTTTAACAACCAACCGTTTACATTTTTCACACCGTGACCATCATTTTATAAATCACTTTGTAAAATCGTTTATATGAAATCTCATAATCGAATTTGAAATCAAATTTGTACCTAACTTCGATTATATTTAAATTTGAAATCAACTCAAATCACTTAGATCAAATCGATTCGCAACCATATCGTAAAGATCTCAAATATAGTATAAACTAATACAATAACATTTAATTTTGATTATAATTAAATTCCAAAAATGTTCACATAAAAATTTTCAATTCAAATCCAAAATCGACTTATATTCGAATTATAACTTAAAGAACTCAATTTCCATTTAAATCAATACCAAAACATTTAACTTCGATAATATTTTGGTTTGGTTTATATTCGCAAAAATTCAAGTTCAAAACAATTCAAATGATTCAATTTTACATTTTTAAGAAATTGTTTAAAGTGGATTCATATAAATTCAACATTTTGGTTTGAATTTAAAATGTACAATTTAAGTCAAAAACTTACATCTTCGATTTAATCAAATCATATTGTGTTTTGTAATTCAAGTCATAAAATTCGAAATCGTTGTTTATAAATACAAACAATTCACGTAATCAAGCTAACTTTATAAGATTTCATTTAAGTCGTTTCAAAAATCCATTCACTTAGGTTAAAGTTCAGTTTATATAATTCAAATCGAGTCATATATTTCAACCAACAAATCATAACGTTTTACTCAAGTCGTACAATTCAAATTCACTACTTATAAATTCGAATCAAAGTCTTATATTTCAATTTAAACAATTCAAACAAATTTAAATCCATTATTATAAATTCGATTTAACAGATTTCTTGATTCAAAACAGATGATTTATAAAATCAATTCCATATATAAAATTTATATACTCAAATTCACATACGGTCACTTAAAATCGAATTCATTTCATATCAATTATAATTCCGAATAAAACATCAATTTACGTAATTTAAGTTCATTTCTTTCAATGTTCAAACCAATTAAAATTCACACTTAGTTGATTTAAAATCAAATTCATTTCATATCCATTATAGGTCCACATTCATTCCTTAAATTTGGAAATTCAGTTACAAAAACAATTTCACAATTCAAGTCCATCTCTTATAAGTTTATATCAGTTCAAATTCAAATTCAAATTTCATATCTTATATAAGTTCATTCGTTAAGTCAAGTATTGTTATATAATTTTGAACGTTTAAACCTCGAATTCAACACGGAAACCTTAACTTATCCATATTTGAGTTTATTATTAAAGTTTGTAAAATATATATAAAAGAAAATTTAATTTTGAATATATATATATATAAATTTATAAAATTCTAAAAATAAATTAGAGTATAGATTAAAAACATATATAAGTTAAAAAAATATAGAAATAGGTTTTAAAATAATTGTTCATAATAATATAAAAGTTTAAAATACTTATATGATTAAATTATATGGTTTAAAATAAGTAAAATTATAAGTAAACATTAAATAAGTATTTAAATCTATATTTACTCATAAAATCATTTTAAAACATATAATTTAAAATTTACAAAATTAAAGTTTAAAATCTTTAAAATGTAAATACAAAAATATAAAATATAAAATTATTATTTCAAAATTAAAATTTTTAAATCACTTTACTTCAAAACATATGACCTACGGTGTCTGTATATAGTTTTCTACTCTATGGTCAAGTGATACGGATATTTATCATTTCAATCCGCAATTTAAAATTTTACGAGTATATATCATTTCAACCCGTAATCCCAAATTCAGTAAAAATCATTCAGGTCTATCATTTCAACCCATAAAGATTTTTTCCCGATCTAATGTCCGTTCGGGTATGTATCATTTCAACCCATAGTGATTTTTCTAAAATATGGCAATCAACAACATAAATCAATGATCATATAGCATCAATCGTATCATAAGTCATATACCATTAGTGCTCTTACGTGTCTTATGAATATCATGTCATATATGAAAGGGTTGTATACATATCAAATAAAACAATTCCTACTGGCAATCCTATACATTTCACAACATTTCATTTATGCTAATCAAACATCCATGAAACAATGTAGGTCAAGTGTGAGATAAACTTACCTTTCGTGGCATTTAGAAAAGAGACGATGTTCGACGGAGAAATTGATATGGATACCGAAAATCAGATATGACCCAAGCACGACAATACAAATCAATCCTTGATCTTGAACACAAACTCGACTCGAATCAACATGGCAAACTATTCTTGGATCCTTCGCACAAGATTGGAATCAACAAATCAACCAGAACTCTCTTCCCTCAATTCACCGCAAATATTATTTTTCTCTTCTGTAGCTTGAATCAGGATAAACATTTCATACAAACATTTCAACAAATGATCAACACCGGGATAACGTGTACAGTGACATGGCGTGGGTTTAAGGCTGGTGCAGGCTCTGGCGATCGGAGTAAGACGGTGAAATATTGTAGAGATAAAACAAAAGGGTTGATCCTTCTATATTTTCAGCTCAGGTCTTAGGTATGGGTGATGAAGAGCTGGTGACTCACGAGTGCAGTTGGTGCTGGAAGGTGTCGGCACTGGCAGAGGGAGTTCAGCGGCTTGGCTTAGGAAGGTGGAGCTGGGGTGTGGTGGAAGAAAGACGTGAAGACGTGGGAGAATAAGATTTCATGGAACAGGAGAAAATGGCGGATGTTGTTCCTTTGCTTGAAGAAAGTTGTTCCTTTGCTTGAAGAAAGTATACAGATATTTCTTATGGGAAGAAATGTTGGTTTACAACTGTATTTATTATATGATATGAAAAGACACAGTATACCCAAAGCAACGGTTTGGAAGAAGAGAAAAGGTTTCGAAAATCGAGAAAACGCTTAGCAAAAGTTTTGGATGAACAGACCAGAAACGCCAGTTTAAAATTCAAACAAACGGACGTGTACGTGAAATATGTTTTTTTACTCTATGCATGGCGTTCATATAAAGAGACAAGGATGTTTTTTTTCTTGTAACCATGGCATTACATGCATGCAAAGTTGAAGCTTGTCTTACCATTTTCTCTTTTCAAATTTGTACACGTAAGTTTCTAGGAAAGGGAAAGGTATTAGAAAGCACGCATGCATTTTAGAAATGGAAAGGTGCATACGTGAGTATGAGTTGTTTTGAAAAAATATTTCATGTGCAACTTACTAAGCTTTGGAAATAAAAAAACAAATGGTTGGTTTAGTAAAATAAATGGATGGGTTTAGCAGACCCAAATGTCAAGAAAAATATGCAGATCCAAATAAGGACACATCGAACTCAAATAGCACTGTTTCAAAAATGATCTACGCAAACCTTTTCGCAATTTCAGCATGAACCGAGCCCCGAAGCTGACAAGTGGATATATTGTGGTAATCAACACGATAGGATGGACACAATAATATATAGTTTGCAGTGTCACGATGCTCCGTTTGAAAATGCATTACGAACCCCTTTAAACGTAAAATTCAGACAAGAAAACAATTAAACGGATGTCAAAACGTCCAGTTTTTCGCGAAATGGATTGCGCTGTTGGATTTGTGACATCGAATAGAATATTTTTCATGTTTGTCCGAACTGGTTTCGAAGAGATTTTAAAATCGTTATAATTTGAATGTTATGCGCAATTTTGCACTGAAATAACGCAACTGATAAAAAAATCAAATTTTCCGATGAAATTTTTAGAGCTGCTACAATTCACTGTACGTATTTCAAATTCTAAATTTCCATTACGAAAAACCATAAAATATTTTCAAAGTTAAAATTCAATTTAAATCATTAAAAATAGCAGGTTGTTACATTCTTCCCCACTCAAAACTTTTAGTCCTCGAAAAGGAACGTGGCATAGAAATAGTAATTAAATAATTTATTATATTTAAGATTAAATAGTTCATATCTATTCTCATACCTATATATATAATTTGAAATATATATATATATATAAATCAAAAGTTAAAATATTTTCGAATATTTCAAAATAGTTTTAAGTATTCACTTGACGTATTGACTGACGATATATATCTATCCCACTTTCAAAACCTGAAAATAGACATTGATGATGCCATGGTCATCCCCAGAATCATTTTCAGGCGACTAGAGTACGACTCTATCTATCTAGTACATATAGAATTTAACTTATAAGTTGATCGAACGCATACCCAAATCACTAAGTATTCGATAGGCCAACTTTAACGTCAGGTGAGTACTCAAAACTTCTTTCTATATTTAAAGAGAATATATACCAAATTTACAAATCATATATCATAAATAATATATTTCAAATCATTAAAATTTTATGCAGGGAAAGTTATATCTCTCACCACTCATTTATTTATTAAAATTCAACCTCAATCTTTAAAAAACATACAACAATATTATTATTAAATCAATTACATCACAATATTCTATACTATACCCACATATTTTCAAATCCAAGTTATCAATATTTAAAACTTATAAAACTTGTTTAATTCCATAAGTTTAACAAATATATACATCACAAATTTAAAATCTTTATAAACCCATTTAAATTTATAAATTCCAATATATTTATGCATACATTAATAAACTACATCATTACAGATTTCAACCAAGATAAAATCATTTTCTTACAAAATCTACATCTTCAAATCTTATATAAAAGATATGGTTTATAAAAATATAAACATTAATTCCTTTTAAAAATATTGGTACTACCAAAGCAAAGTGTTGTTTTCAAATATACATCTTCTAAAATATATCAGAATTTCAATATTATATCAAGAGAATTATATACCTATTTCAAACCAATATTTAGATAGGAATGGACTCGTTGGAAGATTTATACTCGTCTTCTATTTCTTACCTTGTTATGGACAAGGATAAGCTATAGAATTCGAGTTAAAAGCTGAACGAACGAAATAACCTAATCAAAGAGGATTTACGAAGGAAGATGGGTTTAAATGGAAGGGGAATTTCAGAAAATATTTAAATACTAAACAAAATTTTATATCAGAAAACGTTTGTTTAAAAAAATTTAAAACCATTTTAAAGCCATTTATACTTTCAAAATATGATCTCTCTCTCTCGAAGGATTCTGCGACTGATTCCACTCATTCTAGGGTATCACTACCCTATCTCTAATGAGCTTTTACCCCATAGGCTAAAGCTTTGATAAACCAAAGCTTTGATACCACCTGTAACGACCCTCCATTTTGACTGTGCCGAACAACAAAACATGTCAACTCGAACCATCCAAAATGATAGATTGTTATTAGCTTATGGGGTAAATAAAATAAACCACAGAATCAGAAACACAGATACAGAGCAATATAATATCTCGCAGCGGAAAATACATAATATAATAGTAGTTCACGAAGCTACTAAATAAATTTTACATCAGAGTTTACATAAGTAATACAACGGAAGTCTAATACAATGATTTCTGATACAAAAATAAAAGATAACTAAATAAAGCAGGAACGAAAAGGATAGCTGGAACTGGATTAACTGAACATGTAGATATAGATGAGCAAAATCCAATAATCCAAACTCTAAGAGTAAATCTCGAGAGCCGTGATAATCGATTTGACCCGAGCAATAATGTAAAACAAAACAACTCGGATCAGGACTAACATTCTCATGAAAGTAAATCAACTCAAATTATATGTTCGATGAAATGCAACCAGTAACTTAAAGGATGTTTGGTATCACCATCCTCTAAGGATCCATCAAATTAATACTATATAGTATAATACACTATATACAATAGTGTCTATCAGTAAAGTAAAGTATCAAAATAGCATAAGAGGTATTACCATTATTACCCTTACACTGTTTATATATACCCGTGGTATATACAGTACCGTAATTCCTTCATAAACTAGAGGGCTATCAGAGGAAACTCCATATAAAACAGTACAAAACAAAGTCGTAGTGGGCTCGTATATGGCATGTGACAAGGCGCACAAGAAATGTCAGGGTGGGTTCACCATTTGTAGATCCAGACTAGTGGTAACGCATAGCAACCACTACCGCCCACCTTGAGACAAACTCCCATAATCAAATCGAAGGGTGGCCACCAAACACATCAAAATAATAATAAAATGGTATCGAAGAAGTGCGCTCGATAAGAGGTATGACCTCACGTGGTCTCGGCGTAGCTCCTATTTTAGTCACATCAAGCTGACTCAAGGTAGTCAGGGTCTCATAATGAGACGACCCAAACTTTCGATGAACAAAATTAAGGATAATCGTAAGGAGTATAACATAATTAAAACAATAACAGATCACAGAACATAAAAACCATTACAGCGGAAATGTAAATGTCATCACAACATAACATCACAGATAACAGAGTACGTAGTACAGGATACAACTTAGCAAAACAGATGTCTAAACAGGGAAAGAAATAAAGTCTCAATCTCCCAAAGTACATCAATACTAAAATGTCTCAAATACTCAAGAAGCAAAATAAAAGATAAAATGATAAGGTTCTTCATCATCTTCATCAGCAAGCTCTAGTCCAGAAGATATCCTTACCTAAAGACCTGTCAATTGGCTCCCCATGTGGAAAGAGAGCACCCAAGTTTGCAAAGGTGAAACAAACTACGGGTCAGTCATGGGACTGGTATGAGAATTCTAACTAATATAACTAATAGTAATAAGGCAAATTCAAAGACCACGCCGCTAACGCGGAACGGGTTTTTCCCAAAGAATTGTCGTGCATAATGAAAGGTAACTGAACAAATAAAAAAGTGAATCGTAAAACAACGCGATGCTTTATTTGAAAAATGGAACCGTTATAAGACCCAAGTCCCATCACACAATGCAACGCAAACCGGAGGATAGGGTTTTACCTTATAATGGTCAAGAGATGATAAATACGTAAAAGCGATATTAATAATAGTGTGTATATGTTTTGATAAAATAATTCAAAATAAATGTATCAATCCTAGACGGCATGGGTACCATATATCATGTCGCCATACTAGTAATACAATCAAAACCGCATGGGCGTATTGGGAATTGGTTTCCAACAAGAGTCAAGGCTAGGAACAATCTCCTTACCGATTCGAGACACTCTAGCCAATGTCTCAGGATCACACCTACGGGCAACCCTTGGATACAACAGGGTCGGTCCACAAATAACGTTAGTGGATTAGTTATGCCTGAACACACGCTCCCCGGTCCTATGGGACCTACAAATCGGCCATTGGCGGCCGATAAGAATAAACCGAGGCGCCTCAAAATCCATCAACCACATAAGTAAATGTCGGCCAGTTTTAAGTACCGACACCACTTCTAGCTAGAAAGAAACGTGTGCACTCCCTGCGTTCCTATGCTCCGTTTTAGACTCAACCGGGGTGTGAGGCTCGCAAAGTAACGTTATACACAAAGCTACGCCAAATTAGGCTGTGCTTTGATCATTCCACAAGGCCTGCCTTTCAACAAAACCTTGATCAATTGCATCTTGGCGTGCCACATTGACAATTCACGCCATGCGACCCATAACTATTAATATATCTTAGGGTGTTAAGTAGAGAATAAATTCTCTACCACCAATCTGATATACACTAATAGAAATTGATTTAATTACATGGAATAAATTCCAACGTCAGACACGCATCCATTTACAAGTCCGTTCTGCGTTTGAACGAAACCGGAGACACCTGAGAAGGTTCTCACCTATCCGGATAATCAACACGTATGTCCGGAAGATTACCACGGTTTGACCCTTTCCTAGGAGCAAGCCAGTCAAGGGCATCAGTCGCCATCCATTCGCCGTGAAGATCGCCGGTCTTCAACCGCCGTCTTCTATATTTTGCCTCAATCGTCGTGTAATTATTTGAAATGAGTTGAACTCGGCCTTTTCAAATAATCATTCGCAATTTTTTTTTAATCATTTCATATCGTTAATATTTATTTATAACGATTTATCGCTATCTTTATTTATTTAAAAATAGCCCAATATAAATAAACGACGCTTCGGGTCGGTGGGCGGCCCTAGCGCTGTTTTTACCAAATTTTGATTTATACTTATCTTGAAATCTAACCGTTGGATTTTAACGAAATTTATATCGTTGGAAAGATCTTCCCAAGACAGTCCTAACAGTTTCAGTTTTGGGAAAATCCGACGGTTGGATCTTACGGTATAATCGTTTAAAGCTACGATTCTAAAACGCGAACTACCGCGAGTGATTCTTTAGTTTACATTAGTATTTATATATAATTATATGTATATAAACCATTCGATGTATCCTCTATCGTATTTAACATACCAAATAAAAGAAATATTTTATTTGGCATGTCACAACCATGTTCTAACAAACAAGGTACATTTTATTCATATGAGATTACAAATGTAAATTTATTTAATTTAAATTCTAATATAACCATGTCATTATAAATGTAATTTTGATACCGCATATAAATTCTAATATATGCGACGTTATTTATAAATGTAATTTTTAACACCACATATAAATTCTAATATATGTGATATTATGAATGCAAGTTTTTTCCTTTTATTTTCTAATTAAAAAGTGAAAATGACACTTCTACAACCTTTTTGATTTCATGTTTTGTTTACATTTACGAATGCAAATAAAAATGTACTACCTTTTAAATCATATTTTATTTGCACTAGAGAATGCAAAATAAAATGTATTCTCTTTATGTCATATTTTATCTGCAATGGGGAATGCAAACAAAAGTATTCTTTTTAAATCACATATTATTTGCAATAGAGAATGCAAATAAAAGTATTGTTTTTAAATCGCATATTATTTGCAATGGAAAATGCAAATAAAAGTATTGTTTTTATTTCACATATTATTTGCAATAGAGGGTACAAATAGCAGACGCACTTTTATTCCTATGGCATATTTGTATTGGAGAGTACACATAAAAGAACGAATTCTATTTCTATGTCATATTTGTATTAGAAATACAAAATACAAATATTAAGATGAACCTAAATCTTATGTTAATATTTGTGTCAAAGGACAAAATTTAAAAAGGCATTCATTTTCCTATGTGTAATATTTTTATGTTAAGAACACACATAAAAAGGATGACTTTATTTTCCATGCAATACTTGCATTGTAAATGCGAGTAAAAAGAATGATTTTATTTTCTTATGCAATACTTGCATTGTAAATGCTAGTAAAAAGAATGATTTCTTTTCTTATGCAATACTTGCATTGTAAATGCAAGTAAAAAGAATGGTTTTATTTCCTTATGCAATACTTGCATTGTAAATACAAGTAAAAAGAATGATTTTATTTTCTTATGCAATACTTGCATTGTAAATGCAAGTAAAAAGAATGATTTTATTTTCTCCGTTTTGTTTCTATTTTCCTTTCTATAAATGAACTTGCAAAAAAAAATGTAAATTAAAGTACCTTTCGCTTTCTATGTATATTTGCATCGAGGAATGCAAATAAGAGAAGAATTTATTTGCCTAGAAGAAATGCAAATAAAATAATATTTTATTAAAAGTAACTCTTTTACTTTAATGTAAATCTTTGTTTTAACATTTTGTTCGCGTCAAGGGATGCAAAAAGCTAATTCTTTATTACAATGATTTGTTCACATTTGTGGATGCGAATAAAAAGATAATTTCTTGTTACAATGATTTGTTTGCATTTGTGGATGCGAACAAAAAGTGAACTTTTAATTTTAATCATTTGTTCTCATTTGTGGATACAAACAAAAAGCAAGTTTATCCTCTCATTATAAAATATAAATAGAAAAGTAAATTTTATTCTCAAGTTTTATTTACATCATAAAATGTGAATAAAAAGGTAAATTTTAGTTTCAAGTTATATTTATGTTTTAAGAACACAAATAAAATTGTAAGTTTTTATTTCAACTCATATTTACATCATGAAGTGAAAATAAAAAGTAAATTTTTGTTTCAAGCTTTATTTGAAAGTAAATCTTTTTCTTTATTTATACATTTTGTTCACATTGAGAAATGCAAACAAAATATAATATTTCACTATTTTGTAAATCTCTATTTTGTCCTTTTTGTTTGCATTGAAAAATGCAAACAAATTATAATCTTTTTCCTTTATTTCATTTCAAAGTAAAACTCTTTTACTTTTTTTTTTTTTTACTAACATTTTGTCCGCATTGAAAAATGCAAACAAAATACAACCTTTTGTAAATTTCTATTTTTGACATTTTTATTCACATCGAGGGATGCAAACAAAATATAATTTTTTTTCTATAAATTGGATCAATCCAATTTCTAACACAAGCGATAACGTATGAATGGTGATAATCAATTCTACACAAGTGATAATACATATGAATGGTGATAATCAATTCTTTGTTTTGGAATTGATAAATTCAATTCTAACTCAAGGGATGACATATATGAATCGTGACCATTTTATTTTACTCTAAATTGATAATTAAATCAATTTAATTTTTAATCCACAGTGATAGCATAGCAGTGATAACATGGCATATTATAAACATGAACATCATATGGATCTATAACACTTATTCAATCATAGAACAATCATCATCAATCATGAACAAACAAATAGATCTGAACCTTATATTGAAATTACATCATAAACTGAATAATTTATTTTATTATTAAATTTAAATAAAGAATTCTCACAGTCGTTGCGATAAAATTCCAACTGTTCAGAATGGTCCCGTTTTAGTCCTGAGGCGTAGATCCCCTTCATACGATCACAACGCTTCTGAAATTTTCAGATTTCGAATCCGAATGAAGAGGTTATGACCAAAACAAGTTGATAATTAAATTGGATTAATTAATTAACAAAGGTAATTAAGCTTAAACCTTTCTTCCCTTCTCTGTATTAATCGGCCGTTGTTTTCAAAATGGGTTCAAAACTTTGGATTCAAATTGCCGGTGATTGAGTGAATGATTTAAGGCGCCGTCAGTTGGAGGAGGACCGGCTTGGAGGGGGCACGTGCGCCGAGCACGCTGGGAGGCGCAATAGGCTATGGTGGGGCCGGCGGCGTGCGCAAGGGCGCGGGTTTGGGGGCTTTGTCCTCGAGCTAGGGCCACGAGAAGGTCTGAAACTGGTCGGAGAGGAAAGAGGAGGAAAGGGGCTTCGAAACAGTGTATGGGTTGCGTTCTAATTCGAAGGGAGGAGGAAGAATTTGAAGAGAGAAGGTTTGAAGGAGGTGGCGGTTGATTTGAGAATGGGGGAGACGATGTACAGCGATACCGTATTTTATACGGTATTTCTAGGGTTATTTAATTATTAAATTATAATTTAACCCAATTAAAGCCCGTTTTGCAAACTCCTTATTTTTCAACCCAACGACTACCTATCCTAACTATTTACCCCCATTCCGGACTCATCTGAATATGTCCCGCAGGCCCACGAGTCCGTCTCGGTCCCCGTTTCTCAAATTTAAATATAATTCATTTATTTTTATAATTCAAACGTATACAGAAATTTACCGGGACCACATATGAACTCAGAAAATTCCAGAAAAAATATTTCTGGCTTTCTTTTGACGATACGGTCCTAACAAAATTAATTTTGTTGAATTCTGAGCTCGTTTGAAAAATGGCTATTTTTCAAGTCGATTAAAATTGACCAAACTGAACAAAACACAGTTTCTTTTGCCACGCTCACATACTAGCTCGAAAAATTCTAAAAATTGAAATCTAGCAATAATTCGACATTCCAGTTCCAACAAAAGTGACTTCGTCGAAAACAGAGATCGTTTGCAAATTGACTAATTTCACTGGCTTTTATATTATTTAAAAATAGGATTTTTAAATTCTGCCACATTTTCTAGCCAAATTATTAGAAATAAATTTTTTAAATTGGCTCGGATTTTCGAGTTGTTACACATAATTAATATGAAATAGGAAATAGAGTCGTTCGCTAAACCATCCTACTTCATTCTGGAACTCTACCGCGTATACAGTTGTTAAAGTGGTTTTCAGTATTGGTAGAGAGTATGACAATAGCTGATCCCGGTCTCTTTAACAACCAACCGTTTACATTTTTCACACCATTGCCATTATTTTATAAATCACTTTATAAAATTGTTTATACGAAATCTCATAGTCGAATTTGAAATCAAATTTAAGTACTTAACTTTGATTATATTTAAATTGAAAACAACTTAAATCACTTAAATCAAATCGATTTACATCCATATCGTAAAGATTTCCAATATAGTATAAACTAATACAATAACATTTAACTTCGATTATTATTAAATTCCAAAAATGTTCACATAACGATTTTCAATTCAAATCCAAAATCGATTTATATTTGAATTATAACTTAAAGAACTCAACTGCCATTTAAATCGATACCAAAACATTTAACTTCGATAATATTTTGGTTTGGTTTATATTCACAAAAAGTCAAGTTCAAAACAATTCAAATGATTCTATTTTACCTCTTAAGAAATTGTTTCAAGTCGATTCATTTAAATTCAACATTTTGGTTCGAATTCAAAATGTACAATTTGAGTCAAAAACTTACATCTTCGATTTAACCAAATCATATTGTGTTTTGTAATTCAAGTCTTAAAATTCGAAATCGTTATTTATAAATACAAACAATTCATGTAATCAAGCTAACTTTATAAAAGTTCGTTTAAGTCGTTCCAAAAATCCAATCACTTAGGTTCAGGTTCAGTTTATATAATTTAAATCGAGTCTTATAATTCAATCAACAAATCATATCATAACATTTTACTCAAGTCATACAATTCAAATTCACTACTTATAAATTCGAATAAAAGTCTTATATTTCAAATTAAACGATTTACACAACTTTAAAACCATTATTATAAATTCGATTAAACAGATTTCTTAATTCAAAACAAATGATTTATATAATCAATTCCGTGTATAAAATTTATATATTCAAATTCACATACGGTCACTTAAAATCAAACTCATTTCATATCAATTATAATTCTGAATTAAACATCAATTTACACAATTCAAGTTCATTTCTTTCTATGTTTAAACCAGTTCAAATTCGCATTCAGTTGATTTAAAATCAAATTCATTTCATATCCATTACAGGTTCAAATTCATTACTTAAATTTAGAAATTCAATTTCAAAAACAATTTCACAATTCAAGCTCATCTCTTATAAGTTTATATCAATTCGAATTCAAATTTCATATCTTATATAAGTTCATTCGTTAAGTCAAGTATCGTTATATAAATTTTGAATCTTTAAACCTCATATTCAAGTCGTGGAAACCTTAACTTATCCATATTTGAGTTTATTATTAAAGTTTGTAAAATATATATAAAATAAAAATTAATTTTGAATATATATAAGTTTATAAAATTCTAAAAATAAATTAGAATATAGGTTATAAACATATATAAGTTTAAAATATTATAGAAATAGGTTTTAAAAGAATTTTTTTAATAATATAAAAATATAAAATACTTATATGATTAAATTATATGGTTTAAAATAAATAAAATTATAAGTAAATCTTAAATAAGTATTTAAATCTATATTTAGTCATAAAATCATTTTAAAACATATAATTTAAAATTTACAAAATTCAAATTCAAAATCTTTAAAATATAAATATAAAAATATAAAATCTTAAATTATTATTTTAAAATTTTCAAATCACTTTACTTCGAAACATACGACACTGAGTCCGTATATATTTGTCTACCCTATGGTCAAGTGATACAGATACTTATCAATTCAATCCACAATTTAAAATTTTACGGGTATATATCATTTCAGCCCGTAATCCCAAATTCAGTAAAAATCGTTCAGGTCTATCATTTCAACCCACAACGATTTTTCCCTAATCTAATGACCATTCAGGCATGTATCATTTCAACCCATAGTGATTTTTCTAAACTATGGCAATCAACAACATAAATCAATCATCATATAGTGTAACGGCCCGCCTTTATGCCCATTTTTACAAGTAATTAAACCGACTTAAATCGTTCACAAAAACGGATGGTTATTGGTACTAACATATTTGAACACAAACAATAGAACTTTTGTTTCATTACAAAATTTTTACATTAGAATTACAAGGAAACAGAGTATACCATAAGCTCGGCGGAAACAAAAACGAATGCTCTTAGCGGAAGAAGTATCATCCAAACCCTAACTCTTAGCTCCAAAATCTGAAAACAGATCGTAAACTAACCTGCAAACTAAACTTCTAGCTGCCCGTGCAAAATATGGGCACCCAGAGTTTAGGTGTGGAAAACAATAAACTCCAAGTTAGTCGTGGGACTGGTGTGAGAACACAAAACAGTTTATATATATATGGTTTATTTTAAAGTTGGGAATTTCACCGGACAACGCCACTTTCGTGGGACAGGTTTACTCCATGTGAATACCTGTGCATAGAAATTCGCAATGACTTTGAAAAAAAATGAATCTATCATAAGCTCGTCCCACATCACACAATGCAAGCGCACACCAAATGGGAGAGTTTTATCTTATGATAACCAAAAATGATTTTATACGTGAAAATCCTCTTTTTATACTACTATTAGTGCATAGTGTTGAAATCATTTCGCAAATAAATATAGAATCATAACCCCATAACCCCAATTGGTTATATTGCCATATATACAATCAAAATCGCATGGCTCGTATTGGAGATTGGTTTCCAACATGATGGTTCCTGACATGAAAGATCAATCGAGGACACGAAGCTAAGTATCTCCCAGTTAACATCCAGACAACGGACACCAAATACATAGCGCAAAAGTATATATCCCGGATAACATCTAGACATCGGACACCGTATATACTCTATTCCCTCAGGTTTCGAAAATGGATCCATTCGCCAAAGCTTTCAATTTTCACAGAGTTTATGTATATGTATACAACCTAACCGCCAGTTCACCATCATTCCGGGGTGTGAGGTTCGTCGAGGTCACGATATACACAAAGCTACGCTTTGATAGGCCATGCTTTGATCGTCATTAGCTCATTTCATATCTCAAGTATGTCACATTGTCCCTTCACTACATATCACTGATTTCGATTAATACATAACCTCTAAGTTCATGTGGCTTAGAGTCGAGAATACATCCATTGCCACAAATTCGATATGTATTAACATAAATCAGTGCTACGCAGTTCATTACAATGTCAGACACACAATCTATACAATTCCGATCTAGGTATGAACGGAACAACAATCCGAAAATCTTCAAATATATTCGGATCTCATGCCACTTATAACCTCGTGTTGGGAGATCGGCCCAACCGAGACATCGGCAATCAATCCAAGCAATTCGAAGATCATCGGTCTTCACTTTGCGATTTCCAAGTCTTCGGTTATTCATAACGTCGTATTATTACTTGGAATGGTTTTCGAAAATATATTCGATCCCGGTCTTTCCAAGTAATAAGCGTATTTAAAACGATAGTTATGGATTATACAGAATTTTGATTTGAATCTCCTTCCCAATCATTGTCAATTTATTTACAAACAAAGTTGGGTTAAATCAGATTTCATAAAGTTCCTTACCGTTTTAACTCTTCTTTTCGATCCAATATTCAAATTCCCAACCTTATGTTTCAAACAAGATTCATTATTCGTCGTTATCATTGTATACATCTACAAAGCTTAATTCAGATTTAAGTTTCTATTTACGATAATCAACAAATTCATATTTCAAAATAGAATATATTTCTCATATCAAATATCTTAGTCATTCCAAATCTATTTACATTCAACATGTAATATATTTCATATCAAGATATCATAATCATTTCAAAATCGATTTTTATTCAAAATAGAATATTCTTTCTAATCACAATGCCATAGTCTTTTTGAACATCGGTTTATATTCAAGAAGAAGAATAATTTTCTTAATTTCAAATCTCAACGTGAAACAACAATTTAAATCGAGACAATTCCAATTTCGGAAGAATTTATAGATATTTAAAATAAACTGAAAAATAGATAATTTTAAATAAAACATTTTTTTGAATATATATTAAATAATTATAGTAAAATAAAATAATTTACATCACTATATATATTAAATGCTTTACTAAAATAATCTTTAAATAATAAATAATCTTTAAGTAATAAATATTATAATATAATTTATTTCAAACTACAGGTATATATATAGTTACTTCTTTTAAAACCACAATTGTTTCCTTCTTCCAAATTTCAATAATTTAAATTTTATATTCCACCTTTGATAAAGTTTATTTCATTTCCATATCTTGATTTCAAAACAACATTCAAATCCAACTTTTCAAATTTAGAGGGATTTAAATTCGTATTCAATCCAAATCTCAAACAATTCCAAGTAGTGTTGCATCCTTTCTTTAAATTTAAAGAGAATTATTAAATTCAGCTTTAATCGATTAAATTTGAGTAATCAAAATCATAAATAAAATAATGTTTTATATTTACATTGGAGTTCCAAAATTCCTTTACTTCAAATTATCCTTCAAAATTTCAAATATTCATTTCGAATTAAATCAAAATCTTAAAAATAATATTTTCCAATACTAGTTAATTTTTTCACAAGTATCGTTAAAAATCTTTACACAAACCAACGTTGAATACATTTCAAAACCTTGTCCGATTTATATTCCAAAACTATTCATGAGCATCAGTTGATCATTTTAAATTTCCAAATAATTGCGATCTAACTTTTTTTTTTTTTTTTTAATTTATTGAAACACTTTCAAAACCATTTGTCTTTTATAAAGATCACTAAACAACTTTATTTGAATTTCCATACAGTTTGAAAATTTTCTTTCAACCCGATTCCAATAATTATTCTATTGTTTAAATGATCATTCATTGAAAGGAGAATTAAATCGATTTTCTATATAATTCCATAACTACCGTGTGCGATTTCACATCATCAAAATCAATCCAATAAACCAACAATATGGACAGACATGAATTCATTTATTAAAAATCACAACAATTTAAACAACCAGTTTATCATGCGTCAAGCGTTACGGTCGATAACGCTAGTGTTTAGTGTGTTATAACTTCATAATCGTCTATTCATGCATTTCATGCAACCATTAACATCCACTATCAATTAACTAACTAACGTTAATCAATTATAATTACTAACTAATTATAATTAACCATTAATTTAAAATAAATTTTAAATTAGAGTTCTCACCCAAAGCTTTCCAATTTCCACTGACGAATCCATCTCGACTGCAAACAAATTCCGGATGACCACGTATAACCTTTGCGGATGACGTTACCATCTCACGTCTACTTTTTTTTCCTGCAACTAACATACAAGCATTCTACGTCCAACATGCATGCAAGCCAAGCAATCGATTACCCGAACTAGGCCAAGAAGGGTTCAAGGATGAAATGAATCAAATTAGTAAGGCCTTGATATAAAATCACAAGTACCAAGCTTCACTTAAAATGACCAACAAGGAGGACAGCTAAGGTCTAGCACACCCAATATTTTGATGAGCAAGGCCGGTACTTGATTCAAACAATGGCCACAACATAAAAGGTCGTGAGGGGAAGAGTTTTGCATGTTGTTCTATAGGAAGCTCAGCATGTTGTTTTGCGGAGAAGCAGAGGAGGGTAATGGCAGTGGGTATGCGGTAGGTTAAGTCGGCGCAGGAGCTGATGTAGGTGGTTTCTGAGGCGGCATGGTGGTTGTCGAGGCCGGAAATGGATACTGGACCGCTTAAAGGGGGACGAGTTGTTAGATGGGGAAAGACAGAGCTAGTTCTTTAGAAGAGGGGGAGAGGAAGGCTGTTGTCGGTTGATGGAGGAGAGCGGGCCATACGGAGGGGTTTAGTGCGGAGTTGGAGATGCTTGAAGTCACTGCATGCAGCGGTGGTGGCAAGGTACTTGACTACGGCAAGGGACGGTGATGGTTTGCGATTACAGGGCGGCTGAAGGAGCTGCTGTGTTTAGGAAGCGGAAGTGGTCACGTGGGGTAAAGTTTGTGTCAGTCTGGATGGGTGTCAGGCGGTGCGGTAGGAGGCTGTGGCGTCTGGAGGTTGATGGAGAGAGGTTGAAGGTGTGAAGGTATCGGACGGGATAGGGTTTTGTGAGGGGAGAAACGCGGTAGAGGGGAGAGGAGAGAGGAAGAGGGTGGACAGACTGGATGTGTCAGTGGCGACTGACGTGAGCGGGAAGCGGTGGCAGCAAGTAGGAGCACGGCGACGTTTCTTTGGGAGGAAAGGGGTCGAACTATTTTGGGGAGGTGAACGCTGCGGTTGGTGGAGAGGAGGAGCGAGGTTTGGAAGGCCGGAGATAGGTGCGGCGGCTGTCAGTGGGGACTAAGGCGGAGCTTGGCGAGGTGGTGGATGTGGCGGTGTACTGATGTGAGCGGTGGGCTGGAGTGGAAAGCCGTGGGCAAAACAAAAGGGTAAGCAGAAAGGCGGAATTTGCAATTGGGAAGAGCAATTTATATATTTTTAAGAGGAAAGGGATTGACAGGTGGTGAAAGTCTTATATAATAATTGACAAATGTAAAAAACCTTTTACACGTGCTGGCCACTTTGAAAAAGGCAATATACAAGCATTACTGGTATACGTTTGCTACCGTTTGTGTTTTATTAGTTTGTATGTACCATGAAAAGGTAAGGGTAGGCAAAACATTTGGGTTCGAATGCACTCTATCTATTTATTTATTTATTACGGAAAAAAAAATGAAATTTCAATTGCATATAATGAAATATACTTATCCCAAAATAAAATAAAACCAGTTATCTAATTATAATTTAATTTCAGATTCTGACTGTTTTTAGCTGCCGAATATCAAATCATTTATTGTTTCTCCAAACGGACATGGCTTTAACTAAATCAATTAAATCAAAATATTATTGTATTAGAATTTATATTTAACCAAAACAAATTTTAAAAATTTAAATACTTAATCAATCTTTATAAAATTTACACATATGACATTTTGAATCTCAATATTAAAAATAGATTTGTAGAATCTTATATATTACATAACATAAAATCCTTTTAAAATAATTCAAATTTGTTTAACAAAATTTTATAGTTAAATATAGTCTTAAAATATATATTTTTTTTTTACAAAAATCATATTTATAAAACAAAATATTTACCAAACCCAAAATATATATAAAAAAAAATTAAACCAATATTCTTATTAATTCAATTATATTCAAAATCCAAATAAATTATATATAAAATGTAGAAAATCTTAGTTCGTTACATCTAGCATCAATCGTATCATAAGTCATATATCATCAGTGCTCCTACGTGTCATATGAATATCATGTTATATATGAAAGGGGTGTATACATATCAAATAAAACAATTTCTGCTAACAATCCTATACATTTCAATTATGCTAATCTAACATCCATGAAACAATATATGTCAAATGTGGGGTAAACTCACCTTTCATGGCATTTAGAAAAGAGATGATGTTTGACGGAGATATTGATACGGATACAGAAAATCAGATATGACCCAAGCAGGACAATACAAATCAATCCTTGATCTTGAACACAAACTCGACTCGAATCAACATGGCGAACTATTCTCGGATCCTTAGCACAAGATTGGAATCAACAAATCAACCAAAACTCTCTTCCCTCAATTCACCGTAAATATTATTTTTCTCTTCCATAGCTTAAATCAAGATAAACATTTCGTACAAACATTTCAGCAAACGATCAACACCAGGATAATGTCTGTAGGGACATGGCGTGGGTTTCAGGCTGGTGCGGGCTCTGGCGGTCGGAGTAAGGTGGTGAAATATTGAAGAGATAAAACAAAAGGGTTGCTCCTTCTATATTTTCAGTTCGTGTCTCGGGTATGGGTGATGAAGAGATGGTGACTCACGGGTGCAATTGGTGCTGGAAGGTGTCGGCATTGGCAGAGGGAGTTCGGCGGCTTGGCTCAGCATGGTGGAGCATGGGTGTGGCGGAAGAAAGACGTGAAGACGCGGGGGAATAAGAGTTGATGGAACAGGAGAAAATGGCGGAGGCTGTTCATTTGCGTGAAAAAAGTATACAAATATTTCTTGTGGGAAGAAATGTCGGTTTACAGCTGTATTTATTACATGATATGAAAAGACACAGTAGGCCCAAAGCAACGGTTTGGAAGAAGACAAAAGGTTTCGAAAATCGATAAAACGCTTCGTAAAAGTTTTGAATGAACAGACCTGAAACACCAATTTAAAATTCAAACAAATGGACGTCCAATGAAATATATATTTTTTCCTCTATGCATGGCGTTCATATAAAGAAATAGGGAGACTTTTTTTTGTTTTCTTTTAACCATGGCGTTACTGAAAGAATATTTCTATATTATAGTGGTTCATGTAACTTAGGTTTAATTATAAAAGATTAAGTCCATTTACATAATATGATTTTAATATATATAAGGTGATACCGTGATGAATGGTTTCAATAAAAAGATATTAAAATCTGGGATTAATAATATCCCTCTTACCTTGCCTATATTAAAGGTAGTTACTTTCTCACGTGCAAAAGAAAAAGGGTTTATAAAATAAAAACCCACTTCAGTTATCACGTGGTTTTTTTTTTTGGAAAAATAGAAGAAAAGTCGTAAAACCGTTTTTCTCATTCATCAGAGAAAAAAACGCAAGGAAAAAGGCAAAGGAAGAAAACAATTACAAGTAGAAATTCGCTGCAAAACACAAACTGAAAAACATGGATTAAGGATAGTAAATCTATCTTGCTCATGTTGCAATATAGGGTTAAATCAATTTAAGTCTAGATCCAGAAATTAGGACTGATTTCATAAATGAGAAATCATCAAACAATTTGCTTTTAATTGGTATCAGAGCCAGGTTTAGGCTTGATTGATTTACCCTATTTTGATTTTCGAATTGCCTGTATGAAATCGAACTGAAATGGCCTTTCCTTCGAGCGGCGGCTGAAGGGAGGAAGTAGAAACAAAGTTCAGCAAATAGGAATTCATGTCTCCTTCTTTAATTAAAGCTTATAGGTGACTGTAGAAAGCCACATGCACCGTACCTTGTTCAATTTTTGTTATTTTATTTTCTGTCACATCCTATTTCCTGTATACTTTGAATGCAAGCATTAAAATATGAATTGATGAAACTAAGGCAGGACTTGTTATAGAATTTGAACACATTAGAAAAGTCTGTTTCTACCCATTAAAGTGATTAATGCATTGTTTTTTTTATATATAAGGATATGACTTGTTAGTCACCAAAGTGGCCAATTATATCTAAATTTAGACACAAAATAACAGTGTTCAATTATTGATGATTAAAGCGATGCTAATAATGACATTAGAGTTTGACTGAATAATTGATCTTATTAATTATATTCTAGGAGATCATCCAAAGGTGGATCATTGAGTATAGTTAATAATGTTAAAAGGATTAGTCACTGTACTTAAAGTCGAATAATATGTATATCCAAAGATAGCATTCTTATTTGACTATATGTGTTTTGATTAATTATTAAAGTATTTTAAATTTTGTGTCAATGAAAGTGCTTGCGCTTAAGTATTGCCCAAAGGTTACTTGAATGCATGCTTTATTGTTATATTTATTTTGAATCTATATAAAGTTCTCAAAGCACTAATAGATTAGTATGTATAAATGATTGCAGCTTTATCTAGTGTGTTTGCATCTGCTAACTCTGTCGTGAAGTTCAATGGGCTGAACTATGATGATTGGTCTGAACAAATCCGGTTCACACTGGGTTGTATGGATTTGGACCTTGCAATAATAATGGAGAAGCAACCTTCAACCATTACAGATGCTAGCTCTGAAACTGAAAAGTCTCTCTATGAGAGGTGGGAGCGGTCTAACCGGTTGAGTTTGATCCTCATGCGGATGACTATGGCGGAAAGTATCAAGCCATCTATGCCCAAGACAGATGATGCAAGAGAATTCATGCACAAGATTAAGGAGTGTTCTCAATCGGATTTAACTGACAAGTCGATAGTAGGCAACCTTATGAGTCAGCTGACTACGAAGAAGTTTGACTGGTCTCAGCCTATCCATGATCATGTGACGCACATGTCAAATTTGGCAGCAAGGTTAAAGACCATGGGGATGGATGTAAATGAGACATTCTTGGTCCAATTCATCATTAACTCTCTGCCTGTTGAATTTGGCCAGTTCCAGGTGAATTATAACACCATTAAAGATAAATGGAACTTTCAAGAATTGAAGGCCATGTTAATACAGGAGGAAGGGAGATTAAGGAAGATGAAGGATCAATCAGTTCATCTCGTAGGTCATGATGGTGCCAACAGCAGTAAATGGAAGCCAGGTAAAAAGGACAAGAAGAAGGATAAGGCCCCAAAAGGCACTGACAGTAACATCCAAAAGGAGATGAAGTGTTTCTTTTGTAAGAAATCGGGACACTTCAAGAAGGAATGTCCGAAAAGGAAGGCATGGTTTGAAAAGAAAGGTATGTATTATAGTTATGTTTGCTTTGAATCAAACCTTATGGAAGTGCCTAATAATACTTGGTGGTTAGATTCTGGTGCTACTACTCATGTATCTCATGTAAAACAGGGATTCAGTTCGATCCAGCCCATAAGAGGAACTGAGCAGTACTTGTTCGTGGGAAACAGGATGAAGGCACAGATAGAAGGCATTAGGACTTATAGATTGATCTTAGACACCGGTTGTCGGATAGATCTTGAAAGATGTCTCTATGTACCTGAGTGTGCTAGGAATCTTGTTTCTATTAGTAAGTTGGATAATTTAGGTTTCTGTATTAGATTTGGACATGGTGTATTTTCATTGTACAAACATGATTATTTTTATGGTAGTGGTACTTTGATTGATTCACTTTATAGGTTCAATCTTGATATTAAATTTTCTGAATCCTTGTTTCATGTTGAAAGTCAAGGCATTAAACGTAGTGCATCTAATGAAAATTCTGCTTATTTGTGGCATCAAAGAGTTGGTCATATTTCCAAGGAAAGACTAATGAGGTTGGTGAAAAGTGAAATCCTTCCTCAATTGGATTTTAGTGACTTAAATGTGTGTATAAATTGCATTAAAGGAAAGCAGACTAAACACATAGTAAAGAAACCCGCCACAAGAAGCACTCAGCTTCTTGAGTTAATACACACTGATATATGTGGTCCTTTTGACGTTCCTTCTTGGAGTGGTGAAAAATACTTCATCACTTTTATTGATGATTACTCACGTTATGGATATGTATATCTACTGCATGAAAAATCTCAATCTGTGAATGTCCTTGAGGTGTTCATAAATGAGGTAGAAAGACAGTTAGATAGAAAAGTAAAGGTTGTGAGATCCGATAGAGGTGGTGAATTTTATGGTAAATATAATGAAAGTGGACAATGTCCAGGTCCATTTGCAAAGCTCCTCGAAAGTAGAGGTATTTGTGCACAGTATACAATGCCTGGTACACCTCAACAAAATGGTGTAGCGGAGAGGCGGAACCGTACATTAATAGAAATGGTTAGGAGCATGTTAAGTAATTGTTCATTGCCCTCTTCGTTGTGGTTATATGCATTAAAGACTGCTACGTATTTACTTAACCGGGTTCCAAGTAAGGCAGTTCCTAAGACTCCTTATGAACTGTGGACGGGAAGGAAACCTAGTTTAAGGCATCTACGTATTTGGGGTTGTCCAGCAGAAGTAAGGCTATATAATCCACATGAAAAGAAACTTGATTCAAGGACAGTCAATGGTTTCTTCATTGGCTATCCTGAATAATCAAAGGGGTATGTGTTTTATTGTCCTAGCCATAGTACGAGAATTGTTGAGACAAGTAATGCTAGGTTCATAGAAAATGGTCAATCTAGTGGGAGTGGTGAATCACGAAAGGTGGATATTCAAGAGATTCAGGTTGAATTTCCTTCACCTGTTATTCCACTTAAAGTTGTTGTACCAGTTGTTGCATCACAGTCACATGACGCATTGGAACAACAAAATGATGTCCAAATCCCACAAGATGACATTATAGTGGATGAACCGGTCATAATTCAAGAAGAGATTAATGAACCACAAGAATAGTTAAGGAGGTCTGTAAGGGAAAGAAGATCTGCTATTCCAAATGATTATGTGGTTTATGCTGTTGAAAATGAATGTGACTTAAGCATTGATGAAGATCCAGTCTCATTTAATAAGGCCATGGAAAGCGACAATTCTGATAAATGGTTGATTGCCATGAAAGAAGAAATTAAGTCTATGGGTGATAACAAAGTCTGGGACTTAGTTGAGGTTGCCTAAGGGTTGTAAGACAGTTGGATCCAAGTGGGTCTTTAAGACGAAAAGGGATTCAAAGGGCAACATTGAAAGATATAAGGCCAGATTTGTTGCTAAGGGCTTCACCCAAAAGGATGGCATTGACTATAAGGATACCTTTGCTCCAGTTTCAAAGAAGGACTCCTTGCGGATTGTTTTGGCCTTGGTGGCTCATTATGATTTAGAGCTTCACCAGATGGATGTGAAAACCGCCTTTCTAAATGGTGAATTAGAGGAAGAAGTATATATGGATCAACCTGAAGGGTTCTTGGCCACAGGAAATGAACAGATGGTGTGTAAGCTTAGGAAATCAATATATGGACCTAAACAAGCTTCCAAACAGTGGCATTTAAAGTTTAATGATACCATCACATCATATGGTTTTGTAGAGATTGCCGTTGACCGGTGTATCTACATAAAAGTTAGTGGGAGCAGATTTGTAATTTTGGTCCTGTATGTTGATGATATTTTGCTTGCTGCAAATAATTTAGGGATGTTGCATAATGTAAAGAAGTATCTCTCTAGGAACTTTGAAATGAAAGATATGGGTGAGGCATCCTACGTGATTGGAATTGAAATCATTCGAAATAGATCACAAGGACTGTTAGGACTGTCTCAGAAAGGTTATATAAATAAGATCTTAGAGAAATATAGAATGGACAAATGTTCCGCAGGAATAGCTCCAATACAGAACGGGGACAAGCTCAGTAAAATGCAATGTCCTAAAAATGAGTTGGAGCGAAAGGAAATGGAAAGAATTCCATATGCATCAGTGGTTGGGAGTTTGAACTATGTTCAAACATGTACTCGACCTGATATCAGCTTTGCTGTAGGAATGTTGGGTCGATATCAAAGTAATCCCGGTATGGATCACTGGAAAGCTGCTAAGAAGGTCCTCAGGTACTTGCAAGGCACCAAGGAGCACATGCTTACATATAGGAGATCTGAGCATCTAGAAGTTATTGGATATTCAGATTCGGATTATGCTGGATGTTTAGATAGTAGAAAATCTACATTTGGCTATGTGTTTTGTAATGACCCGAAAATCCGGTCCAATTTGAGCTGACCAAATAACACAAGTCCAACCCCAAATTGCACTGGAAATTCAAAAAATTAATAGAAAGAAGATAGAGGGTGAGGAAAGATAAGGTAGAACTTATAGAATATAAGAAGAAGAAGAACATCATCATCAGAGTAAACACGAATCTCACAGCGGAACGAATAAAAATATAACATAACTTTTGAAATACAAACAGTATGTATACAATAACACTTATCGGAGTACAGCACTTACAACAACAGCGGAATTAATAATAGCTATAGAATCTTGAAGCCTCCTGCTCCAAGCTCCCCAAGTGTATCTGTAAATCCCGACTACTTGACTGCCCGTACAAATTTAGGCACCCAAGAGTTTAGGGAAACAAAACAAAATAAACTCCGGGTCAGTCATGGGACTGGTATGAGTAAAACAGTTTAAAACGGTCTGAACAAGTAAACGATATCTCATAAGACCACGCCGTATAACGGAACGGGGTTTTCCCTTATTAGAATCCAAAATATCTTTATATCAAAAACCTTTTGATATTATAATAATGTCTATGTACAAATAGATATCAATCTAGCAGAAACGCTTTCATCTCACGTTTTACATATAGTATACAATCGAAACCGCAAGCACGTATTAGGTAATGGATTTCCAACTATGACAAGGTATGGAACCACCTTCCGATCAGTGTACTCTAGGAACGATACACTGGAGTTCAACAAGAACATCTTGCAACTCAGCCACACATGACCGACCACTCATTTCGCTTGAGTGTATCGAATGTACATCATCAACGGTTGGGATCAGCAACCGTTCCCGTATATATATATGGGACAACATTGATAGATTTAAGAAGCAAATGAATATTCTCTAGATAGGTGATTATACACCCTACTTCGGAGCGACCGACTTAGCCATGCCGCCTGCCCGATTTCTGTCATTTACCGGATGTGAGGCTAGAAGCTACGCTTATCTTTTTCATATCATATCTTCATTTACTTGGAATACCACATCGTCATAACCCGCCAAATCATTATCGATTTCCTTAACGGTATCACGGGTATGAAGCTAAGAGAAATGAATTCCTCCGCCACCAACGAAATACGTTGAAGAGATCAACATATATGATTCGTTAGGAATACTCTGTCAGACATTCGTTCATACAAGTTGTCCTGGGACTGGACAAACCGAAGGCACTATTCAGTATATCCATCTTAGGCACTATTATCTAAGATTTTTACAACAGCCCTTGCACTTTACTCCGTCTTCAATATATTCAGCATACTTGATTCGCAACGCTTATGCCAATATGGAGTGGTTCTTCGGATAATAATCCAACCGGTCTCTCCATATTAACAACGTAAAATGGTCAAAACTTTGATAGTCGGTGATTTAACTATCAAATGAAAACATGTCCGTGTACACACAACGATCTTATTTCTAAATGGAAATATCGATCCAATCATCAACATATATATATATATATATATTCACATTTCCTTATTTTCTATGTTTAGAAAATATATGTTATTAACACTGGAAAACATTTCCATAAATTATTTACGTATCACTATCCTTCCACAACTATCAGTCCCTAACTGTAAACTAGTATGAGAACGATTCCCTAAGTATAAACCCCGAAGGCCGTAACCAACATCAGATCGATACTTAGGAAACCATTCGACTTACTAATCTCTAGTTAGTTTCTAATTTTGTTTAACTCTATTTCTTTAACTCCATTCGATTAACTCTATTTGATAACTCTAATTGATTTACTCTAATTCGTATAACTAGTATCTGTTTTTACTTTATTTCGAATAACTATATTCGATTTAATCTCCATTCGCTTGACTCTAGATCGCAGCGATCACAATGGTTACGCCTGATTCCCTCAGGAAACATCCGACCGCCGTAGGCTGTCTGCAGCCCTGCGAATTACGCTAGCAGTCGTGCTAAATGGTAACTTATCCTGAATAACTATGTTTGACTAACCTCTTTAAATAAACTATATTTGATTAACTTCTTTTTGATAACTCTAATCGACTAACTCTTTCCTATCTCGTTAATTTCCTTTTTCCTTTTATCCTATTTATTTTCTAAATCAATGTTTCTTTTACAATTCCATTTATTTTCTAAATAAATATTCACCTTTATAATATCCTATGATTTTATAAATGCTTTATTTTCAAATTATTTCCTTTTATAAAATCGGTTGATTTTATAAAATCCCGTTATTTCAATATACATTGAAATATCCCTTTTTACATCCCAGGGTCTTTTTTTATGATATTTAAAATATCGAATAACAATGATCAATATCATTCAAACATACCAAATCAACAACAGATTTTATAGCACAACATATATCACAATATATTTAAATGGTAAATTAAATGTTGAGGAATCCAGTCGGATCCCTCCAACCTGTCTCCCTGCATCCACAGATGTTACACAGTATAATATACATCAATTTCATTTCAATATGAAATGTTATGATAAACAACATCAACATATATTTTAACGGTTTATATATATAT
The DNA here is from genome assembly GCA_030737875.1 of Allium sativum. Taxonomy (NCBI): domain Eukaryota; kingdom Viridiplantae; phylum Streptophyta; class Magnoliopsida; order Asparagales; family Amaryllidaceae; genus Allium; species Allium sativum. The sequence continues at coordinate 937,321,435 of CM060913.1, read as the reverse complement.
ATATATTTGTATATATACATATAATTTCAACTAACTGACTAGCAGTTCAATCAATCAAATCAACACACAACAATCAACAAATGATTAACAGTTCTAAAAATACATTATAAAAATATAACTGTTCAGGGTTGGTGAGTCTTACTCACATTGGACGGTCATCGTTAATAACGATAACCATCGCTTGATTCTGAACGGACAATTTATTTCGCTATAAATTGTAACTGTCTCCAATTCATTCCGAATCAGTTCCAAAATGGAGATCCAATCGCTACGATTTCAATGTCTCCGGTCTCGTCCGATTCTTGATTATTTTAACCTTTCATAAATTGATTGTAATTCTTCCTCCTCCTACAGCTAGAACCCGCCACTCCCTTTCAAAGCCAAGACCGCAGCTTTGAACCACCCATCGCCATTAGCATTTTTAATCCATTCATTTTGTTCATTTACCACCAAAAACTTAGTCTCCTTTTTGTCACGGCCCCTTGAATCATCAACCACATCTACATCTGCCACACCCTTTCTTCCAATCAACTTCTACCCCCAAAATGACCACAACATTTTACTTCTTTGAATTTCCCAGTCCAACAAGAAAACGAACGAAAACTTCACCCCACACTTATGCAATACAGTGAATTCATTGAACCAAATCACCACTGATTCGGATGCTTGGAACACAAATTTTCCATCAAGATTCAACCATAACTGCTACTTTGAACTGCTCATTCCTTTCAGCCTTCAGCAAAGCCATCTCCTGAATTCCTACTCCCACTTTCATTCACCTTAATACAACATCACCTTCTTCTCCTATGTCCTACACAATGAGTTCAACAATGCTCACTCCTTCTTCACAAATGCAAACAAATCCCATTCCCAGCAAATCTTCCTCCTTCCACCTGCGTTCAGTTCGAACAAGAAACTGTGCCACTACCTCACGGCTACAGTAATTCATTTCCAGACAAACAAACCCACAAATACCCGTCACCGGCTCCTTCTGCTATTCCTCTACTTCGACGAACATTTCATCACCATCACTGACTTCTACAACCCACGAGCCCCTACTGGAATGCGGTGAACAGTCCTGATACCCGCTGCGTTGAAGAGCACCGTCACTTATGGTGATGGAATTCAACCAAAACTTCACAGTAGGTGCTACTCGACGTTCGAAACCCAAAAACGACTTCGAAACCAAGCATCTCGGCATAAATCATCTGATTCTGGAACCCTAGCTTCTACTGTACTTCACGAGTTCGCAAAAGAAACAACGTCGAGTGTAACAAAGTGGGTATGGGTGTGAACCTTAATGCCAGAGGATGTTCATGAAGCTTGTTTTCAAGATTTTTAGGATTTTGATTTGAGTTCTTATGATTTTTTTATTTGCTGAAATTTTTGTTTTGAGGAACCAGAGTGGCGGCTTGATGTTTTGACTGTGGAATGAAATTAGGTTTTAAGAAAAAGTGTGGTGAATTTATAGGAGAAATTTTATATTATTATACTTAATTTTATTGAACTGCTACTTGTATTTACTTCTAAAAATCCCTGTGGTCACATATGTTATGCAAAAATCCCGAAAATGGTCATGTAGCTACAGTTCAACATTACGGTCCCAACGGAACTGGTTTCGTCGAATTCCGACTCCGTTTGCTCACACAGCGTATTTTTAACCGTCAAAATACTGATTGTTTTTCACTCTAAAAATCCTTACGGCCACACAGTGGCTCTAAAAATCACGGAACTTGGAATCTAGCAATAATTTGATGTTGCGGATCCAACAAAATTAGTTTCGTCGAATTCCGACTTCGTTTGCAAAAGTGGCTATTTTTAACGCTCTGAATGACCCATTTAAATATATAAATATATTTAAATAAAATTAAATAAAATATTAATAAATTAATATTATCGTATATACTCACAGTGGAATACCCTACAGCTCTAGAATATTCCTATATGAATTTCTAACTCGATATTCACTTCTGGGTCAACCCGATATACGATTTATATTGAAATTCCTTTTTAAAATATAAATAATTCCTTTATAAATTATAAAGGAATTCCACAGCGACTTTTCTAAAATTTGATTTGGACATAAATCAAAATCTACACGACAAAATCCAGATTTTTCTCTTCCACTAGAAAGATATACTCCACCAGCTTCGTACGTTTCTTGTTTTACAGAAATCCGATTTAAAATGAACCCTGTACATTCAGTTGAAGTTCGAATCGCCAATTTACGAACTGCAGCGCCATTTCGAGCTCGAATATAATTATAATATAAATTATACGCTCGACCATCGTTAATTAAATATATACGTTGATATAATTCAACTCTAAACTGAATTATATATTTTGAATTGCCCAATTCACACCATATCACCATTTCAGCCAATTCTGATTATTTCAGAATTAAATATATTATTTAATAATATTTTAATTAAATATTCACTATTATTTAATTTAAACGACCATTTATATCACTTAATCACTTTGTAAATAATTAAATAAATTAATTATTACACCAGGAAGGTACGGGTCATTACATGTTTCTACTAGCTGAAGGGGCAGTTTCATGGAAGAGTGGGAAACATTCAGTCATTGCTACTTCCACTATGGAGGCAGAATTTGTGGCATGCTTTGAGGCCACTATTCATGCATTGTGGATGCAGAACTTTATCTCGGGACTTGGACTTGTCGACAGTATATCCAGGCCGTTGAGAATTTATTGTGATAATTCTGCAGCCGTCTTCTTCTCTAAGAACGACAAGTACTCTAAGGGTGCTAAACACATGGAGTTAAAGTACTTATCAGTAAAAGAGGAAGTGCAGAAGCAGAGAGTTTCTTTGAGCATATTAGAATGGATGTCATGGTAGCGGATCCATTGACTAAAGGATTACCTCCCAAGGCGTTCATTGGCCATGTCGAGCGTATGGGAATTATAAATAAAGCCTTGCCATTTTGATTACAGTTTGCTCATGATGTAGACACTTGGAATTCGCTCATAGTTGTGTTTCTGCTTTATTGAACATGTTATCATTATTGTTTATGTATACACTTATGGTTGTTTGATGACATGTATTTCTTGAGACTTATGGTATTGCTCGAACCTTAAAGAAATTTAAAGTTGGGATTAGTTTGTAATACATGGAAAGAACCTTGTCGCTTAATGACTTGTGACTGCCATGATTCAATTAGTTCTAACTTGATTAAAGTAAATGAGTTTATGTTGGACTTGATATAAGAGTGCATGCTTAAAGTATATATATTAAGTCATCAAATCGTCACATGGACCAAGTGGGAGAATAAAAGAATATTTCTATATTATAGTGGTCCATGTAACTTAGGTTTAATTATAAAAGATTAAGTCCATTTACATAATATGATTTTAATATATATAAGGTGATACCGTGATGAATGGTTTCAATAAAAAGATATTAAAATCTGGGATTAATAATATCCCTCTTACCTTGCCTATATTAAAGGTAGTTACTTTCTCACGTGCAAAAGAAAAGGGGGTTATAAAATAAAAAACCCACTTCAGTTATCATGTGGTTTTTTTTTCTTGAAAAACAGAAGAAAAGTCGTAAAACCATTTTTCTCATTCATCAGAGAAAAAAACGCAAGGAAAAAGGCAAAGGAAGAAAACAATTACAAGTAGAAATTCGCTGCAAAACACAAACTGAAAAGCATGGATCAAGGTTAGTAAATCTATCTTGCTCATGTTGCAATATAGGGTTAAATCAATTTAAGTCTAGATCCAGAAATTGGGACTGATTTCGTAAATGAGAAATCATCAAAGAATTTGCTTTCAATATGCATGCAAAGTTGAAGCTTGTCTTCCCATTTTCTCTTTTCAAATTTGTACAGGCAAGTTTTTAGAAAAGGGAAAGGTATTAGAAATGACGCATGGATTTTGAAAATGGAAAGGTGCATACGTGAGTATGAGTTGTTTTGAAAAAATATTTCATGCCCCACTTACCAAGCTTTGGAAAAAAAATGGATGGTTTAGCAGACCTAAAATGTCTAGAAAAATATGCAGAATTCAAATAGGGACATGTCGAACTCAAATGACACCGTTTCAAAAATGAACTGCGCAAGCCTTTTCGCTATTTCAACACGAACCGAGCCCCGAAACTGACAAATGAATATATTTTGGAAATTAGCGCGATGGGACAGACACAACGATATATAGTTTGCAGTGTCACGATGCGCCGTTCGAAAATGCGCTACGGACTCCTTTAAACGTAAAATTCGGACAGGAAAACAATTAAATGGAGGTCAAAACGTCTGATTTTCGCGAAACGGATTGCACTGTTGGATTCGTGATGTTGGATAGAACATTTTTTATGTTTTTCCGAACTGGTTTCGAAAAGATTTTAAAATCATTAAAATTTGAACTGTTATGCGCAACTTTGCATTGAAAATAATGCGATTGACAAAAAATCGAATTTTCCGACGAAATTTTCGCAGATGCTACAATTCGCTGTACGTATTTCAAAGTCCAAAATTTCATTACGAAAAACCATAGAATATTTTCAAAGTAAAAATTCAATTTAAATCGGAATTTAAATTGTTAAAAATAGCGGGTTGTTACAGTTGAACATTTAATTATCTACGGAGGAGGACACACGACAACTACATCTTAATTATCGGAATAACTATCAGATAAAAAACGTTATTGGGACGTATACTATTTTAGTTTATCTCAAATGGCAAGAACGTAACGGTCAAATTTTTAATAATCGAAGAATTGATTGTGTAACTAAGCTGAAGTGTGCTGATAGCGAAATCAAATACCTGGTCATAAATAATGATAGCTCGATCGAATGAACGAGAGAGAATCTGGAGCTATTAAACCGATTGGGGATTAATGGATGCTGGAAAACATTATTAGTGAGGAAGACGAAGTTTGAAAATAAGGCATGGGTTGTGATTTGGATTGTTGGGTCGGATCTTACATTACTAGTAACTGTTACTTTTATTTTCTAGGCTTTAGTTTTTTTTCCTATTGTTTTTCTTATGCGTTTGACTGCAATTTAATATTTATACAGTTAACATATAGAATTTAAGAAAAAAAATTTATAAGGACAAATTAATTAAATATTTTATCCATAAGGACAACATATTTATATTTTTTCTAGAAGGACAATTAATAGCCCAGCCAACATAAACCCCTTATTCGATTGTTTTTTCGTAATCGTTCTAATCTTTTTTTCCCTCCATCGTAAAATAAAAATGGCGAACGAATCGCGATCAACTCAATCTCCGCCTGCAGAGTACTCTAATTTAGACGAAAACCCTAGCATCACTACTCACAACGATCTAATGGAAAAGGTAGTGGAAAAAAATTTGGAAACCCTAGTTGAAGCTGCCGAAATGTCACAAGCTGAAGTCGAAACCCTAGGTACTGAAAATCAACAAATTATTGATGGTCGGAATTAAATTGAGAATCAAATAATGGAGAAAATTGCAATAGACAGCAAAACTGATACTGTTGATAGCCAATTTGTTGATCAAAGAGCAAATGACGGAAAAAATGATATTGGTAATGGAGAAATAGAGGAACGAAGTGTGGTAGAGAAACAGACTGATACAATTGATGGTAAAAATGATGAAGAAGTGCAGTTAGGAAAAAAAATTGATACTATTAACACTGGAAATGAAGAACAATGGAAATTTGGAATAGAAAGAGATACTTTGAAGCCAAAAATGTTGAAAAAAAAAGTGAGGAAAAGCGATAGAGTGATAAGTAAGGAGACACGTTCGAAAAGGTTTAATGATCCAAAATTTGTAGCAGAAAAGTCAAAGAAGAAAATAAAAGTCGATAAAAATAAGGTAATTGATATTTATAGTAAGAAATTTTGGTAATGTTTGTTTATATTGTCTAACAATAATGGTTAAATTGTGCACGATAAAGAAGAAGGAAAACGAAAAACAATTGAAGTTAAGGATGCTGGAAACTTTGAAGAAAATTCTGTAAGTTAAAACTGATAACTTTAATGATATAAAACTGATAACTTGAATAGAACTAAGTAATAAAAATAATACTTTCAATGCATTAAAACTGATACTTTGACTCTGGAAACTGATTTGTAATTTGATATTAAAATGATTCCCACTCAGCTCACAAGTAAAAACAAAAACCAGTAAAATCAGTAAATTTTAATGTACAGCCCCTTTTTATCAAATTTTTTAAGTAACTCTTCCTATGAACGACAATGTTCGCACCCAAACATTGATCAGAAGACGAAGGAATTGATACATTAATAGAAAGTGCAGAAGAACCATCAATCACATTTTCCAACAGAAATTCCTTCAACTTAACATCAAAACAGAAAAAAGCAGTCTTCTTATTGAATTGAAATAAAATGATACTTTGAAGATCAGAGTCACTCTCAACAATTTTAGTTCTATCCTCAAGCACATAGCTGATTTCAATTGACTTAGGAGTAAGTTGAGACCAATACTCACATATTTCGTTTTGCAAGTCATACAATGAGCAATTAACCGACAATCGAGTACTGAAAGAGGTATAGTTGAAGAAAACTATGATAAGAAGAGTACCTTCACCACTGGAAGAAATAAGAAATGTGAAAAAATCAGTTAGCCAAGGAAAAAGATGCAAACAGATACCAAAAAACAATAAAACATGGGTAATGCATTAAAAATGATACCTACGAACTGTTGTACGTTCAAAGGAAGGAGTAGAAACTAATACAATCAAAGTAACATTTATACTAATTGAAGCAAAACAAGTTTTAATCTAAAACATATTTAATTCAACAATGCATAACACAAAAAAAAAAAAAAGGAAAAATGTAATGAACTAAAATAAAATAAACTGAAATCTGAAAAAATTAAAAACTAATACCTGTTTGAATTATCAGTAAAATCCATGAATCACCAATAGAAGCAGTAATAACCTATCGGAAACAGTAAAGGAATCATATGATAAACACAAATTGAATCGATAAAATCAGAAATAAACCTAATGTGCAATTGATTTTATTGTACGATTCTTGAGAGATCGATTTTCCATTCAAGATTGTGCGTTCAATTACGAATTCCGATCTCGTTGGATTTACGCAATCAGTAAAAAAAAAAATTGATTTGAAAATATGGAAGAATAAGAATCGCGATCAATGGCGGCGAAATACAGATTTTCTTCGACGAGAGATTGTTGATGAAAGAAGGAAATAGCGCACGTGATTTACGGATAAAAATTCATAATTAGTGTATTGTCCTTTTGGATAAAATTTTAATGGGTTGTCCTTATGAAAAAAGCCCTTAATTTTGTCCTTGTGAATATTTTGCTGTAGAATTTATATGTATTTTTTCCCTTGTAAAGCATCTGTCTAGCATGTGGTGCTTACAAGGTTATGATGATTTATATAAAAATAATATAATATGACTGCTATTAACAATAAAGTGTATCAATTTCCAAAAATTGAACAAATTGTTCATCTAGAGATGCAAATAGTTGATTTATAGAATGATCACAGATGAAAGTGCAAATGAAATACAACTATCTCTATGTAAATTACTTTTTTTAATTGGGGATTGTTAAAGGGACTTCACTTTTGATTAAGGGGGGTAATATTTTCAATTTATTTTAAAACTGTTAAATGGAGTTAAAATAAATTAGTCTCCTCTTAAACATATTAGTAAAATTTTCAATATTAACCCAATAATCTTCAATAATCTAACCATAAATCTTCCGCCGAGATTATCTTCTTCAATAACTTCTTCGATTTCACAAAAAAAAAAAAAAAAAAAAAAAAAAAAAAACAAATCGGAGTTAAAGAAACACTGATTTAACTAGCATGTCCAATATTTGTGCAATTAGATTAATATCTGATTGGTTTCTCTTGGTGGTTTTGGTTCGAACAATCGCGTTAAACTCGGGTTTGATTTTGTTTTTTGTTTTTAAATCTCCACGTGGTCTGTTGCGAACATAAATAATAATAATAAAAAAAAAGATAGCGTATAAAGGAGAACGTGTTGTAGGTGACGAGCTGGGTAGTTTAGTTCATGTTTAAAATAAAAATGACTTTTTATTTTTTTATTTTTTGTTGAAGTGGAGTTCCCTTGGGTTATACTCCCGAAGGTTATTGCCACTAAAATCCCAAATGGGACTAGCTTTTGAACCCGTTGAAGAGTCGAATTAAGGTCATATTCCAGATTAACATAAAAACACTCAATACAATTAAAAAATTTAGGATAGAAGATAACGATTAGCTACAAGAATGTGGGCCACGCCTACACATCAATTATCACGATGAATTCAACGTTAAATGGACAGCAAATTCTACAAACTCTTTCATTCTCAGAAGTCCACATCTTGTAATCCGTGTTTCTTTGGTTCTTCGGATCGTTTCCTCGGGTAATAATCGTGTTCTTTTTTCTTTTTTCTTTTTTTTTCTCTGGTTAATTTTTTTTCTCAGTAATTTATATGATGTGAGTATCGATTCTTAGTGGTTAAGTGTCGTTTTTATGATTGTTCGGTGGATAATTTTTAATGTGAAGTGATATCAGCTTGTAATTATAGATACGTAGCTTTGGTCCTCTATTTAATTGCTTCTTGTAATTTGTATCGCTGGATGATACTTTTGTAGCTCGTTCATTTTGAGAATTGGGGACACCTTGCTTGAATCCGCGAGCTTCGTGTTTAGGTTTTGATGGATTGAGCTGTTAATTTCCAGAACAGTTTACAGTTAATATCGCCAAAAATAATTAAACAAAGAGGCATACTTCAAGCAATCGTTGTTTGGAGTTATCTTGTTGGATGGTGTATCAGTAACCTTAATTAGCTAGATTCTGGACTACAATTTTCCATCTTGGCCTTGATATTTGTATAAAGTTTAGCTGATTGAATTTGATAATACTACTTTTTACTGGCACTTGTAGTTTGATTTTATATGAATACAATACATGTCCCTGTCTTGGTTGGTCTGTGTGTGATTAAATTAAATTTTAATGCTAATGATTAGAAGCATAATTAGAAATTTGTACTGTCTAGGTTATTTGGTGTAGTAGCCAAGAAAGTTCATAAGTGAGTGAAAAATAATTATTATTATTATAATCCAATTTTTAGGAAATTTGTAAGTGTTAAACAATAAATTAGGATAAGTCCCATGCCAGGTTGATTTGATTATATTTTATGTTACTGGAGCTCTTATCTCTTATTGATGAGCTTATGCTAATCTTACATGTTATGGTTGGTTGTCAACTCTTGAATCATTGTATTTGTATTTGCTATCTTTTGACGTTAGGCTTTGGGAATTTTCCTTTGCCATGTACGTCCACTTGATATCTTTGTAGGCTTGTAGCACACTTATGCTATCAGTAAATATTGAATAGTGTTTGACTACAACAAGCAATGCATTTGATTGTTTTAAGAATATTATGTTATTTTATGTGCTAGCATATCTGTGATCATTTTGAACGTAATTACAAGAGAAGCACAATTGATCTGTTAAACAGTTTATTTCTTCATGTTATATTTTTGATATCTTTCAGCAAATTTAATCAATGGGTGAAGTTGGACCTGCAATTGCAAAAGATGTCACTGAAGTATGATCTCCATCTATTATTATTCTACATGTTCTGCTTTTTATTCCTAGAATAATTCCTAATTATTTTGACTATTCTTACAGTTGATTGGTAAAACTCCATTGGTATATCTGAACAAAGTTACAGCTGGCTGCAAGGCTCGTATTGCTGCCAAGCTTGAAATGATGGAGCCTTGTTCTAGTGTTAAGGACAGGTATTTTTCCCATATCGTCATACCACAAAAATTATTTAAAAATAATAATTTTCTTTCTTTTTTACATTAGCAGACACCCTTATATTTAGTTATGCTTACGATCATGTACTGATGACAAATTGTGCTCTTTTGCTGTCTGGTGCAATATTTATTCAAAATTTTACCCTTACAAGTTTACAACAATTACATTTGTCTTTCTGAAAAAATTGAAGAATCTTCCTTTGGCAGGATTGGATACAGCATGATTACTGAGGCAGAGAAAGAAGGCCTTATCACTCCTGGAGTGGTTAGAATTTTATCCTTGTCTCCTTTGTGTTTAAGATAACTTGTATGTGTGTTAATAGCAGGTTGCATTCAAATTTGATAGTGAAACTCAATCGAGCGAAACACATCGCATTTTATGGCCATAAATAAATTGTTGAAACTGTACAAAGGTTTCCAATCCTCACCTCTTTGTCCTTGTTGTCGATAAGTTTGGTAAATGACTTGATGCGATTAATAGTTAATAATAAGAAAGAAAGTGTCTCTTTTTTTTTGGGGGGGGGGGGGGGGGGAGTGGGAGGGGGGTTGGTGGTGTCCTACGTGAGTGCATGTGTTTATGAAGCAACATAAGAGAAAATGCTCAGTTAAAGAGTTAGCTCCTTTAGTGATAAATATATGAAAAAGTAGTTGAAGAGCAAGTGCAATGTCAAATGCACCTGCGCAATTGCAAGCAAATGAATTGTTTAGAGGTAGCTCCTTTGGAGATAAAAATATGAAACTATTAGTTGCTGATATGAGTATTTCTCATGCAAGTTACAGAAATGTACTCCAATGAGCGGATAAACTCTTATTATTCTATTGACAAGGCTGTTACAAAAACTCATATGAATAATTATATCTATTATGGATAACATTGAATTCTTAGCTTAACAAATTTGTTTGGCCTATCATTGTCACCATTCACATATATCTATGTATTTCTGTATACAGACTAACATTGTTTTCATTTGGTTCTTGAATTTCTTTTCCTAAGAGTGTTCTTATTGAACCAACTAGTGGCAATACGGGGATAGGACTAGCTTTCGTGGCCGCAGCAAAAGGCTATAAGCTTATTTTGACAATGCCTGCTTCTATGAGTCTTGAGAGAAGGATCATTCTCAAAGCTTTTGGTGCCGAGTTGGTCCTAACTGATCCTGTTAAGGGTATGAAAGGAGCATGCGAGAAAGCTGAGGAGATAGCTGCAAAAACGCCAAATTCTTATATTCTTCAACAGTTCGAAAACCCCTCTAACCCGAAGGTGCACATTTGAATTTTGAATCTCAACTCGCGTGTGATTTTGTTTCATGCCCACTTAAACACTTGACTTATTGTACATTGTAATTGCTTTCATGTTATATACAAATATAACTGGACCACACAACGTCCATCCTTTCTACCATATAAGCCAGTATTCACTGACAATCAAAAATGAGTAGGAGTTGATCCGTGCATGTATAACATAAAATACATCAAACTTGCTATTTTTATTGCTATAGAATGCATATAATATGTTTTGCATGTAGATCCATTACGAGACAACCGGCCCTGAAATATGGAAGGCAACTGATGGAAAAATTGATGGACTTGTTTCTGGTATTGGAACGGGAGGCACAATTACAGGAAGTGGTAAATATCTCAAAGAACAAAACCCCAATGTTAAGGTTAGTGCACTGAATAATTCCAGACTAGTTAAACTTGAAAATTATTGTATGGAGTTTCTGAAATCTAATTTGTGTTTCTTTTATCTTTTTTTAAGCTTTATGGGGTCGAACCAGTGGAAAGTGCTATTTTATCTGGTGGAAAGCCAGGTAACCTGCTATTAGCTCCTAAGATCTGTATTCTACATTTTTGTGTATGTTAATGCTACATAATATGCCATGTGCCCCATGTCATGAGTTGGCTTGATGTTGGTACAAATCGATATGTTTACAGTTATCATGAGTTTGAATTTTGGTCTTTTTTTGGCTTTTAACTTTGGTAGCGTTAATATCTAGAAGTGACCTATTCCTGTTCCTTGTATGTTGGGGATACAAAGATGGATTTGTCCACTGTTTTAACCTTTCTAATAATTTGTCGCAAACATTTTATTTTTTATTTTTTATCTTTCAGCTTTGTTAACAAAAGTTGCTCAACATACTTTAAAATTAAAATGAGTTTCCATTTTAATATTTGATTGTAGGTCCACATAAAATTCAAGGGATAGGAGCAGGTTTTATTCCAGGTGTTTTAGATGTCAATCTTATTGATGAAACTCTTCAGGTAATTATATCAACAAATTTGTGCATAGCTGTCACATATTTTTAGCCTAATACTAAATTAAATTGATTTTGAAGTTTCATGCTTAGGTGATGTCTACCATATCACTTAGGTGGGTTTTTATCTAGCAAATGTACAGTGCAAAACAAACGACTATGTACTAAATTAGATGGCCATTAAACATTCGTCACCTAGCAATTTTTGTTCTTTGTACACTTTAGATTCCATTGCCTTTTTGTGTATAATTCAAAACAAGGACAAAAAAATCAACTTGATTTTGAAACCTATCTACGTACGCAGTACAAATTTTACAATTGGTCTAGCTTTGACTCCTTTGAATCGCATATTTTATCCTTCATATAAGCAACAGCTTCCCCTCTCCCCTTCTCTTTCAGCACAGTATACTTGTACCTTTAAACATATGGACTATTTCCTCAGGTTTCAAGTGAGGAAGCAATAGAAATGGCAAAACAGCTTGCTCTGCAAGAGGGGCTTTTGGTGAGTTTCTCAGTAACGATAAGTCCAATCTGTGGTTAAGATTGATATGTATCAATTAGGCATCATGCTTTCGTATCTTCCTAATTCTCTTTTACGTAGGTTGGAATTTCGTCTGGTGCTGCTGCTGTTGCTGCTATTAGAATTGCACAGCGCGAGGAGAATGAAGGAAAATTGATTGTGGTAATAACATTTTGTTTCTGTTATTATATTCTCACTACTACTATTTTCTGGAACTTCACTTTTAGGATATACATGCTTATTCGGTGAGCACAAGGATTTCCCCATTCCCAAATTGTCATCTCCATGCGTCCATCGAAATCTTCAGCATACACTTATTATATTATATGTTACCAAAATTATTAAATAGAGAATCATTGAATGTATGAGATTTACCTTGTACATGGGACACACAATTTGAGGATAGGAGATCTTTATCTTTCTTTATAGTTGTAACAGATTTGGTGTGACTCCTTTTCAGTATCAACTTGAACTACCTAAAATACCCCTTTGTAGGTATTATTAAAACTTCTTAAAAATACGATTTAATAGAAAGCTTCATTTACAAATTCAAAACCCCTTTCGACGAATATTTTCAATTTTTGATATCTCTTGAAAGTAAGATTTAGTGCTAAACTTTTTCTTTACAAACTCAGACGTCACTCTACAGATATTTCCAAATCTTAGTATAATTTAAAAGGTAAAATCTAACATATAAATTTTATTTACAAGTTAGTTAATAATATAAGTAAAAATTCAAACTAAAAAAAAAATTAGGTGTTACAAAATTGAAACGAAAGACATACAACTGCGATGCAAAATTATAGCTATATTTTGTGTGAATGCTTCTCTCAAATATGCTGCATAAACAATTTATTGAAAAATAATTCACGAATTAAGCATGCGCAATCGTCATGCGCTTATGCTCATTATTGATTAATTATGTTGTAGGCGTATGGTATCTGGAGATCGACCTTGTCATGGAAGCTTGATGCACCATCCTTATTTTGTTACATAATACATTATGAAATTGATAGGTCTTGACATCAAGAAATCAATGTATGACCTTAGTACATCACGCTTATCCACCACAGACGGATACATGCATATTGAATGATTGAATCAACTTAGCCACATTTATCACGTGGGTCAGAACCACTACATGGGGTTCTTACCAATCTTGTCTAGATAACAAGTTGACTACTATTCCAAGGTGGTTGTTATTATATGCCACTATGCATGAGAGCAGTAAATTCATATGCACAACGTACATGGTACTTATTTTAATGCTTGAGGCAAAACTACTAAGTTGTAGTTTACAACAATCTTTTTGTTGATTTTGGTGGAAAATTAGGCAGGTATCCTTATTTTCTAACTTATTTCACTTTTGTCCCCTTCCATAAACAAGTTCTTGAACCTGCCTTATAATAATTACAATGAAGGAAAGTATACGTTCTTTTTATGTAAACGTTTGCAGTTATAACGATAGATTTTTTTGGGAAAATAATTTCTGGGTGGTTCGTAAACATGCTTGTGAAACGTGCTTGTGGAAGGGAAATGAAAGCATATTTGAAACTTACACATGTGTGTTCACCAAAACTTTCCTTAATTTTGTTGATTTTAACGACGTAACGATTGAATAAGATGTCTTACTCACTAGAACTTCCGAGAGTCTTCTAACCACAATATTTTCTTGGCAAATAAATGCAGGTTGTTTTCCCCAGCTTTGGAGAGCGATACCTCTCGACTGTGCTCTTCCAGTCGATTAAGAAAGAAGCCGAGACCATGGTGTTTGAACCATAAGAGCATATTTGTTTTTCTTCCGGTTTCCTTTGTTCCATTTTCTTCAAAATAATTGTGAGGAAATCTTCATTGGTTTCATTTTCCATGGCGTGTAGTCTTTGAAGTGCTCTGTTTTGACTAGCATGTGTATTTATAAGCTACTTGCAGCATTGTATGCATGCTATTTTACTTGATAATTTGAAATTGCGTTTGTGTGACATTTAATGTTGGTCGTCATCGTCTTTTTTTTCTTCCCCCCTTCTCCCTCGCTGTTATGTATTATAGCACAGTTTAATGGTTAATGCTAGTTTACTTAGTCCCCTTGCAAAACTTATTGGTAAAACAAAGGGGGTTTGATGGAATCAGGTTTTGTATTTGCGGAGTTAAAGTGCTAAAGAACAAATTTCTATTTCGTAATTGTGCATTTTGAAAGCGCACGAGCGTTTGTTATTATTTTTAATCTTGTATTTGCGCCTTTTCAAGGTGCAGCGGTAAAAACTGTTCATATGATGAAAGCTGTTATAAGATATTTAAAATGATGAAAAGTCACTGGAGAATGAGCGATAGAAAAGTTAGTTTATTATTAGGGGATTTTATTATGATGGACAAACTTGATAACTTTTTTAACTTTTAAAGACAACTCACTCAAAAATTATTTTTAAGGACAATACACACTGTAAAACTAAACTGATACTATACATATTACAAACTGATACTTAAAAATTGATAGTTAAATTCTAATATCGCATACATTGTAAAATTGATACTTAAAAACTAGTAGTTAAATTCTGATACCATGTACAATATAAAATTGATACCTAAAATCAAATGCTCTGCCCTTTAGAATAATATTTCAATAGACCGTCCTTACGGCTGAAAAAGTCTGTAATTTTATCTTTGACGTTATTTTCCTGTTATTATTACTTAGGTTTATGTACATATAATTGGTTTAAGATATAATAAATCCAGCGATGTGGGACAATTAGAAATATAGAAACCTATTCATTTTTATGCTTCTTTTAACTGCTAACTTGAAATTGCTTCTTTTGACACAAATGTTATTTGCTTTTTCTCATTATCTTCTACGTGTATATGTGTAATGATTCGCTCTTACGACCATCGAAAGTCGACATCCAGTACGTTACGGTATTCAAATATCGAGCATTCAATCTTCAAAAATTTTAAATTGTTTGGTGAAAAGAAAAAAGAACGAACATGGAAAACACATGATCTCACGGCGGAATAGACAACATGTTATAACAAGAGAGAAAATCACTTAAAAGATACAATGTACAACAAAGTTAAATCGAATCCCATCAGCTGGTCAATTATAAAATTTGATCTTATAAATACGATACATAAAAATAACAGCGGCAAATTTTTTGCGATAGTAGACATCCAACTCTACTTGATGAGCTCCATATCCAACTGACGACAATCTGAAAACATGTTCTGTTTGACCCGAGCGTTATAATGAAATAACACATTAGTTAGTCTGGAAAATCAGCGTAACAAAACTCAAGTGAAAGGTAACGTGTAATAATTCTATGAGACCATGCCCTTAATCACGGAACGAGCTTTTACTATATAAGAACAACATATATATAAGCATCGATACAAATCCAAAATACTGAAATGAACAAGTAATGAATGTCATATGCAAGAATCATACAAAAGAAATAACGTAAGTAGCATATGACACTTGTCAATGGAAAAACTGATCCAAAAATTTAGATCGAACAAGGAAAAAAATTATTTTTTTCGAAAATATAGAACAATATCGCTTGTTGTGGACAAGTCCAGTTATGACAACATCCAATCTCACCATGGATTCACATAATTAAACATCGTGAAGGTTTTGTATCGTTTCTGATGTAATTAGAAATAGAAAACTTATAAATTTGGGATCAAAGGAAACAAATGAGAAAATTTTCAATAAATGATTCGGGTAGGCCCACTTGATCGAAAAGTCTACTTGTAGACATATACTTGAGAACTCAATTGTTCTTGAAAATGTACTTGTCCGACCCTGCCAACATTACAGAGTATTTGAGTACTTCACATCCTGACTGTATACAATCGAGAGCACCATAGAGTAGATGTGAAATTATCCTAATGAGGTCACCTCCGTGTAGCGAGACATTCATTCGCTTTCTACTACAATCTTCTAGTTGGTTAAGGAAGAAGTCGAAAGCACGGTGTTTGAGCCGTTGAAGCATATCGGTTTTTCTTTCGGTTTCCTTTGTTTCAATTGTTTTATAATAATTGTGAGGAAAGCTTCTTTGATTTCATTTCCCATGGCGCAGAGTTTTTGAAGCTCTCCATTATGACCTGCATGTATATTTATAAGCTACTTGTAGCATTGTATGGATGTTATTTTACTTTGAGACTTACAAACTCATTGGAAAAATGAAGGGGGTTTGATGAAATCATGTTTTATATTTGCGCACGTTTAAGAGTGCATCAGAATCAATTTCTAGTTTGTAATTGTGCATTTTAAAAGTGCACATGCATTTGTTATTATTTTTAAATTTGTATTTGTGCCTTTTCAAGGTGTAGACGTAAAAATAGTTCATAGATGAGAAATTTTATAAAATATGCAAAAAGTAAAAAGTCAGTAGAAAATGGGAGGAAGAATTCTTTCTAAATTTTAAATTCATACATACATTTTAGCTACTCAAGCTATATATATATATATATATATATATATATATATATATATATATATTGAAATATTGGTTAACTTCATAAAGGATCCTTAGGAAAAACCAAGCCCTGGTCCAAAAGCACGTATACAATACAGAAAATTCTCGATACAGTAAACGTACGCACAGGGGATGGCTCTGGCCCACGTGGGGCCTAGGTCAGAAAATGGTTACGGTATGGAAATTTTTTGGCTTTAATAATGGTGTTGCCGAGATTTGAACTGCATATCTATGGAAGGAAGCCAAGTGCCTCTACCACTCACCCAAAGCACACATTTATATTGGTATTCTGACAAAACTATGCATATATAAAACAAAGTATACATATATAAAAAAAATCGAGGCCCTCCCCCAGCCCGAGCCCCTAGCCGTCCGCCTAGTTCGCCTAGGCCCAGGACCGAGCCTGCGTACGCAAACCCAAAAAATCGAAAAGACAGAAAATTTAATGTTTTGACATCCAACTCTCACTACCATCATTATTGTACTTCTGAATTTTAGAAAGAAGACCAAAAATTGATCTATGGCGGTCGATAATTCCGTGCTTTCAAGATGCTTTTTTCTTCTAGTCCAATGCTTGTAAGTTTACGCCTTTTAATCTTCTTCATGGTGATTTTGATATCTATATCTATCAAGTTGCTTACCGATTGTTCATTGTGTTTTGTTTTGAGAATTCCTTCGATTCCTTTACTTCCAAAAATGGTGAACGACAGTTGTAATTGCAATTCTATAGACTTTGTTTCCTAGATCAGAGCCCCTTGTACATTTCAAGTATGATAATTCTTCTTCTAGTGTGGTGGTGGTGCTTATGCTAGACTTAGATTTAGTAGCTTGCATTATTTTTCCATCGAATTCACAACTCAAGAATAAGTGATATGAGTTTCGTTAGCTTTCACACACAATTTGCATGTCAGATCCACTTCCTCACTTGGTCAATCTGTCTGTCATAGATAGTCTGTACACACATACATACACACACCCCTCACTTGGACAGATATAGTATGTACACACATACATACACACACCCCTCACTTGGATAGATATAGTCTGTACACACACACATACACACACCCCTCACTTGGACAGATATAGTCTGTACACACACACATACACACACCCCTCACTTGGTCAATCTGTCCGTCAAGTAGTCTATGTAAACACACACACACACACACACACATAAAAGCTTGAAGCTTGGCATATGACATGTCCAATGATGAGAGACTAAAGTAAGGGTGCGTTCTTTTTTTATTTGAAAGGGGAAAATGAAAAGGGAATATGGAAGGGGTTGGAGAAGGGGCAAGTTCGCGAAAGGTAAATGCGTTCTTTTTACGAAAGGGGCAACACGAAGGGGCAAACTTATTATTTTATTGTTTATTTATGTTATTATTTTATTTATGTTAGCTATTTTTAAATACAATACAAAATACATAATACGACATATAAAAAAGCAGTAGAATAAGCTATAGATAGATAGGATTTGGTATGCATAAAATCTTCTTACATTTCTACATTTTCACTGCAAATATCACTGTCCTTAATGATTACATTATGCTCTAAAAGTTTTATATAGTTCCAAACTCTTCATTTTGTTATGGAAAGAAAGATATAGAATACAAACTGAAGAATGTGTAAAAATACAGACAAATCATCGCATAACACAACAACAACTAGTTCATTTCGTAATTTCGAGCTAATGCCATAGTGGTTGTTGTTGCATTTCTTTGAACTTGTTCACGATCATTAATTCCACGGTTTCGAATCCTATAGTACTCTTCTAGATATTCTTCGGACACCAGGTATCGTCATAAGCCATAAAGTTTGGATCCTCGACGTCGTACCATCATATGAAATTGCGAATAATCATTGTGGCAGTGACAGTCTGTACCTAAACATTATATGGATACGTTGGCATGTTACATAATATTGCAATTTTTTTAGATATCAAAAGTTCTTTCGATTGTCATACGCAAACTTGAATCGTAGTAGTTGAAAACTTCATTTTCTATCTTTGGTTCATTCTGCGTATCATTGAAATCTGAAAATGGTATCTTACAGTGCGATAATGAGGTAAATATTCGTCCAGTAGTACATTCCCTAAATCCACTAAATAATATTGTCCTCCTGGTGGATGTGGAAAATTCAAAATAGAAGTATTTATGACTTCACGGAAGATTTTAGAATCATGGGCAGTTCCTTCCTACTCTGCCACACTGTATGAAAATAACGGATAACCGTGCTAATTGATCACTGAAATCTTTTAGCAATCTGATGCGCAGGAATAGCCAAAGTGACTGTATATAGGAAGATGACTACTATTTCTCTAACTGTAATGTGCATCGCTGGCTACAACCCAAGCAATTCCAACCGTTCACACGAAAACATGAAACAAAGCATCTTCATTCAAAATTTTTGTTGACACCGATCTTCATGGACTGTAAGTATTTCGTTAACCTAATTTAAATCGGTAACTTCAGAATTGTGTATTCGGGTCATCTGAGGTCATCGTGTAGCATAATACGGTTGAATGAACTAGATGTCTTGCTAATCTTTAACATCAAAATAATCATTTATGTAGCTTGGATCTGCCATTCGATGTGAAAGAAGAAGTAGAGGAGAATAAAGTTATATGAGATGATAGAAACAGACTGGAGAATTTGAGGGTCGTAAGGAGGTTTGGTGAGACGCTCGTGTCGGACGCCTCTGACGCGAACGTCTCCACAACAACAGTAAGCTCGAACTAGGCAATTTAGTGGAGTCCACGTTCAATGCGTCCGACGTCGACGCCAACTATCAATATTAAAAAAAGAACGCTACCTAAAATTACAAGAACAAATTCACTCCTATATATTATAGTAGTCCTCCTTGAGAATGCGTCTTTAAAATCTTAAATGTTGTGTTAAATAGAAGTTTGTTCACTTGAAACATATGTTGACTACTCTTCTTATTATTATCTTGCTTATATATATATATATATATATATATATATATATTCAGTCGACATAGATATTGTCTATTACCTCATTAAAAGCATTTTTTAGGATAGCCCAATGGAAAAAACTTGAATGAGGAAAAGCTTGCAACCTGTAAAATCATAAATATCATATAAAATGATATTCTTAAAGAGTTTGATACTTTAAAGTAAAAGTAATGCCTTGTTAAAACTATCTAAGAAAAACACAGTGAAAAAAAATCTCAGCGAAGAAAAAAGAGTATGATAATATGTATTCATATCTTATTTTATCAAAATAAGTTTGATACTTCTGAATTAAGATAGTGTTTCTCTGGAAACCTTACAAAGAAAATCTAGAGTTAAAAAAGAATATAATATGACATATTTGAATAGTTTAATGCATCTAATATGTTTGATACCTCTGGATCAAGATACTGCATTGTTAAAAACCTTACTAAAAAAAATACAGTAAGAAAAATCTTTGTGAAGGAAAAAAGTACAATATAATATGTTATATCTCAATGGCTTACTGTATCAAAGGGAATTTAATATTTAGGAATCAATGTAATGCCTTGTTAAAGCCTTAATAAGAAAAACCTAGAAAATAATTATTACTGAAGAAAAAAGAGTACATTATGATATATCTATATATGCTCCTTTTGTTTTATAATTTGTCCTTTAACTTTGAATACATGTATTGACAACTCAAATCAGCTAAAAATATTTATGATCCATGTTAGCTTAGAAAAGCATTGAGAAAATTAAAATCAAATGATAGTAATCCTACTTTCTGTTTTTTACATGCTCATCATATATATATTTTTTCCTTTTTCCAATATTGTTTTTTAATTGTTATTTTTATTTTATGCACTTCATATGCTATTTTTATGAAAAAATACGCTGATGCTTTCATTTTGGTGCTTCATATTAGTTTTTCTTATTGCAACTATACCTTCGATGAACGTTAAGAATTTTGTTACAACAATGCTTAATTTATTCATCATGAATTATATTAAGATTTTCATTACAACAATAATTTAAAGAATGTTATAGCCTACACTTATTATTCTTTGCATTCTTCATAACTACCAAAATTATTTATATTTTTTTAGGAATTAGTATATCTTCATTATTCAGTATGACTTAACCAATATTTATACATTTGGAACATTTTAACTTTTGAAACATTTACATTATCTCAAAACAAATCAATTATTTTTTAAATTATCATGCCTTAGGTATTTGATATATAGTGTCATTTAGTTTTCGCACTTTATATATATATATATATATATATATATATATATATATATATATATGCCAATATAGTGCGACACAATGGAAAGACACGTTCCTTTTTGATAAGAGACCAGGAGTTCGAGACCTACACTAATCACCATGTTGGCATATTAATCAATTTTCAATATACGTATATATACACATGCACATATATGTGTGTGCGTGCACATATATATGTATGTATGTGTGTGTATATATATGTATATATTGAAAATGAGTTCTTTATTAGTAACGAAAAGAACAATAAGGGTCCTGCCTCCTTAAAAAAACCTTACCAACATAGTATGGAAAAAGAGCGCAACGACACTTATACATTTTCCGACTCTATGTACAAACACAAATGGACACAATACACCACCAAATCGAACTACAAGCCTATTGGCCAAACCCAATTACAAAGAACTAAATAACCATACATAAGACATCAACCCGAATCCACCTGAGGGGGCATTCGATAAAATCCATCTTCTTCTCTTGTAGAGCAGCAATGACCATAAAGTTGATGTCGCAAATCCACCATATTTAGCCTCCATCATGTATTCTCTTCCAATCTCCTCTCTTCAAACATGCGTCGATTACGTTCATTCCAAATATAGTGAATTGTAGTTGAGGTTCCAACGCAACTAAGGTCGTATTTGACTGATATACTATCACGAAACTACTTAAATTCTTGGATTTGAGCATGCAAAAAGAGGGTGGTCAAGTTATTGAGGACCGAATTGGGACAGAAGACGATTCAACAACGAGGAGCTTTATGGATAGGTAAAAAATAGATGTTCATGATTTTCTTCATCTTGATTACATAATACGTATGTTGTAGAATAGAAATTCCCCAAGACACAAGTCTATCTTTTGTAGTTAGTCGACTTAGGCAAGATTGGTAAGCTGCGTAATAGTATTTTCTTGTTACAAACCGATGCTAATAACATGTGTAACAGTCCAAAATTTTGAGTAGTATATATTTGAATATCGAGATTATTCAAATATTCAAATCTTGGATTTAATGTTATAAAAATGGTTTTATAACCTTGTTAAATCCTATAAATAATAAATAATGAGGAGAAAATATGTTGTTGAACTTTTTTTTACAAAGATAAGGCGTTCGAAGAAATATCGATAATGTGACTGAAAACTGTTTTGTCGATAAACGACGTTTTACTTGTTGAAAGTTGTTAGAACATCATGTGCATGTCGTTACAATAGAAGAACAAATATTTGTATATACATATTTTACAAACAAAAAATGGTATATGTATATATATTTTAAAATATGATAAGTGGAATGAAATAATCATAAGGGCACATGTCATCAAATGTACACCTGTCTTGAGATTAAAGGAGATAAAGACACATAAATACATTAGGTGTCCATGTGTAGAAACATCTTAAGACACCTAAGGGGGCATATGTCTACATCTTAAAACTTGCATGAAGATAAGGTGGACAAGTGTCCAAAACCAAATCACCAAACTAGCCTTAAAGAATGCTATAAAAATGGTGGAAATGTTCACTTCTTTACATACATTCATAAAAAAAACAAGGTAAGATAAAGAGGAGAAGTTTAGGAGAAGCCAAGATAATAAATATAAGTTCAAGCTACAATTCCATGGAGAGAAAAATTATTTGAGTACGTGAATTCATTTCATACTTTGAAGAAAAGATGTGAAAATTAAGAATTAACGATACATCTCGAACCTATAAAAATGGTGGTCAGTATTTGACCATAACTTCCTCAATTCTTGATGGAATTATGATTTATTTAATGTTCTGGAAAGCTAACTCAAAGGCCTAAAACTTTTATGTCAGCCACTTTTTCTAATTCAATCGTTTGTGTACTTAAAAATTGGATGTAGGGTCAGGTAAAACTCTGCCCAAAATGGACATATTGAAAATGTCCCATGTTGTAGACTAAGAAAGCTTCTTATTGTAGAATTGGAGTCAAAAACTATACTTATCATAGAGAAATAAAATCAAACATTTCGCCAGAAAACTAGTCAAAAATATGAATTTATGAAATTCGTAGCACTTTTGAAACACTGTCTTTTGCCTGAATTATTTATGTAGCCCAGAACTTTTCACAGTGCACCACAAAAACTGTAATAGATGGTTTGAGTCTAAAACCATTATAAACTGCCTAGAACTTTTCACAGCGCAGCAGAAACGTTGTAATGTTTGTCTTGAGTCTAAAACCATCTTTTCATAATTTTATAAATGCTGCAATTTTTATTTTAACATATACGACTGATGAATGAGGACATTTATGACTTCGTATGACTAAAACTTTCTATAACATTTTCTAAAATGCTACCATTTTAGTTTGAAAGATTTAACGGGGTATAAATGACGTTTAACTTAACTATTTTCTTTCAATCTTTGAACATCTTTCCAAACGTATATTAGAGAGATATAAATGTGGTTTGGGATTGTTTGTGATAGCATAAAAAAGTTGATTATTATTTAAAATAGAAGTTATTTATCTTTTGAAGGAAAACTTATACAAGAGATATACATATTTCTTTCAAAATGAGTATTTACAAAAGTGCTCTGCTCCTACTTGATATAAAGAGTATTTTGGAAATAAATACTGATTTAAAATGTTATGTGTAAAGAAGAACTACATTGGCTTGATCCTGTATCTAATTGCTTACCCAATTAGATAAAGATACGTATGCAGTCACAAGTGGTGTGATGCAGCTGCTATAATAATAAAATATATTTTTGTTTATTATTTAATATTTCATCTTGTGTTAGTGCATCTTTCCCGATTATCATTTATACCATACTGACATACTTATCGAGTGTGTAGGAATGAATATTGATGTCCATCTCGTTAGAGCTGTACAATGGTAGATTTATGATAATTGTGTTTAATTTGAATTCAAGCACACCTTGTGAATTACATGAAAAAGTCTAATAAGTAGTATTTATTAAAATTCTATCCAATGCATTTAGTGACATTATACATTTATTCAAATAAAGTGGTAGCTGTCTTTGTTTGTTTTGGATGGAAGGATTTCTGATAATTTTGACTAGTCCGAAATTTTCGGGGCGTCACAACATGTGCCCAGTTTAATGTAGGATTAGGGGTCTAATCGTGTTCCAAACATGTGAAAATTGGAAACGACCGGAATCAGTAACTAGCCAGTAGTCATTAGTAGTTGTTGAATCCAGAGCAACCGAATTGATTTCTGTCCCAATTCATGAGTTAATGATAACAAATTAGAATGCAATCTCCCTGCCCTTTTGATGTGGTTGACCGAAAAATTATTTTCCTTCTGTAAATTAGCTTTATGTCACCCTAGTAAATCAACTAGATACTTATGATTAATCCATGGGTCGAACCACAAAGATATTTTAGCCTCGTTGCTTATAACTCGTTTCATCAGTTCCCGAGTAGAATCTCTATGTCTAAGCATATGTTTGAATGTATTAGAGTAATTATGATTGATTGTCATATGCCAAAAATAGTTATTAGAACAATATTTGCTCTAAGTCCAGTTACTCCGTTAGCTTTCTTTAGTAAGAAAAGATCAAATAAGCTTTAGTGCGAAGGTCTTTTTTAAATCTGAAAGAAGATGTAATTCGGTACCTCCCTCTTCCTTTGGTCTGCAAATTAAATCCCAAGCTTTCTTGTGATATTTACCACACCAGAAAAAGTCCATACACAAATTTTCAATTATCAGAAGCACAAAATTTGGAACCTGGAAAATTAGTAACCAGTATAAAACCGTAGGAATAATTGTCCTTTGTGTCAACTCCGCTCTTCCAGCAGTGAGAGTTAACTATTGTACCACCCTTCAGTTTGCACACCTTATTAAGAAGAGAATCACAATCATCCACGTGCATGTAGTCAGATGACAATGGAATAACCAAATATTTTATAGGCAAATAATCTTCTTCCGTTCCCATTAATTGCAGAATCTCCATTTTTTGTATTGCGAACCTGCTAAAACAATTCTTGGATTTTACCTGAGTTAAGTCACTACTAGAATCGGTTTAATTCGTTACGGACCCTAGCGACGGCTAAAATAGCGGTCGTCGCTAGCCGTCGCCAAAAAACATATAACCCGCGAACCTACAAGGAAAATAACATTTCCCTCTCTCGCCCAAATTTCTTTCCAGTGAAAAAAAAACCAAACCCTACGCCGTTGCTAGTCCTCCCTCCTGCCGCCGCCCTGTTATCACCGACCGACGCCGCCCAAGCTCCCCCCTCCCTCCTTCTCCAACCGTCTCCCCTTGCTTTCTCTCTTCTAGAGGCATAGTTTATACCCTAATTTCTTAATCTAATTAATTAATTGTTATTTAAATGTATATGTTATGTGATTAGATTATGATCGTTGAATTATTGTTGATTTAGTAATGATTAGAAACCCTAAAATGTCGATTTAGTAGTTTATCAATGAAAATGTGGATTTAGTTGATTTTGTGCGTATGTATGTGTTAATGAATTGTATTATGGAAATTATTGGAATGAAATGATTATGTATGACGCAAGCCAAGGTCTAGGTTAGTACGTATGAACCACTAGAATTTAGAAATCTCATATATTAGGTTGTAGACGGAGTTTAGAAACTCGCGACACCCATCGTCCACAAACCATGGACGACTTGTTTGAGATGTGATGTGAAATTTGGTGAATATTACAAATGGTTGATTGTTGATTATGGTTGATTTTGGTTGAAACTAAATAGGATAAGTTTGTGGAAAAAAAATTTGTTTGCGTACGAAATAGGTTATTGAAATCCCCCTTGTCAAAAGCCGCGCGAGGCTTTAAGGTAGCGCGAGGAGCCGTACATCTGACGGTGCTGTTTTAATTACCCTGCCATTATGCTGCCGAAATTTTTAGAAATATTCATGTGTTTGAATTATTTTCATATGTTGAAGTATATCCATGTGTTGATAATTTATTCATGATAGAAATAAATTGCTTAGATAATAAAAATCACATTTTTATTATGTATGAACCACTAAAAATATTCATGTGTTGAATAAATTCTTTGAACAATAAAAATCACATTTTTATCGTATGTATGAACCACTAAAAATATTCATGTGTTGAATAAATATTTTGAACAATAAAAATCACAATTTTATTATATGTATGAACCACTAAAAATATTCATGTGTTGATTAAATACTTTGAACAATAAAAATCACATTTTTATTGTATGTATGAACCATTAAAAATATTCATGCGTTGAATAAATTCTTTGAACAATATATGTATGTGTTATCGAAATCACTGACATGTATTTTTGAATCAGGAAAAATGTTCGATTATTACATTGACCGTAGTTGGTTGTATGAAGTTAGAATTGGAATGAAAAGCTCAGTGAAAGAACATTTCTATAATGGTGTAAATGAATTTGTTAGATTTGCAGTATCTAATAATCGAAATTACGAGGAGCTTCGTTGTCCGTCTAGTAAGTGTAAACTGATGAGGTTTCATAAACCAGACATCATTAAAGTACATTTGTATAAATCAGGTTTTGTGCCAAATTATTATTTATGGGATCGTCATGGAAAACTTGTTGCGCCTATAGTAAATCCTGTAGCGATGGTGGTCGAATTAGTTATGACGAATCCAATAGAAGATATGGTGGAAGATACAGCACGGTCAATGTTCCCTATTGGTCAGGTTGACGATGACGACGTCAATATTGAAGAAGAACCGAACACGGAAGCCAGAAAAATATATGATTTATTGGCTTCAGCTAAGCGGGCATTGTGGAATGGTTGTGAAAGTGGAACTGAATTATCGGTAACCGCTGAGTATATCACCATGAAATCAAAATTTAACCTTATAGAAGCCGCAGTTACATCGGTTGTACAAGCTGCAAAAAGACATATGCCACCCGATAATATGATGTGTGATAGTCATTACAATGAAAACACTAATGTCAGCTTTCGGTTTGCCGTACCAAAAAATAGATACTTGTGTTTAAGGTTGCATGTTGTATTGGAAAGATGATATTAATCTTAGAAACTGTAAAAAATGTGGCGGGGAAAGGTATAAACCCAGAAAAAAGAAAGGTAAGGAAGTTTCATATACGAGAATGCATTATTTACCAATCATCCCTAGACTACAACGGTTATATGCATCCTCAGTCACTGCATGTCATATGTGATGACATAGTGTGCGAACACAAAAAGATGGAACTTTGACACATCCATCGGATGGAGAAGCATGGAAACATTTTGATAGGACGTATCCTACATTTGCCGTAGAGAGCCGTAACGTCAGACTTGGTTTATGTACAGATGGGTTTTCACCATTTTCTCAGTTTGGTAGTAAATATTCATCTTGGCTTATTATCGTTACTCCTTATAATTTACCTCCGTGGATGTGTATGAAAACTCCATATATGTTTCTCACTATTGTCGTTCCTAGTCTTAATGATCCAAAACAAGGCATTGATGTTTATCTATAACCATTAGTCGAAGAGTTGAAAAATGTAACGACCCGGAAATCCGTACCAATTTGAGCTGATAAATATCCTACACACTCAACTCAAAGTGCACGAAAATTCAGATCATTAATAGAAAGAAATAAGAGGATGAGAAAGATAAGATAGAACTAATAGAATAGAAGAAGAACACAACTGAGCAGAATCAGAGTAACCACGAATCTCACAACGGAACGAATAAAATGTATTATATAACATACTTTGAAATACAAAACTGTATTGTATATACATACCATTATCAGAGTACAATACATTGTATCACAACAGAAATATTCTCTAAATATGAAGGTGAAGCCTTCTACATTTAGCTTCTCTAAGTGTATATGTAAAAGCCTAAAACACTTGACTGCCCGTACAAATTTGGGCACCCAAGAGTTTAGGGAAAAACAAACAAAATAAACTCTGGGTCAGTCATGGGACTGGTGTGAGTAAATTCCAACCATACGGTTTAACTTTTGAAAATCCTTTGAAAAACAAAGATAATAGTAAGACCATCCCACACATAAACATGGACGGTTTTTATTTTACTATAACCTAACATACTTTGATATCAAAATCCAGTGATATTATAATAATGTCTAATCAAATAAATATCCAAATAGCAGAACGCTTGCATCTCACGCTCTACATATATATAGTTTAAAATCAAAAACCGCAGGGCGCTTATTGGAGATTGGATTCCAACTATGACAAGGTATGGGACCACCTGCCGATAGTGTATATCTAGAGGGGAATACACTGGGTTCAACAAGAACGTCTTGCAACCCGGCCCACACATGACCGACCACTCATTTCGCTTGAGTGTATCGAATGTATATCACCAACGATTGGGCTCAAACCACCGTTTCCCGAAAAGGGACAACATCGAAATAGATTAAAGAAGTAAAAGTAATTTCTCTAGATAGGTGATTATACACCCTAATGGGAGCGACCCACATAGCCATGCTGTCTGCCCGATTTTCGCCATTTCCCGGTTGTGAAGCTTGAGGCTACGTTTATCTTTTAGAACATCTGGCCACCATACACTTTGAATGCCACATCGTCAAACCCATCAAATCACTAGTTGATCTTCCCAAAAATATTACGGGTATAAAAGCTAAGAGAAACGAATTTCTCCGCCACCCGACGTAATACCTTGAAAAAAATCGTCTTATGTGACCGTTAGGAATACTCTATCAGACATTCGTCCATACAAGTTGTCCTGGGACTGGACAAACAGAAAACACCATTCTGGAACAGGACGGCCCTTGCATTTCACTCCGTCTTCAATTGTCGTTAGCATAATCTATTCGCAGCGCTTTTTCCTATACGGAGTGGTTTTAGATAATATATTCAACCGGTCTCTCCGTATTGACAACGATGGTCAAAACACTTCGATAGTCGGTTATTTAACTATCGAAGTAAAAACAAACATTCATTCAAACGTATAACTAACATCACACAATTACTAGTCCTTTTTATTTAACATTACTTTCCCAATTTTCCATATCTTCCCATATATTTTTCAAGACCTGTTTATCCCTTTACATCTCTTGGAAAACGTTTCCAGTTATTATGAACCTTTATTCGCCTTTGTTCCTAACCCAACATAATACTCCTATATTTCTTTGCACAAACATCGTTACTTATTTCTTTAGAATAAGTGGATTCAAACCAACTGTTTCCATTCCCTAGGGAGTAGTGCTATATATAAAAATCACGCTTAAGCTTGGCCAATAGCGTTAATTTAACGTTATAGTTCAAAACTTGTCATGCGCTATAATATTCCCCTTTATAACTAATCTCAACATAACAGTCACGCTTAGGCCTAGTCAACAACGTTATTTTATCGCTATAATTCTAAGACTTGTAATACGCTGCCATATTCCCTTTATAACTACTCTCGACGACTCTGTCCGTTACAAACTAATACCATCCCTCGATAATAGTGAAGTCGTTCAAGTTGGGGTATTTTATTTACCTCTCAGACCTTGATCAACAACGTTCTTATCTTAGAATAGATATAAGCTTGTAACTCTAACTCGCATTACTTCTAATATCAATGTAACCGTATTTATTGTTCTATTTTAAACATGGTTTTATAACACCACTTACTTACTTTGAAAAACTTGGTTGGTTATACTTATTTACATTAACATTAACATTAACTCTTCGCTTCATTTCCGTTATACAATCATATTTGTAAAACCGGTTTAGCCCTTCACGCTCTTGGAAAACAGTTCCAAATATTCTAAACCCTTATTCTTCCATTTCCCGAAAATATATGTTATTAACATCCGAAAATATTTCCATCTTTCTTATTCCCTGTATTTCAGAAAATATACATTATCTACTTTGGAAAAACATTTCGGATTTCCCCTATAACTATTTGATCTGCAAACGTTTGCTTTTTAAACATTTTCCATTTTAAAATGTGAATATTTTTCCTTATAGGAATTTTCCCTTGTTAAAACAATCTGAACATGGTTTTATAATAAATACCATCATTTGTTAAATTCCATCTTATCAAATTAATTTCTAAATTTATAATTCCACTTTACTTCACAACCTCCGTTTAAATCAACTCCTCCATTATGAATCTAGTTTATAACCTAATCTCGATTACCCCTTCTATTTGAAATTATTTGTTTTAAACCAAATGTTTAATATCTTATCAAATTCTAAATTTCATACATATACAATTCGTAGGAGTAAATTATTTTTAAAACATTCGACACCGTCGAATTCCAATTACAAAATATTATGGATTTATTTAATTCTACTCACCCGAACACCGAATTAAATTTCATCGTCCTTCTTTAAATAATTCTCAATTAACCCATTCAAGTTTCATTCTTGAATTCATATTCTTAAGTTATCCAATATTAGTTATTTCATCCCATTGTAAATATCAAGTGACTTGTTTTATACAATCAAAACAAGTGGTATGCTAATCCAATCTGGATTAAATTTCTACTCTTAACAATAGAATTCTCCCTTCTTAAGTTTGAATCATTTCCCATAGATTTTTATGGTATGTAAATGCCAGTTATTTCAGGGATAGTGTAATTTCACACTCCAAACAAACAATAATTAATAACAGATTATTTATCACATCATCTAAGGAAATATATGCAGAACAACAATATAACTGTTGAGAAATCCAGTTGGATTTCCTTAACCTGTTTCCCTGCATCCACAGACGTTAGTTGACACCAATATCGATAAAACAGTAACGACATCAGTATTCAGTCGACGGTGTATATATATTTAACGGTGTATATTATTTCAACCAAGTAAATCATCCAAGCAACCATCGCACTCATCATTCAACCATTTTTAAATTATTTAAAATATTTTAAACTGAACAGAGTTAGTGAGTTTACTCGCATTGGTTGTAATCGTTAAATAACGATAAGCGATCAATCTGATTGGATCAGGCATTTTTATTTCTTTGAAATTTTCCCGAGCTTCAAATCTTTCCAAACTTCACGGGCTTGTAGTTCTCTTTGGTATGGTCCTGACGACACTTATTTCAACGAATTCCGATGGCGTATATACCCGTTATGAATTTTATAAGTTAAATAAGTATTTAAATTCTCTAAAACAAATAATATGTTTAAAATGGGCTTACCCCACTACTCAGGCCACCCAAAAAACTTCGACCTGCCTACCCATTATTCCATGTTCTTTCTTTTCTTTTGAAAGCTCCAGTAAACTCTTATCCACCACAACCGAAACTTGCCAGTGGTCAAACTCCCACCCCCTTCATTTAAAATCACGGAGATAAAACCACTGCCCCTTCATAACGTGGCCATCTCGTCCTCCCGGTATACATGCTACCCAACACGTGCCTGCGCTAGAAGTGCACTGTGCAAGCTCATGTCACTGGAGACCCTCCTCTACATAACGCATGCGGTACAGCCATGCACATCGTTTGGGCTTTCTTCCCCATCATGGAATAAAAACACTGCTTTGCGTCTATGTATCTTCATCTCCTTCCTTCGCTCCTACCCAGCCAACGAACGGACCCACACTTCTTCTTCACTCCCCCATTCATATAGACATAGCAACCCACTACTCTTCTCCTTTACCGATTAAACACGCCCATGCAAATACAGTCCATCACCTATGCAAGCTCCGCCCAAAGTCCTCCTCAACCACTTCACAGTACCCCCCCCTTTGGAATCACGTTCATGTATTTTCAGTGGAGGGAGTACAGGGTTTTAATCATTTTAGTGGAGATTTTAATACGTTTTTGATTTATTCCGCGACCATTGAACATTTGGTTTACAGCTTTGGGCTGCAGAAACGAAAGTGTCGAGAGCCAAAATGGTTGGGTGTATATTCATAGGGTTTAAACCCTTGGTGGCCAAGGAAAATACAGTACACATATAGGCCGGTGATGGAGATTATTCATGGACGTAGGGTAGGTGACAGACTTCTATGTCTGCCGTATTTCCTTTGGCATGAAGAAATAAGGGTTGTAGACGTAAGTAGGATTGCAGAATGTCAAAAACTTTGGATCTGGTTTGACATAGCATGGTAGGTGATGGCAGGAGTAGGACTGCAGTACTAAATCTAGGAATTGACACATTTCCTTGTGCAAGCATATATGAGCCGATAGCCCTTTTGCACGTCAGTATTTGGCAGGTAGGATTTGGTGAAGGTGTGGGCATTAACAGGGGAGGGCGAGTTTCATTTGATGAAAGGGTACCATGTATATCTTCAAAATGGGAGGAGAGTAGGATGGTAGTAGCATAAGGTAGGATGGTGACAGTATTTTATAAAATCTTGATTTGCCTACTCTATAACAAGACTTTGCCATGACATTATAGGACATTGTAGGTGTAGGGTCTGTATGAACTATGTTTTAGGAGTGGGAGGACATGAGTCTGCAATTCTAATTCAAGGTCTGCCTAATTGTAGAGTTGAGGCTGTACAGTCCTTGGTTGGGAAGGCAAGAGAAATTTTATATGTATTTATTTTGTTTTCTTTTTGGTATTAACGGATCCAGATAAAATTTAAATTTTACATCTCACAGACCGTTACAGACAAAAAAAATACTGTTGTGTTTAGCAATGTGCGGCGATCCCGAAAATATAATAATATCGATAGGTTAACTTATATTGTGAAACCCCGAAATGCTGATTAAGGGTGCAAAATACTCCAAATAAAAAGTTTCTTATTTAATTAATTAAAAATTCCACTAAAATTCTAAAAATTAAATTATTACTACGTCTCAAAAGAACCCCGTCCAAATTCGAATCCGATATCTAAATATATTCAAATAAACGTTATGGCCAAAACGGGATATGCCGCTGCTTTTCTGAATATTTAATTTGGACATAACTTATAATATATAATCCGAAATTTCGATTTTTCACTTCCATTAGAGAAATACAGTTCAACAGATTCCAACATTTCTTGTTTCGAAGAAATCCGATTGATAACGGGTCCTGTACACTTAATTGAAGTTCAGAACGTTAAATTACGAATTACCGCGATATTTCGGGTTCGATTATATTTAATATATATTTTTACACATTCAACTTCGTTTTATTTAATATATAAATCCACTTATATTACGAATACAATATTTAAACTGATTTAGATATTCAAATACGAACCGACAAAATGCGGGACGTTACATTCCTTCCCCCTTAAAATAATTTCGTCCTCGAAATTGCTAAGAAGTGAAGATGCTCTAATTGTAACTCCTCACAACCCGCTTGGTTGAAATTTCATACTTCACATCCCCATAATTCAATTCTTGCGTCGAATCTTTTATCCTTAACCAATAATTCTCTTATATCCAAGCCAACTCCATTTTCACTCCAATTTCAATTTCAAATTTCCTATTTTTACTCAATAATCAAATTTCACCCCCAAGTTTGGTTCCATTCCAAATCTTAATTCACAAATTTAACTACTTTGCCAAGTCTACTGTGTTACGATTTCCACTTAATCGACTTCAATTCAATTCCATTTTTTATATATAAATTAGTTTAAGTTATACTCAAATTCACTTATTTACTTTTTTTATCATTTCTAACTTTTTAACTTCACAAGTTAAATTGAGATTTCAGAATTCAAATTCCTGGGTTTTATTTCAAATCAGTTTGAAATCATAAATCTTCACATATAATGATGGCAATTCAAAACATTTGAATTTTTGATAACTTGTTTCCTCAAATAACTCAAAAACGAAATCTTTGGTGGTAATCCATCACTTAGAAACTCGAAAATGAACACCGATGATGTCGCGATCATCATCGGAATTATTTTCCAGCAACCGAAGTGAGTTCAATACTATATCACTTCCAAAACTCATATTTAAACACTTATATTTGAAAATTACTTCAAAATATCCTTCACAGCTCTTGGAAAACAATTTCAAATCTCCCAGGATTTTAAATTCCCATATGTTTAATCTAAACATTATTTCCAACTCTTTTCCAACTTTTTAGAATTTTATTTCAATTCTGGTTTTTAAATTTAGATTTAATCCATTTAATTTCACAAATTACATTATACAAGTTTGGATGGGTTATTTATGTAACCATCTTAACCATAATCTTATTCGATCATAATAATAACGAATATATCCCATATATTAAATAATACCAATAATATATACTTTCATTATATCAAAATATATTTTGGGTAAAATTATTTTATTTACCTAGCTTTTAAAACAATATTATTCGAATTACTCTGTTCAAGAGTTTAAAAACACCTATCGATACAGTTTGCAATCCAGTATCGACCAAAATTCATAAACCACTCGCCAAACCAATCAACACAATATAAAACAATTTTTATATCAATTTACAAATACGCACTCATATATATACACTCAAACTCAATCTAAATTATCACTAACTCCATCTCTATTGAGTTATGCCACAGAGCCAAGGTAATCACTTAACCTTCAGCTCTGATACCAACTGTAACGACCCGAAAATTCGTACCAATTTGAGCTGATAAATATCCTACACACTCAACTCAAAGTGCACGAAAATTCAGATCATTAATAGAAAGAAATAAGAGGATGAGAAAGATAAGATAGAACTAATAGAATAGAAGAAGAAGAAGAACACAACTGAGCAGAATCAGAGTAACCACGAATCTCACAGCGGAACGAATAAAATGTATTATATAACATACTTTGAAATACAAAACTGTATTGTATATACATACCATTATCAGAGTACAATACATCATATCACAATGGAAATATTCTCTAAATACGAAGGTGAAGCCTTCTGCTTTTAGCTCCTCCAAGTGTATCTGTAAAAGCCTGAAACACTTGATTGCCCGTACAAACTTGGGCACCCAAGAGTTTAGGGAAAAACAAACAAAATAAACTCTGGGTCAGTCATGGGACTGGTGTGAGTAAACTCCAACCATATGGTTTAACTTTTGAAAATCCTTTGAAAAACAAAGATAATAGTAAGACCATCCCACACATAAACATGGACGGTTTTTACCTTACTATAACCCAACATATTTTGATATCAAAATCCAGTGATATTATAATAATGTCTAATCAAATAAATATCCAAATAGCAGAACGCTTGCATCTCACGCTCTACATATATATATATATATAGTTTAAAATCAAAAACCGCAGGGCGCTTATTGGAGATTGGATTCCAACTTTGACAAGGTATGGGACCACCTGCCGATAGTGTATCTCTAGAGGGGAATACGCTGGGTTCAACAAGAACGTCTTGCAACCCGGCCCACACATGACCGACCACTCATTTCGCTTGAGTGTATCGAATGTATATCACCAACGGTTTGGCTCAAACCACCGTTTCCCGAAAAGGGACAGCATCGAAATAGATTAAAGAAGTAAAAGGAATGTCTCTAGATAGGTGATTGTACACCCTAATGGGAGCGACCCACATAACCATGCTGCCTGCCCGATTTTCGTCATTTCCCGGTTGTGAAGCTTGAGGCTACGTTTATTATTTAGAACATCTGGCCACTATACACTTTGAATGCCACATCGTCAAACCCATCAAATCACTAGTTGATCTTCCCAAAAATATTACGGGTATAAAAGCTAAGAGAAACGAATTTCTCCGCTACCAGACGTAATACCTTGAAAAAAATCGTCTTATGTGACCGTTAGGAATACTCTATCAGACATTCGTCCATACAAGTTGTCCTGGGACTGGACAAACAGAAAACACCATTCTGGAACAGGACGGCCCTTGAATTGAACTCTGTCTTCAATTG
This sequence comes from Allium sativum, assembly GCA_030737875.1. NCBI lineage: Eukaryota > Viridiplantae > Streptophyta > Magnoliopsida > Asparagales > Amaryllidaceae > Allium > Allium sativum. The sequence continues at coordinate 937,285,474 of CM060913.1, read as the reverse complement.
TCGTCAGCATAATCAATTCGCAGTGCTTTTTCCTATACGGAGTGATTTTAGATAATATCTCCAACCGGTCTCTCCGTATTGACAACGATGGTCAAAACACTTCGATAGTCGGTTATTTAACTATCGAAGTAAAAACAAACATCCATTCAAATGTATAATTAACATCACACAATTACTAGTCCTTTTTATTTAACATTACTTTCCCAATTTTCCATATCTTCCCAGATATTTTTCAAGACCCGTTTAACCCTTTACATCTCTTGGAAAACGTTTCCAGTTATTATGAACCTTTATTCGTCTTTGTTCCTAACCCAACATAATACTCCTATATTTCTTCGGACAAACATCGTTACTTATTTCTTTAGAATAAGTGAATTCAAACCAACTGTTTCCATTCCATAGGGAGTAGTGCTACATATAAAAATCATGCTTAAGCTTGGCCAACAACGTTAATTTAACGTTATAGTTCAAAACTTGTCATGCGCTGTAATATTCCCCTTTATAACTAATCTCGACATAACAGCGTTATTTTATCGCTATAGTTCTAAGACTTGTAATACGCTGCCATATTCCCTTTATAACTACTCTCGACGACTCTGTTCGTTACAAACTAATACCATCCCTCGATAATAGTGAAGTCGTTCAAGTTGGGGTTTTTATTTACCTCTCAGACCTTGATCGACAACGTTCTTATCTTAGAATAGATATAATCTCGTAACTCTAACTCACATTACTTCTAATATCAGTGTAACCGTATTTCTTGTTCTATTTTAAACATGGTTTTATAACACCACTTACTTACTTTGAAAAACTTGGTTGGTTATACTTATTTACATTAACATTAACATTAACTCTTCGCTTCATTTCCGTTATACAATCATATTTATAAAACCGGTTTAGCTCTTCACGCTCTTGGAAAATAGTTCCAAATATTCTAAACCCTTATTTTTCCATATTCCCAAAAATATATGTTATTAACATCCGAAATTATTTCCATCTTTCTTATTCCCTGTATTTCAGAAATATACATTATCTACTCTGGAAAAACATTTCGGATTTCCCCTATAACTATTTGATCTGCAAACGTTTGCTTTTTAAACATTTTCCACTTTAAAATGTGAATATTTCTCCTTATAGGAATTTTCCCTTGTTAAAACAATCTGAACATGGTTTTATAATAAATACCATCATTAGTTAAAATTCCATCTTATCAAATTAATTTCTAAATTTATAATTCCACTTTACTTCACAACCTCCGTTTAAATCAACTCCTCCTTCATTATGAATCTAGTTTATAACCTAATCTCGATTACCCCTTCAATTTGAAATTGTTTGTTTTACACCAAATGTTTAATACCTTATCAAATTCTAAATTTCATACATATACAATTCCTAAAAGTAAATTATTTTTAAAACATTCGACACCGTCGAATTCCAATTACAAAATATTATGGATTTATTTAATTCTACTCATCCCGAACACCGAATTAAATTTCATCGTCCTTCTTTAAATAATTCTTAATTAACCCATTCAAGTTTCATTCTTGAATTCATATTCTCAAGTTATCCAATATTAGTTATTTCATCCCATTGTAAATATCAAGTGACTTGTTTTATACAATCAAAACAAGTGGTATGCTAATCCAATCAGGATTAAATTTCTACTCTTAATAATAGATTTCTCCCTTCTTAAGTTTGAATCATTTCCCATAGATTTTTATGGTATGTAAATGCCAGTTATTTCAGGGATAGTGTAATTTCACACTCCAAACAAACAATAATTAATAACAGATTATTTATCACATCATCTAAGGAAATATATGCAGAACAACAATATAACTGTTGAGAAATCCAGTTGGATTTCCTTAACCTGTTTCCCTGCATCCACAGATGTTAGTTGACACCAATATCGGTAAAACAGTAACAGCATCAGTATTCAGTCGACGGTGTATATATATTTAACGGTGTATATTATTTCAACCAAGTAAATACTCCAAGCAACCATCGCACTCATCATTCAACATTTTTAAATTATTTAAAATATTTCAAACTGAACAGAGTTAGTGAGTTTACTCACATTGGTTGTAATCGTTAAATAACGATAAGCGATCAATCTGATCGGATCAGGCGTTTTTATTTCTCTGAAATTTTCCCGAGCTTCAAATCTTTCCAAACTTCACGGGTTGTAATTCTCTTTGGTATGGTCCTGACGGCACTTATTTCATCAAATTCTGATGGCGTATATACCCGTTATGAATTTTATAAGTTAAATAAGTATTTAAATTCTCTAAAACAAATAATATGTTTAAAATGGGCTTACCCCACTACTCGGCCCACCCAAAAAATCTTCGACCTGCCTACCCATTATTCCATGTTCTTTCATTTCTTTTGAAAGCTCCAGTAAACTCTTATCCACCACAACCGAAACTTGCCAATGATTATACTCCCACACCCCTTCATTTAAAATCACGGAGATAAAACCACTGCCCCTTCATAACGTGGCCATCTCGTCCTCCCGGTATACATGCTACCCAACACGTGCCTGCGCTAGAAGTGCACTGTGCAAGCTCATGTCACTGGAGACCCTCCTCTACATAACGCATGCGGTACAACCATGCACATCGTTTGGGCTTTCTTCCCCATCATGGAATAAAAACACTGCTCCGCATCTATGTATCTTCATCTCCTTTCTTCGCTCCTACCCAGCCGACGAACGGACCCACCCTTCTTCTTCACTCCCCCATTCATATAGACACAGCAACCCACTACTCTTCTCCTTTACCGATTAAACACGCCCATGCAAATACAGTCCATCACCTATGCAAGCTCCGCCCAAAGTCCTCCTCAACCACTTCACAGTACCCCCCTTTGAAATCACGTTCATGTATTTTCAGTGGAGGGAGTACAGGGTTTTAATCATTTTAGTGGAGGATTTAAATACGTTTTTGATTTATTCCGCGGCCATCGAACATTTGGTTTACAGCTATTGTAACGACCCGCATTCTACGCATCATAGGATCGTAGAATATTTTTTTTTTCACATACGAAGTCGTATGGTCATGTAACTTTAGGAGATGATTATTGGAGTCATTTCCCTTGTTCATGATTTTTGCCGATTTTTAAATGACCATTTTGCCCCTAGCTAATCTTGTTTGGCCATAACTTTAGACTTGAAAGGAGTTTTGACCTAACACCACTTCCATTGGCCCCGGATGATGGTTTACAATTCCGTAGAGTGGTCACATTAGCCAAACGGACTCACCGTTTGGGAGATATGGCTGAAACAAGTTTCAGATGGTGAAAAACAGCTTAACCAGGCCTAATTTGGGTTATTAGTGAGTGGGCCCATAACCCATTTCGGGATTAGGGTTATGGGGAGGCTGATAGGGTTAGGGAATTCGGTTTCTATCATTTTCTAGCCGCCACTCTTTGTTCCTTCAAGTTTAGCCATGGCCTCCACTTTCTAAAACACCCAAAATCACCTTCTAATCGCTAATTAAGCCAAATCAACATCAAATTAAGGGGGATAGCACCAAAGCAAGGTTAGAGCTGCTGTATTACATTGGGAACATCGCCAAACAGAGAATCATTTCAGTTTTAAGGTTTTATTTGTGGCTAAGGTGAGTGATTTGCATAGTTTTGCACTAATTACGGTTAATTAAGGGTAATTAGTGAAGATTAGCGAATTTAAACATGATAAAATTCTGGAAAAATATTTATAAAATTCGAAATAATGTTTTAGACCTCTGTTAGAAATTTGGTTTGATTTGGTTAAGTTTTACTAATCATATGATTAGTCTTGCCTAAACATGCTTAAGGGAAAACATGGGTTTTTGGGTATGTTTGATCCATATAAACATGTCATATTGTTGTTTTAGTGTTTGTGGATGATTATACATGTTGCTATAACTGTATGGTATTTTTTGTGATTGCATAGAAAAGTTAGAATGGTTGAAAACGCCGTCGTTTGGCGAAAATAGCTTGCTGGAAAAACTTGCAGCAAATCAGATAGGAGCATTCGGATAGGAGCATTCGGATAGGAGCAACCGGATAGGAGCATTCAGATAGGAGCAACCGGATAGGAGCATTAGGATAGGAGCAACCGGATAGGATTATTTAGATAGGAGCAACCGGATAGGAGCTTTCAGACAGGAGCAACCGGATAGGGGCATCCGATCCGAACCAGATAGGGGCATCCGATCCGAACCGGATAGGGGCACCCGATCCGAACCGGATAGGGGCACCCGATCCAAACCGAATAGGGGCATCCGAGCACCCGAACTGAACTAGAATGGAGCATTCGAACCGAACCAAGCAGGAGGGGGCGAACCGAACTGAACCGGAGGATCGAACACCAAGTAGACCTAAACCCGAGATGCAAAGGAAGTCCAAATGAGGAGTTGTACCTCAGGATCTAGATGGGAACAAAGGAGGGAACTTCATGAGTTGGGCTTTGCTGCGGGACGTGTGCTAAGGGGTTGTCGATGTCTGTAACTTTGGATCATTATGTGTAGGGAGTACGTGAACGGATTCAGGGCCACAGTGGCCTAGGTACGACTAAAGAGCTATAGACCAATGAAGTGGGTTCATTTGTAAAGATTTGGTCATGACTTCATGTGGTAAGCTTGGTAATAGCAGTAGTTGTACAGGTTGAACTCCGTCACTACTTCGATGGGTCTAGTGATTGATAGTGGTGGACATTGTATGCTTTACGCACTGAGTGAGAGATGTGAGGATGGTTGCTATGTTTGATTTGTTTGCCATCATTATGACATGCACACCCCCACCCCCGTTATCTTTACACCATTTATTCAATGGCACCTTAGAGTATTGTACGATATGTAGTACTAACTCTTTATTTGCAGGTCCAGGTTCAGGTATGGTTTAGTATACCTGTTATTGTTCTGTTTAGCTGCTTATCGCTCATACCAGGCTTTTCGTCTGACCCAGAGTTTTATGTCTCTTCTTATTACTCTGGATGCTCTCACGAGCAGACTAGAGACAGGTTAGCTGGGTATGCACGAGTTGCTGATCCGGAGACGAGCAAGAGGCTTCCACGTATGATACATATAGATATTCTCCCTGTGTTGTTGAAGATCACTGCTTGGGCATTAGTAGTGCATCTTCTACTTTAACTTTCTTTTGCTTTAGAGAAAGTTTAAAGTTGTAACAATGATGTTGGATCATAAGCTGTATTTGGATTTCCGCTGCTATGTTGGTTTAGTTTTCAGCTTATGCACTGTCTCGCCTGTTTTATGTCAAGATTATGTTATTATTATATTTTGTTCCATGCGCTGTGAGACATTCTACAGGTTCCTTGTTAGTTCATTCTCTTCTTTCTTTTCTTCTGACGTCCGTTCTGTGCTAGCTGGGCATGTGTACAGCGCACTTACGTAGGAAATGCCGGCTGATGCGGGGCGGGCCATCACACTTGGTATCAGAGCTCTAGGTTGCGTAGTTAACCTAGGGAAGTTATCAGGGAGAGATAGTATACGTATATGAGAGCACGTATTTGTGATTATTTTGATTTTTAAAAGCTATATATATACTATTAGTATAGCTAAGGATGAAGTCGCACTGCACTAGCACCACTATGGAGATGGTTAATCGTTTTCTCTTTACAGATTGAATGATGAGCCGATACGCAAGAGGTGCCCGTAGAGGAGCCAATAATGGGAATGCTACTGACATGAGGACGATGTTTACTGACCTCATGAAGGAGATGCTTAGGGATGTACAGAGGGCAGCTCCCAATGCTGGTAATGGTGGTGGCCCAATAGTGCAGGCGCCTAGGGCCGATTTCGCCAAGCTGAATAAGGATTATACTAGTCTTGGTGGGAAGCCGTTCCACGGAACGGAGTCGGCTACAGATGTTCAGGATTGGCTGGATAGCTGCGAGCGTATCTTCGAAGACTTGGGTATTGAGGATGCGATGAAGAGAAGGCTAGCATCCCGTCAGCTGCAAGGACGGGCAATGAATTGGTGGAATGCTATAAAGGAAGCTACCCCAGAGGATCAAATTACTTGGGATCAGTTTAAGGTTCGCTTTAGTGATAAGTTCATTCCAGCTGCTCAGAAGTCAGTGTTGTTTAAGAAATTCTTGTAAATCAAGCAGAATGGCAGAGCTGCCTCGGAGCATATTGCCGAATTCGACACTTTGTCAAAACATGGGTTATCCCTAATAGATACTGCCGAGAAGAACGAGAAGTTCATAACTGGTTTGGATGGATACTTGGGAGAAAAGCTTATTAACCATATCGATGAGACGTTTGAATCGATTGTGGGGAAAGCATTGAGGTTAGAGAGTCTTTACCCTAAGCCGAAGACTGAGGTTGCATCTGCAGAAGAACCGAAACCGCAAGCAAGCGGTGGAGGCAAGAATGGTTCTCAGAATAAGAGAAAGCAGAATTAGACCAAGGAGGGCCAGAAGAAAAGAATAAGCAAGATGTTGAGTGCTTCAGCTGTGGTAAGAAGGGCCATTATGCTAGTAATTGTCGGGCCAAGCCAGCGGATAGGAAGTGCTTCAACTGTGGTCAAGTGGGACATCACAAGGACAAGTGTCCACAACCCCCTAAAGAAAAGCAGATGGTGAAAGCATATGCCCTTAATGCTATTCCTTCGTCGAATGCTGCAACTGCGGCGGAGAAGGGAAAGAATGTCGTCATCCAAGGTATGCTTTCTGTTTATGATGTTCCTGTTAGAGTTTTGTTTGATACCGGAGCTTCCATTTCTTTCATATCTAGTGACCTGGTAGATAGGTTGGGATTGGAGCCCGAGATTGTCGATAGACCTTTAGTAGTGACGAACCCGATTGGTGGTTCGACTAACCTTAGCATGATTTGTCGTAATGTGGTCTTATCGAGTCATGGATGCATGTTTGTTTGTGATTGCTTTGTTTTGGGCTTTACTGGGTTTGGCATTATTTTAAGAGTCGATTGGCTCCAAAGATACGGGGATGGTGGTAGACTGTGAGGGCTTTTTGGTGATAGCTAGAGCGGATGATGGGCGGAGGGTAGTGTTTGGTGGTCTACCCAGTGATGGGGTAATGACTAGTTTTCTAAATTCCCTCGACATCCCGCATAGTGAGTTGTCAGGTTTGCCCATGGTTGGCCAGTATCCGGACGTTTTCGAAGAAGTGACCGGGCTTCCACCACACCGAGAGATTGAGTTCCGCATTGATTTAGTGAAAGATGCCAGACCTATAGTGATGACACTTCGTCGTATGGCACCAAGGGAGCAGCGGGAGCTCGAGGTGCAAGTCAGCGATCTTTTGATGAATGGATTTATCAGAAGGAGTGTTTCTGAATGGGGAGCACCAGTTGTGTTTGCTACCAAGGCGGATGGTTCCCTTCGTTTGTGTGTAGACTACCGCGAGTTGAATAAAGTGACGAGGAAGAACAAGTATCCTCTACCGCGGATAGATGATTTGTTTGATCAGTTGAGTGGCGCAAGAGTATTCTCTTAGTTGGATCTCGCGACAGGTTTTCATCAGCTTAGAGTGGAAATTGAGAGTATAGCTAAAATGGCATTTCGGACGCCGTCAGGATTTTATGAGTGGTTGGTCATGCCATTCGGGCTGACCAATGCCCCGGCATATTTTGTGGATCTTTGAATAGGGTATTCAGAGATCAGTTGAATAAGTTTGTCCTTGTGTTCGTGGATGATATTTTGGTCTATTCGAGGACAGAGGAAGAACACAAGGAACATTTAAGAATAGTGATGGAGGTGTTGAGAAAACACCAATTGAAAGCAAAGTTTTCTAAGTGTCACTTCTGGAGAAGGGAAGTGAGATTCTTGGGCCATGTTGTTTCAGAGAATGGTATTGTCGTGGATCCTGGGAAGGTGGCTACGGTACAAGATTGGTCTACGCCCAAGAATGCAATGGACATAAGAAGTTTCTTGGGATTAGCTGGATATTATCGTAAGTTTATCCAAGATTTCTCCAAGATAGCAGCACCGTTGACTCAGTTGACCAAGAAGAATCAAGCTTTCGTCTGGGACGAAAAGTGTGAGAATGCATTCAAGAGTCTAAAGGACAAGTTGACATGTGCACCAGTGTTAGTCATTCCTAAGGGGAATGAAGAGATGACGGTATACACGGATGACTGTGGTACCGGACTAGGTGCTGTATTGATGCAAGGTGGTAGGGTTGTAACTTATGCAAGTCGGCAATTTAAACCGCACGAGAGAAGATACCCTACCCATGATTTGGAATTGGCAGCGATCGTGTTCGCGTTGAAGATGTGGAGACATTATCTCTTGGGAGAAAGATTCGAGTTGTTTACCGATCATAAATCGTTAAATATCTCTTCTCTCAAAAGGATCTAAATCTCCGACAACAAAGATGGTTAGAATTCTTAGCTTCCTATGATTTCAATATCGCATATACACCAGGAAAGGGCAATGCGGTGGCTGATGCGTTGAGTAGAAGACATGACAGTTTAGGGGCTAGGTTTCTAGAATGGAAGCAACTGGAGTACATCGCTGGGTATGATTTCAGACCAAAGTGCGAATTGGATCCAGAAATGTTAGCAAGTTTTACGATCAGACCCACTTTGATTGAGCGGATTGGTTCCAGTCAGAGGAACGATCCTAACCTATTGGAAATCATCTCAAAGTTAGAGATGGGAATCGACGGAGAGATGAACAAGTATGGGATTGATCGAGATGGATGGCTTAGAAGGAATGGAAGGCTAGTTGTACCTAATGTCAATGGATTGAGAGATGAAGTGCTTAGAGAATGTCATCACTCAAAACTGACTATACACCCCGGTGGTAACAAGATGTACCGAGACATGAAGCAGACCTACTACTGGGAAGGGATGAAAAAAGACATTGGGAAGTTTATATCCAAATGCATGAATTGCCAGCTAGTTAAAGCTGAGCAAAAGAAGCCTAGTGGTTTGCTACAACCATTAGAAATTCCAGAATGGAAGTGGGAACAAGTCTCAATGGATTTCATTGATGGGTTACCAAGGACTAGATCGGGCCATGATAGCATTTGGGTGATTGTGGACCGATTGACTAAGAGTGCGAGGTTTATACCCGTCAAGTCCAACAGGACGGCAGCTAAGCTAGCTGAACTATATGTAAAGTGGGTAGTGAGATTTCATGGAATACCCAAGGGCATTGTGAGTGACCGAGATCCGTTGTTCACTAGTGGATTTTGGAAGAGCTTACAAGAGGCGTTAGGATCAGAATTACATCTCAGTACCGCGTATCATCCTCAAACCGACGGTCAAACAGAAAGGGTGAATCGTATATTAGAAGACCTCTTGAGAGCCTGTGTATTGGATTTTGGTGGATCACGGGATGACCATTTGCAACTAGTAGAGTTTGCATATTATAATAGTTACCAATCCAGTATTGGCATGGCTCCATTTGAAGCTTTGTACGGAAGACCATGCAACTCACCGTCATGTTGGTTAGAAACTGGTGAGAAGTTTGTGCTTGGACCCGATGTGATAAGAGAAACTTCAAACAAGATCAAAATCATTCGACGGCGAATGAAAGCTACCCAAGATAGGCAGAAAAGTTATGCTGATAAGAGGAGAAGATAATTAAAGTTCTCCATTGGCGACTTGGTGTTTGTCAAGATTTCTCCGTTAAAGAGCGTAATACGATTTGGCAGGAGAGGTAAGTTAGCACCAAGTTTCGTTGGTCCATTCCCAGTTCTCGAGCAAATTGGGAATTTGGCATATAAAGTTGAATTACCAGACAAGATGGCAGGAGTTCACAACGTATTTCATGTTTCCCAGATAAGGAAATTCGTGCACGACCTAGATGTGACTATTTCACCTGATCAGTTGGATGATGTCGAAGTTGAACACAAGGCGATTGGGAACCGCAAGCCTATGCGTATTGTTGGGAACGATACGAAGCAACTTCGAAGGAAAACGGTGAATCTAGTCAAAGTTCAGTGGGGCGAGAATGAGAATGACTGTACTTGGGAGACAGAGGAGAGCATTAGGAAGACATATCCAGAACTCTTTGCCTGGTAAGATTTCAGTTTCGATTTAGTTTTCCGCATGCTAGGATAGACTTGTTTTGCATGTTTGATTGTTGCATATGACTGGTAGGTATGCGGGATCCTTTGTATGTTTTGGTTTAAGGAATTTCGGGGACGAAATTTCTTAAGGGGGGGGGGGGGGTGGGGGGAAGAGTGTAACGACCCACATTCTACGCATCATAGGATCGTAGAATATTTGTTTCTTTCACATACGAAGTCGTATAGTCATGTAACTTTGGGAGACGATTATTGGAGTCATTTCCCATGTTCATGATTTTTGACGATTTTTAAATGACCATTTTACCCCTAGCTAATCTTGTTTTGGCCATAACTTTTGATTGGAAAGGAATTTTGACCTGACACCACTTCCATTGGCTCCGGATGATGGTTTACAATTCCGTAGAGTGGTCACAATAGCCAAACGGACTTACCGTTTGGGAGATATGGCTGAAACAAGTTTCAGATGGTGAAAAACAGCTTAACCGGGCCTAATTTGGGTGATTAGTGAGTGGGCCCATAACCCATTTCGGGATTAGGGTTATGGGGAGGCTGATAGGGTTAGGGAATTCAGTTTCTATCATTTTCTAGCCGCCACTCTTTGTTCCTTCAAGTTTAGCCATGACCTCCACTTTCTAAAACACCCCAAATCACCTTCTAATCGTTAATTAAGCCAAATCAACATCAAATTAAGGCGGAATAGCACCAAAGCAAGGTTACAGCTGCTGTGTTACATTGGGAACATCGCCAAACAGAGAATCATTTCAGTTTTAAGGTTTTATTTGTGGCTAAGGTGAGTGATTTGCATAGTTTTGCACTAATTACGGTTAATTAAGGGTAATTAGTGAAGATTAGCGAATTTAAACATGATAAAATTCTGGAAAAATATTTATAAAATTCGAAATAATGTTTTAGACCTCTGTTAGAAATTTGGTTTGATTTGGTTAAGTTTTACTAATCATATGATTAGTCTTGCCTAAACATGCTTAAGGGAAAACATGGATTTTTGGGTATGTTTGATCCATATAAACATGTCATATTGTTGTTTTAGTGTTTGTGGATGATTATACATGTTGCTATGACTGTATGGTATGTTTTATGATTGCATAGAAAAGTTAGAATGGTTGAAAACGCCGTTGTTTGGCGAAAATAGCTTGCTGGAAAAACTTGCAGCAAACCGGATAGGAGCATTCGGATAGGAGCATTCAGATAGGAGCAACCGGATAGGAGCATTCGGATAGGAGCAACTGGATAGGAGCATTCAGATAGGAGCATTTGGATAGGAGCATTCGGATAGGAGCATTCAGATAGGAGCAACCAGATAGGAGCTTTCGGATAGGAGCAACCGGATAGGGGCATCCGATCCGAACCGGATAGGGGCATCCAATACGAACCGGATAGGGGCACCCGATCCGAACCGGATAGGGGCACCTGATCCGAACCGAATAGGGGCATCCGAGCACCCGAACTGAACTAGAAAGGAGCATTCGAACCGAACCAAGCAGGAGGGGGCGAACCGAACCGGAGTATCGAACACCAAGTAGACCTAAACCCGAGATGCAAAGGAAGTCCAAATGAGGAGTTGTACCTCAGGATCTAGATGGGAACCAAGGAGGGAACTTCATGAGTTGGGCTTTGCTGCGGGACGTGTGCTAAGGGGTTGTCAATGTCTGTAACTTTGGATCACTATGTGTATGGGGTACGTGAACGGATTCAGGGCCACAGTGGCCTAGGTACGACTAAAGAGCTATAGACCAATGAAATGGGGTCATTTGTAAAGATTTGGTCATGACTTCATGTGGTAAGCTTGGTAATAGCAGTAGTTGTACAGGTTGAACTCCGTCACTACTTCGATGGGTCTAGTGATTGATTGTGGTGGACATCGTATGCTTTACGCACTGAGTGAGAGATGTGAGGATGGTTGCTATGTTTGATTTGTTTGCCATCATTATGACATGCACACCCCAACCTCCGTTATCTTTACACCATTTATTCAATGGCACCTTAGAGTATTGTACGGTATGTAGTACTAACTCTTTGGTTGCAGGTCCAGGTCCAGGTATGGTTTAGTATACCTGTTATTGTTCTGTTTAGCTGCTTATCGCTCATACCAGGCTTTTCGTCTGACCTAGAGTTTTATGTCTCTTCTTATTACTCTAGGTGCTCTCACGAGCAGACTAGAGACAGGTTAGCTGGGTGTGCACGAGTAGCTGATCCGGAGACGAGCAGGAGGCTTCCACGTATGATACATATAGATATTCTCCCTATGTTGTTGAAGATCACTGCTTGGGCATTAGTAGTGCATATTCTACTTTAACTTTCTTTTGCTTTAGAGACAGTTTAAAGTTATAACAATGATGTTGGATCATAAGCTGTATTTGGATTTCCGCTGCTATGTTGGTTTAGTTTTCAGCTTATGCACTGTCTCGCCTGTTTTATGTCAAGATTATGTTATTATTATATTTTGTTCCATGCGCTGTGAGACATTCTACAGGTTCCTTGTTAGTTCATTCTCTTCTTTCTTTTCTTCTGACGACCGTTCTGTGCTAGCTGGGCATGTGTACAGCGCACTTACGGAGTAAATGCCGACTGGTGCGGGGCGGGCCATCACAGCTATGGGCTGTAGAAACGAAAGTGTCGAGAGCAGAAATGGTTGGGTGTATATTTATAGGGTTTAAACCCTTGGTGGCCAATGAAAATGTAGTATACATATAGACCGGTGATGCCGATTATTCATGGACGTAAGGTAGGTGACAGACTTCTATGTCTGCCGTATTTCCTTTGGCATGAAGAAATAAGGGTTGTAGATGTAAGCAGGATTGCAGAATGTCAAAAACTTTGGATATGGCTTGATATAGCATAGTAGGTGATGGCAGGAGTAGGACTGCGGTACTAAATCTAGGAATTGACACATTTCCTTGCGCAAGCATATATGAGCCGATAGCCCTTTTGCACGTCAGTATTTGGCAGGTAGGATTTGTTGAAGGTGTGGGCATTAACAGGGGAGGGTGAGTTTCGTTTGATGAAAGGGTACCATGTATATCTTTAAAATGGGAGGAGAGTAGGATGGCAGTAGCATAAGGTAGGATGGTGACAGTATTTTATAAAATCTTGATTTGCCTACTCTATAACAAGACTTTGCCATGACGTTATAGGACATTGTAGGTGTAGGGTCTGTATGAACTATGTTTTAGGAGTGGGAGGACATGAGTCTGCAATTCTATTTCAAGGTCTGCGTAATTGTAGAGTTGAGGCTGTACAGTCCTTGGTTGGGAAGGCAAGAGAAATTTTATATGTATTTATTTTGTTTTCTTTTTGGTATTAACGGATCCAGATAAAATTTAAATTTTACATCTCACAGACCGTTACAGACAAAAATAAAAATACCGTTGTGTTTAGCAATGTGCGGCGATCCCGAAAATATAATAATATCGGTAGGTTAATTTATATTGTGAAACCCCGAAATGCTGAGTAAGGGTGCAAAATACTCCAAATAAAAAATTGCTTATTTAATTAATTAAAAATTCCAGTAAAATTCTAAAAATAAATTATTACTATGTCTTAAAAGAACCCCATCCAAATTCGAATCCGGTATCTAAATATATTCAAATAAACGTTATGGCCAAAACGGGATATGCCGCTGCTTTTTTGAATATTTAATTTGGACATAACTTATAATATATAATCCAAAATTTCGATTTTTCACTTCCATTAGAGAAATACAGTTCAACAGATTCCAACGTTTCTTGCTTCGAAGAAATCCGACTGATAACGGGTCCTATACACTCAGTTGAAGTTCAGAACGTTAAATTACGAACTGCCGCGATATTTCGGGTTCGATTATATTTAATATATATTTTTACACGTTCAACTTTGTTTTATTTAATATATAAATCCACTTATATTACAAATACAATATTTAAACTGATTTAAATATTCAAATACGAACCGACAAAATGCGGGACGTTACAAAAAACTATGGGATGATGGAGTTGAAACATACGACATTTCAAAAAAAAAAAAAATCGTATGTTCGCTTCTTTGTTATGGACGATTAGTGATTTTCCTGCATATGGGATGCTTTCAGGTTGGAGTACGGCTAGTCGTCTATCTTCTCTTTTATGCATAGAAGAAACACAAGCATTTTTCTTACGGTATGGAAGGAAGCATTCGTGGTTTGATTGTCACCGTTGTTTTCTGCATATCAATCATACTTTTAGAAGAGATAAAAAAACTTTAAAGCTAACAACAGAATGACTGTGCAAGCACCCAAAATTTGGACAAGTGAAGAAATATACGATATTGTAAAGGATTATCCCAAGATCCGTGAGACTGGAGAGCAGAGAGAAATTCCGGGTAAATCTGACATTCTTAATTGGTGTAAACAAAGCATATTATGGGAGCTACCTTATTAGAAAGATCTCAAACTTCGACATAATATCGACGTTATGCACAATGAAAAAAAATGTATTTGATAGCGTGTTTAATACTATTTTGAATGTCAAAGTAAAAACAAAGGATGATATATATTCGAGATGTGACATAGAAGAATATTGTAAACGTCCAGAACTTCATATGAAGCCCAATGACAATAAAAACCCAAAGCGTGCTATGAACTAGACAACAAACAAATAAAACTTGTACTGAAATGGGTTGAGGGACTGAAATGTCCGGATGGGATTTCTTCTAATCTTCGTTGATGTGTTGACTATAAAAACAATAAATTGAGTGGAATGAAAAGTCATAATTGTCATATCATGATGGAATATTTATTACCAGTGGTGTTCAAAGAATTATTGCCTGTAAAAGTGTGGGGTGTTTTAACAGAGTTAAGCTTATTCAATAAACAGCTTTGTTCGGCAATGTTAAAAATTGATCGTCTCCATAAACCTGAACTAGAAACTCCGATATTGATTTGCAAATTAGATAAAATCTTCCCTCCGGTATTTTTTAATGTAATGGAGCATTGATCTATTCATCTTCCATCCGAAGCTATTCTTCGAGGTCCAGTGCAATATGGATGAATGTATCCTTTTGAAAGGTAAAATTTATGCTTACAATTCAAAGTGACATTAGTGCATATAAATTGAATTAATTTTATTTTAGGTATTTGAATCATCTGAAGAAAAAAGTATGACAAAAAGCACAAGTTGAAGGTTCGATTTGCAAATCTTATCTTGAAGAAGAAGCTTCGTTCTTTTTTTCTCATTACTTCAGTGATCATGTGAACCTGTCATTTGTAAGTGGTCCTCATAATGATGAAACCGTGGAACCAATTTTTGTCCGACAATGCTATTTGTTTTTAGACAACATGGACAATCTTCTGGAAAATGTGTAGAAATATGGTTAAATGATACAGATCACCATGTAGCACACACATATGTTCTTCTAAATTGTGCTGAAGTTGCACCATTTGTTAGATACTAAATTTTTAGCTTTATTATAGTTATGCATACATCACTTGTTAGCTAGTAATAAAATCATTTATATTTGCAGTATTTACGAATCAGAAAATCCAAATGGCGATCTCAGTAAATGTTTTGCTAAATGGTTCTCGAAGTACGTTTACGATCCAATAAACTGCGTCAATGACGAGGGTTTGCACCATCTTGCGCTTGGACCAAAAAGAAATGTTAAGACTTATCCAATATTCTTCGTCAACGGGTTTAAATTCAACACCAAAGACCATGGTACTGGCAGATTAACATATAACAGTGGTGTATTTGTCAAAGGTAGTGATGATCCCGAAGAGCATATAAAAGACTTTTATGGCGTCTTGACACAGATTTTAGAGCTGACATATTATGTACAACCCATTGAAAAAGTTGTTCTATTCAAGTGCAATTGGTTCAGCAATGTTCCTAGTACTGGAATCAACGTGCATAAAGATTATATGCTTATAGAAATAAAGCACACGTCACATTACTATAAGTATGATCCTTTTGTATTGGCAAAGCAAGCATTACAAGTTTACTTTGCTTCGTATCCGTCCTTAAAAAGAGATAAAGCAGATTGGTCTGCTGTAATTAAAACAAAGACAAGATTTACATTTGAAGGAATTGCTATTCCAGACGATGCAGCGTATCAAACGGATGCATATCAAAACAATGAAATAATAATTGCTAATGATGTTAATTTAGAGTCTTTAAACAATGAATCAAATGAATTAATAGAAGCTTTTGAGAGTACAGAGGACAACGATATAGAGTATGAGACCGAGAATGATTCAGAAAATGAAGAAGAATAATATTATTTGGGTTATGTTGTGAACTTATATGATATATGAGTTATGTTGTGAACTTATATGATGTGCTATATTGTGAACTTATATGATGTGCTACGGTTATCTATTATCTGGTTCTTCTTTTTTTATGTAAATGGGTCTTATAGTTGCATTGATAATATATGTTGTATGAGTTTATTTGATAATGGATGTGCATAATGATATATGAGTTATTATTATACGAAATAATATGTTTGTGACAGATATGCCTCCTAGACGCCGACCTACCCATAGTTCAGAGGCAGGTGCGAGCGGTACAGCACCGGATACACGTCCGGTCGTAGAGCTCGTGCCCAAGTCCGCAGGGTAAGTTTCTAATTTTGTAAATGCTTAGTATTCAAAAGTTATTAAATGCTAATATTGTACTTTCTGCAGGGGGTTTGATATTATTCCAGGAGAGGTTGTTTTACGTGTGTCTAGAAATGCATATGTCGCTAGGTGGACAGAGGTGTGGCCTCATTGGGACGATATTCCGATGCACATTAGGAATGTCATCCTCGCGGAGGTTCTTGTAAGTATAAATATATTTCTCATTTGCAAAATTATATAAAATATGTAATACAATTTGTTTGTTAATTTATAGTGTGCTGTACGGGTCCGGGAAGAAGATATGGATGTTTTCCTCACCGCATGGAACCAGAAGATGAGGAAAAATTATTCAAGCAATGTATACAAGGCAAAAGCAGCGACAAAGAGGCCTCAGTGGATGAGCGAGGAGGTCTACGCCGATTTCAGAAATTGTGGGCCACAGAAGCTACGAGGGTAAATTAATTAAGCCTATTTTAAAATTTTATTTTGTATATCCATAAATTAATTATATAATTAAATATACAGGAGCTTTCAGAGCGAAACCGAGCAAACAGGCTCAAAAATCCTGCTTTGCATCGGGTTGGGTCTAAGTCCTTCTCCCAACATCGTCGCGAATTGGTACGAACGATAAATTACATTTACAAATAGTTCTAAACTTTTTAAATCGTGTTGATAAATTCCAAATATATATTGTATCATTTCAGATGTCGACTCTCCAACGGGAGCCTACACTAGCTGAGGTGTTTACATAGACTCATGCCGTCGAGCAGACAGATGAGGAGGGTAACACCACATATACCTGGACGGACGTTAAATCCTATGAAACGATGGTTAGCATTTGTAATAATTTGTATTTCACATTGTTATTTTGAAATTGAATATTTAATGTATTCCATAATTGTCCGCTATCGCAGGACAAATACAGAGCGGCCTTAGATGCTCGAGCGACGCAGTTAGGTCAAGAGCCGGACGTGAAGGAGTGCAATCGCATTTGGAATAGAATCATCGACCCTCCTACTAGGGGTAGATGCTACGACTTTGAAACATAGAGGTAAAGCGTTTTATTAAAGGATTTAAACATATCCAAGTGCTATTAATTAATATCA
Source organism: Allium sativum (assembly GCA_030737875.1). Lineage (NCBI taxonomy): Eukaryota > Viridiplantae > Streptophyta > Magnoliopsida > Asparagales > Amaryllidaceae > Allium > Allium sativum. Next base: position 937,267,770 of record CM060913.1, on the reverse strand, counting down.
CTTAGGTACTCAATCCACGTAAACAAATATCACATATTAACTTACTGGCATGAATAATTACTTTAAATTTATGTCATATTAATACCATTGAAATATTAATTTATCACATATTAATTACTGGCATGAATAATTACTACCAATTGGTTTCATTAATTGGTGTTCATTTTATATCGACAACTCTATTACAATAATTGTATAAACCATGTATACTATCCAAAAAAACTTTTGACAATGGTTTCTAACTATTTTAATATAATGTACGTTGCAATACCATTGGAATATTAATTTATCTCATACACGCTTATAATATGATAATTACAGATAGCGGGGACTCAGGCCTCTTATACGAGGCATCAGGATGAGGAGGAGATCATCATGCTTCGACAACAAATTGCAGCTTTAGAGGATTTTCAGAAGAACAAGCTCGAGACCGTGCTGGATGCGCAGATTACTGCATATCTTCAGGAGCATGGTGTTATGCCGTCGAGTGAGCTAGCTACCATGGAGGAGGACGAAGAGAATGAGGACGATGAGGATTAGTAGGTAGGTACTTGTATTTTTTGTTTTGGACTTGTTTTGTAAATACAAACTACTTGTTGGTAATGAACTTGAGATGTTTGTGGTGTTTTGTGGAGACGATGATGGTATTTTAGACTTGGTTTGTTTGATGTGAACGTTTTTGTAGCGACCCAGGGGATTTTCGGCCCAGAAAATCGACATAATTACCCTTACTGTAACTCATGCCGACCTTACGAACACCGAAAACTCTGGACGCTATTAGAAAGAAGTTAGAGGGTGAGATAAGAAAGAAAGAAATATTAGAATAGAAGAAGAAGAACAACAACACAACACAGAGTCAGAGTCTCACATCGCAGCGGAACAAAATATAATATGGAAATAAATCTTTATTGAGAGCTTTCAAAATTACTTACAGTATCAGAGTACATCAACATATCTGGACAGTTATATAACCTGTCCTCATATACAATCACACAGCGGAATAGTAGCTATATATATAACCATACGTTTGAACTCTTCCAGCTTGTCTCTGGACTTCGCAGCATCCGATAACCTGGACCTGTACACCTCGGCCTAACCCGAGCATTTACAAAACACCGGGTCAGTCTGGTGAACCAGAGTGAGTAAAACTCGCACAGTATTAAGGTATCACACAACTTGATTTTAAAGTTCAAAATCTTTTCAAAAGAAAAGGATAATCGTAAGACCAGATCCACACATAAACACGGACGGTTTTTACCTTACGATAACCCAAAGCAGTTTTGAAATCAATATCTTGTCTGATATTATCATAGTGTCTAAATACAAGTAAATAGAATCTAGTGGAACGCTTGCATCTCACGCTCCACATATATAGTATACAAACAAAACCGCGGGCGCTTATTGGAGATTGGATTCCGACCTTGACAAGGTATGGGACCACCTGCCGCTAGTGTACCTCTAAAGGCGAATACACTGGGTTCAACAAGAACGTCTTGCAACCCGGCCCTCACATGACCGACCACTCATTTCGCTTGAGTGTATCGAATGTATATCACCAACGGTTGGGCTCAAACCACCGTTCCCGAATGGGCAGAATCGATAGAATAAGAACAAAGGAATTTCTCTAGATAGGTGATTATACACCCTAATGGGAGCGACCCACATAGCCATGCTGCCTGCCCGATTTTTGTCATTCCCCGGTTGATGAGGCTTGAGGCTACGCTTTATCAGCATATCACATTCACTTCGAATGTCACATCGTCAGATCCATCAACAATCACTAATTGACGTCCACAACAATACATTATGTGTTAGCTGAAAGAAGTTTCCTTCTCCGCTTCCACTCTTGGTATGGTTGAAGAAATCAATGTACGTGACCTTTTCTGGAAATACTCTGTCAGACATTCATCCATACAAGTCACCCAGGAACAGGATGAACCGAAGGTACCCTCCTACTGCATTCTAGGAATCACCCTGAGAATCAATAGCAAGAAGTCCTTGCAATCCGTAGATTCCAACCACGACAGAATCACAGTATATCTCTTATTGCAAATCAGAGATTTTAAGTAATCCTTCCGCTTAGGAAGATCCACGGTCTTCAATAGCTCTATCTCGAATCAGCATCTTTAACGTATTCGTATTTGCTGGACGGAATGGTTTTCGAATATATATTCGATCCCGGTCTTTCCATATCAACAATCGTATGGGCAATTTTTGATAGTTAGTTATTTAACTATCAAATAAAACAACCATTCATCCATAAAAGAAAATGGATTCACTCATTCAATACTCAGTATCATTTAGCCTCTCTAACGAACCGCCCATTAATTCTATTCTTTAAATTTCCAATATTTGAAAACATCCCTTTCACTTCTTATTTTGAAATAAGACTATTCTCCAAATTCATTTTTATTCAACTTTATCCCATTTATAAACTTTTCGAAAATCATTTATAATATCATTTACGGAAATCCTAACTTATGTTTTCCTCAACTATTCTTGTTTATAAACTAATACTACTCTTGGATAATCATGGAGTTGTTCAAGTTGGGGTATTTTATTACCTCTCAGATCTTGACCAACAACATTCATATCTTCAGAATAAATAGAAGTTTATTAACCACACATTCCTCTTGTAGAAACCTTATTCAAATCTCGACCACTTTTACTTAACTAATTGTTAAGTAAACTGTTATCAAACTCTTTCGATTTATGTTAATAATCATTTACAATATTATGTACGAACTTTGATTCTAATAAAAATAGAATCTTTATGGAAATTCCTTGATATCTCTTTATTGTTATATTACAAATTATTCCAACAATTCAAATCCATTTGTTTAAAATCCGCATAAACAAAGCTTTAATAAATCTTTTATTAATATCTTATGCAATTAATATATTGATATTTATCACAACAATTTTACCTTTATTTATCACATTCCCCTTTAAATCATACTCGACCACTTATTCATTGTCTAAAACGTATAATAATCATTATAAAACTTATATCTAAAAGTAACCCATTTCATTTGTAACCAATGTTACAAAACCCATTTACAAACTCTCGACTTTATTCACTAGTTCGATTTCATTTCCAAACTTAAAATCCCATTTACAAAATCTCATTTGCAAATTGACTACAATACTTATCATTCATTTGCACATCTTTAACTGCATTTTAAAACCCCATCTTCAATTCATTTTGACAACTAAATATTCGTTGTCGTTATTCACATCTTTAACCTCATTTATAATCCTGCTTTAAGTTAACATTCGGACCTTGGAATAAAACTCACTTCCATTTGACTAAATCTCATTTAGAAATTTCATTTATAAATTTCATAAATTCATATTCATAATTTCAACTTCGATTTCATTTAAAATATGAAACCCCATTTCCAAATCACCACTCATTTCCAATCCATTGATTTGTTAATCTCATTCACGAAATGTTATCACATTTCGTATTATTTAAAACACCGTTTGGTAAAAACGATCATTCATCACAAAACATTTCTCTTTGAACTCTTTTACACATTCTCGTATACCCATGATTTAACTATTCCATTTTCTACTTTGAAATCAGTTTAAAACTTCTTTTACGACCGTAAGGCCTTCACAAAACCATTTCAATATTTGAATAATCAACACGATAAATTATATCGTTTAACCGTTCATTTAATACATCTTGCATCCCTACTAGTTATATTTATATAAAATTGATAATTTTAACCTCGACTATTATTTTTACAATAAAAATCGTATTTCAAAACCATATAAAAATATATTTATATCTTTGAAAACATTCAAAATCTATTTACTACTGATTCCTTTTTGTCGACGGTATTAAAGAGGCAAATGGCTACTATAGTACCAAACCGTGAAATATAAACCAATTTCACATTCAATACAAACAAATTAATCATATTGATAAACGTTATCAATATTATCCAACCTGTTATTCCCTGCAAAACAATGGTTATCACAATTCAAATCACTCAGTTCAATATGGCCAATCAAGGTTCGGTTTCCATCTAAACAGATGACATAACAGTTTAATAATAACGGTTGATAATAAATGTAAGGCCTAATAGCAGAAATTCAAGCATTCGACTATTATTATATAACGTTTATAGTGTTATAAACGTAACCACTGAGGTAAGTTACCTCACTTGGATTTAATCGTTAGAAATAACGATTAATTAAATTAAACGAACGTTTAATTTAACCGTTCCAGTTAATATATGATTATAAAATCAACAATGAACAAACAAATAAACAACCAGTAACAATCATAACACACAATTATAAAACCCTACTTATATAAAATATAAGAGGGGAGAACTGAGTGAGTTTAACTCACCTTGTTTTCATTTGTCGTCAAAACAGTTCGTTTTATAATCTTCTAGCTGCGTTCAATTCTGATCACACAGCTCTGAGATGTTACTCTTGTCGACACGGTTCCCTGCTCCTTGTTTGGTCGGATTCTGTGTACGTATGACATAATTATAAATTAACTCGTTATTCATTTATTTTAAATAATATTATTAAAACCTAAATAATATATTTTATTAACTTAATTTTCTATTTACGGTAAATAGTCTCAGTTAGGCACATTTAGACATTATTACGGTATTGACTTTGCATTCATCTAATACATTTGGTTCAATTTAATATCCTCCTACTTAAGGTTACATTGGCCACGTTCAAATAAAATCAGGAATATATAACTTAGCTTGTAAATACGATGTTACTAGTAGGATATGTTGTCGGCAGCGTTTATATATGAGGACCAAACACTATTTGAAAGTAGGTACAAAGTAACCTACCAGGTCCCGCATCATTTAGTATTTTAATCTACATATTAATCACATTTTTAAGTTATATAAATGATTGACTGAGCCTATTTAATATTCAAGACAAACTTATTGTTTATCTTCTCATACCACAGTAGTTTCCGAAATCGCTTTTCACTCAAGCCATGCGCCTCCCCATTTGCTCTTCGTTCTCGTTATGTATACACTCGCACACCTCCTCATGTCATCACCACCTCAAGACTTCCTTCTTCCCTTACTGTTCGCACCTCTTTTTCCTCTTTTTTTTTTTTTTTTTTTTTTTTTTTTTTTTTTTTTTACAAGTACCTGCTACCAGTAACTCCCTCCGCATGCTTCTCTTTACGTAAACCCACCTTGGAAACACTTCATCTTCATGCAACCGCCTATACATCAACCTCAACACTCTGCTTCGCCTCACACCTACCCTTCATCGAAAGCAACAAAGTCCTACTTCCACTTTTTCTTCTATTCTTTTCGGTTGTGCAAGCACCCTCCTCATTTTCCTTTTTACTGTTTCGCTCCTTCATTATATATATATATATTTTTTTTTCTTTTCCTTTTTTTTTTCTGAGAGAGAGTAAATTTCCATTTCCTGGACCAAAATGAAGCGAGCGAGGTCATTTTATAATGGAGACTGCGTGGGAAGCAAGGTGTTTGCGGTAGGTTCGCAGTGTAGCGTATAGGTTAGCTGGGTTTGCATGTGGGTGAGTGTGTATTTCAATACTGTGCTTTCTTGTCACGGTGTAATGGATTGGCGGCTAAGGAATTGGATGGATTGGGATGCAAGGAGTTGTGCTTGTTTGGGACGCAAGGAAATAGAAAAGTTCTGAGACGCAAGTTAGAAAAAAGAATGGGGACGCAAGGCTGAAATATTTGGATACAAGAAGGAAAGTAGTTTGGACGCAAGGCAAGAAGATTGGCAGTGAAGAAATACACAGCACGCACATGATGATTTTGGGACACAAGGGACAAACGAATGGAAAAGAAATGGGAAAAGTAACTTTTGGGTATGATTTAATAATATTTTAATGCCCGAAACTTCGTCATGGAGAAATCGTGTTAAAAACCACCACATAAAATTTCTTTTCTCTGATAAAAAGGCTAATCTTAGTGTAAAAAGGTATTCCGGACCCAATGGGACAGGTTTCGTTGAAATCCGAGGTCGTTTGCGAAAATTCTTTAGAAAATATCGATGAAAAACACCGAGCAATAATTCCTTAAAATTACAGAAAAAATCCTAAAAATATGAGGCCTTGATGTTTCATTAGACCTCTTCCTAAGGTTTCGTATGAAACTTGTTTCGTTGAATTTTGAGTTCGTTTGACCAGTTAACCATTCAGATAAAGTTATCTACACCACTATGTATTCATGTATGAGCGTTGCAGACTGAAATAAAAATACAGTCGTGTTCAGTGAGGTGTCGCGATCCCAAAAATATAATAATACCGGTAGTTTAACTTTTATCGTGAAACCCCAAAATGTTGACACAGGGTGTAAAATACTCCAAATAAAAAGTTGCTTATTTAATTAATTAAAAATTACCATAAAATTCTAAAAATTAAATTATCACTATGCCTCAAAAGAACCTTGTCTAAATTCGAAACCGATATGCAGTTATATCCAATAAACCGTTACGGTCGATAAACGATTACGCAGCCGTTTTTCTGCCAGATTGATTTGGGCATAACTTCCAATCTACATGACGAAATCCCGATTTTTCTCTTCCACTAGAAAAATATACTTCACTTGATCCGTACGTTTCTTGTTTCACAGAAATCTGATTTAAAACAGACTCTGTATATCCAATTGAAGTTCAAAACTCTATTTTACGAACTGCAGCGCTGTTCTGAGCTCGTTTTATTTTATATATGAATATATATCGTTCAACTTCGTTTAAATAGCGATTTAAATATTAAAACCCTTTTATATTCCAAATAAAATATTTAAAATAAATAAAATAAATAAAGTATTTGGCTGCCAAAAATACGGGACGTTACATTCTTCCCCCCTTATAATAATTTCGTCCTCGAAATTGCTAAGGTAAGAAAGAATGTTACAAACCCATTAATTACTAAATCCAATTTATCTTAAATCAACCAATTCGTTATTGTAAATAAATAATTTTAAAAATATCGAAAATTTTCTAACACTCTAAATTCCTGGAGAAATTCGGCAGAGTCTCCCCTGCACGGAGTGACATCTGCGATATCGCAGGAACACAAAATATATACATCGACCAACGGTCGGGAAACAAAAATCAAGACCCCAAAATTTTATATTTTTGCGTAAGCGTACCTTTTACGAGTGCTACTGTGCTTACTTGCTCTATCTACTCGATCAAAATTTAATCCTCAAAGCCATCTGGCACCTGTACTTGACTCATTTGTCATATGAGTAACAATTTATGATATATTTATATGGTATCTCATTAACCAGCATGTATAACCTCACAAATTCCCAAAATCAGACATGGGCATCAACTGGTTTGTAAATATAGGTTTAAATCATTAATTTCAATTCATCCATGCTTTCATTCCACTTTATATTACTGGAATTTTATATTAATTCATCCAGCTCTTATATAAACCATCGATGAATTCAACGAATCAACCAATCGATAATTAATCAACAACCAATGCATCATCAAGTCAATTGAATTTGTATTCAATATTTACATTTACTTTGGCTTAACTTATTTCAGTAATAATTCATTAAAATTTCAATTTCAAATTTTATTTGATTTCAACATCATTCTCAATTTAATTTCACTTAACCAAGTTAAATTCAATTCGTATTCCTAATCCAAATTTGAATATCATTCAAATCAATCGACCATCCCAATATCTCAATAATATAGTAAAACTGTTTCTTTTCTATACAAAAATATATTTGGGTAAAATTATTTCATTTACCCTCTTTACAAAACATAAGACATTTGTATATAAAATTTTCAATACGCTCTCATATATATACACTCAATCTCGATCTAGGGTATTACTAACCCCATCTCTATCGAGTTTCACCACAGAGCCAAGGTTATTACTAAACCAATAGCTCTGATACCACTGTAGCGACCCAGGGGATTTTCGGCCCAGAAAATCGACATAATTACCCTTACTGTAACTCATGCCGACCTTACGAACACCGAAAACTCTGGACGCTATTAGAAAGAAGTTAGAGGGTGAGATAAGAAAGAAAGAAATATTAGAATAGAAGAAGAAGAAGAACAACACAACACAGAGTCAGAGTCTCACATCGCAGCGGAACAAAATATAATATGGAAATAAATCTTTATTGAGAGCTTTCAAAATTACTTACAGTATCAGAGTACATCAACATATCTGGACAGTTATATAACCTGTCCTCATATACAATCACACAGCGGAATAGTAGCTATATATATAACCATACGTTTGAACTCTTCCAGCTTGTCTCTGGACTTCGCAGCATCCGATAACCTGGACCTGTACACCTCGGCCTAACCCGAGCATTTACAAAACACCGGGTCAGTCTGGTGAACCAGAGTGAGTAAAACTCGCACAGTATTAAGGTATCACACAACTTGATTTTAAAGTTCAAAATCTTTTCAAAAGAAAAGGATAATCGTAAGACCAGATCCACACATAAACACGGACGGTTTTTACCTTACGATAACCCAAAGCAGTTTTGAAATCAATATCTTGTCTGATATTATCATAGTGTCTAAATACAAGTAAATAGAATCTAGTGGAACGCTTGCATCTCACGCTCCACATATATAGTATACAAACAAAACCGCGGGCGCTTATTGGAGATTGGATTCCGACCTTGACAAGGTATGGGACCACCTGCCGCTAGTGTACCTCTAAAGGCGAATACACTGGGTTCAACAAGAACGTCTTGCAACCCGGCCCTCACATGACCGACCACTCATTTCGCTTGAGTGTATCGAATGTATATCACCAACGGTTGGGCTCAAACCACCGTTCCCGAATGGGCAGAATCGATAGAATAAGAACAAAGGAATTTCTCTAGATAGGTGATTATACGCCCTAATGGGAGCGACCCACATAGCCATGCTGCCTGCCCGATTTTTGTCATTCCCCGGTTGATGAGGCTTGAGGCTACGCTTTATCAGCATATCACATTCACTTCGAATGTCACATCGTCAGATCCATCAACAATCACTAATTGACGTCCACAACAATACATTATGTGTTAGCTGAAAGAAGTTTCCTTCTCCGCTTCCACTCTTGGTATGGTTGAAGAAATCAATGTACGTGACCTTTTCTGGAAATACTCTGTCAGACATTCATCCATACAAGTCACCCAGGAACAGGATGAACCGAAGGTACCCTCCTACTGCATTCTAGGAATCACCCTGAGAATCAATAGCAAGAAGTCCTTGCAATCCGTAGATTCCAACCACGACAGAATCACAGTATATCTCTTATTGCAAATCAGAGATTTTAAGTAATCCTTCCGCTTAGGAAGATCCACGGTCTTCAATAGCTCTATCTCGAATCAGCATCTTTAACGTATTCGTATTTGCTGGACGGAATGGTTTTCGAATATATATTCGATCCCGGTCTTTCCATATCAACAATCGTATGGGCAATTTTTGATAGTTGGTTATTTAACTATCAAATAAAACAACCATTCATCCATAAAAGAAAATGGATTCACTGATTCAATACTCAGTATCATTTAGCCTCTCTAACGAACCGCCCATTAATTCTATTCTTTAAATTTCCAATATTTGAAAACATCCCTTTCACTTCTTATTTTGAAATAAGACTATTCTCCAAATTCATTTTTATTCAATTTTATCCCATTTATAAACTTTTCGAAAATCATTTATAATATCATTTACGGAAATCCTAACTTATGTTTTCCTCAACTATTCTTGTTTATAAACTAATACTACTCTTGGATAATCATGGAGTTGTTCAAGTTGGGGTATTTTATTACCTCTCAGATCTTGACCAACAACATTCATATCTTCAGAATAAATAGAAGTTTATTAACCACACATTCCTCTTGTAGAAACCTTATTCAAATCTCGACCACTTTTACTTAACTAATTGTTAAGTAAACTGTTATCAAACTCTTTCGATTTATGTTAATAATCATTTACAATATTATGTACGAACTTTGATTCTAATAAAAATAGAATCTTTATGGAAATTCCTTGATATCTCTTTATTGTTATATTACAAATTATTCCAACAATTCAAATCCATTTGTTTAAAATCCGCATAAACAAAGCTTTAATAAATCTTTTATTAATATCTTATGCAATTAATATATTGATATTTATCACAACAATTTTACCTTTATTTATCACATTCCCCTTTAAATCATACTCGACCACTTATTCATTGTCTAAAACGTATAATAATCATTATAAAACTTATATCTAAAAGTAACCCATTTCATTTGTAACCAATGTTACAAAACCCATTTACAAACTCTCGACTTTATTCACTAGTTCGATTTCATTTCCAAACTTAAAATCCCATTTACAAAATCTCATTTGCAAATTGACTACAATACTTATCATTCATTTGCACATCTTTAACTGCATTTTAAAACCCCATCTTCAATTCATTTTGACAACTAAATATTCGTTGTCGTTATTCACATCTTTAACCTCATTTATAATCCTGCTTTAAGTTAACATTCGGACCTTGGAATAAAACTCACTTCCATTTGACTAAATCTCATTTAGAAATTTCATTTATAAATTTCATAAATTCATATTCATAATTTCAACTTCGATTTCATTTAAAATATGAAACCCCATTTCCAAATCACCACTCATTTCCAATCCATTGATTTGTCAATCTCATTCACGAAATGTTATCACATTTCATATTATTTAAAACACCGTTTGGTAAAAACGATCATTCATCACAAAACATTTCTCTTTGAACTCTTTTACACATTCTCGTATACCCATGATTTAACTATTCCATTTTCTACTTTGAAATCAGTTTAAAACTTCTTTTACGACCGTAAGGCCTTCACAAAACCATTTCAATATTTGAATAATCAACACGATAAATTATATCGTTTAACCGTTCATTTAATACATCTTGCATCCCTACTAGTTATATTTATATAAAATTGATAATTTTAACCTCGACTATTATTTTTACAATAAAAATCGTATTTCAAAACCATATAAAAATATATTTATATCTTTGAAAACATTCAAAATCTATTTACTACTGATTCCTTTTTGTCGACGGTATTAAAGAGGCAAATGGCTACTATAGTACCAAACCGTGAAATATAAACCAATTTCACATTCAATACAAACAAATTAATCATATTGATAAACGTTATCAATATTATCCAACCTGTTATTCCCTGCAAAACAATGGTTATCACAATTCAAATCACTCAGTTCAATATGGCCAATCAAGGTTCGGTTTCCATCTAAACAGATGACATAACAGTTTAATAATAACGGTTGATAATAAATGTAAGGCCTAATAGCAGAAATTCAAGCATTCGACTATTATTATATAACGTTTATAGTGTTATAAACGTAACCACTGAGGTAAGTTACCTCACTTGGATTTAATCGTTAGAAATAACGATTAATTAAATTAAACGAACGTTTAATTTAACCGTTCCAGTTAATATATGATTATAAAATCAACAATGAACAAACAAATAAACAACCAGTAACAATCATAACACACAATTATAAAACCCTACTTATATAAAATATAAGAGGGGAGAACTGAGTGAGTTTAACTCACCTTGTTTTCATTTGTCGTCAAAACAGTTCGTTTTATAATCTTCTAGCTGCGTTCAATTCTGATCACACAGCTCTGAGATGTTACTCTTGTCGACACGGTTCCCTGCTCCTTGTTTGGTCGGATTCTGTGTACGTATGACATAATTATAAATTAACTCGTTATTCATTTATTTTAAATAATATTATTAAAACCTAAATAATATATTTTATTAACTTAATTTTCTATTTACGGTAAATAATCTCAGTTAGGCACATTTAGACATTATTACGGTATTGACTTTGCATTCATCTAATACATTTGGTTCAATTTAATATCCTCCTACTTAAGGTTACATTGGCCACGTTCAAATAAAATCAGGAATATATAACTTAGCTTGTAAATACGATGTTACTAGTAGGATATGTTGTCGGCAGCGTTTATATATGAGGACCAAACACTATTTGAAAGTAGGTACAAAGTAACCTACCAGGTCCCGCATCATTTAGTATTTTAATCTACATATTAATCACATTTTTAAGTTATATAAATGATTGACTGAGCCTATTTAATATTCAAGACAAACTTACTGTTTATCTTCTCATACCACAGTAGTTTCCGAAATCGCTTTTCACTCAAGCCATGCGCCTCCCCATTTGCTCTTCGTTCTCGTTATGTATACACTCGCACACCTCCTCATGTCATCACCACCTCAAGACTTCCTTCTTCCCTTACTGTTCGCACCTCTTCTTCCTCTTTTTTTTTTTTTTTTTTTTTTTTTTTTTTTTTTTTTTTTTTTTTTTTTTTACAAGTACCTGCTACCAGTAACTCCCTCCGCATGCTTCTCTTTACGTAAACCCACCTTGGAAACACTTCATCTTCATGCAACCGTCTATACATCAACCTCAACACTCTGCTTCGCCTCACACCTACCCTTCATCGAAAGCAACAAAGTCCCACTTCCACTTTTTCTTCTATTCTTTTCGGTTGTGCAAGCACCCTCCTCATTTTCCTTTTTACTGTTTCGCTCCTTCATTATATATATATATATATTTTTTTTCTTTTCCTTTTTTTTTTTTCTGAGAGAGAGTAAATTTCCATTTCCTGGACCAAAATGAAGCGAGCGAGGTCATTTTATAATGGAGACTGCGTGGGAAGCAAGGTGTTTGCGGTAGGTTCGCAGTGTAGCGTATAGTTTAGCTGGGTTTGCATGTGGGTGAGTGTGTATTTCAATACTGTGCTTTCTTGTCACGGTGTAATGGATTGGCGGCTAAGGAATTGGATGGATTGGGATGCAAGGAGTTGTGCTTGTTTGGGACGCAAGGAAATAGAAAAGTTCTGAGACGCAAGTTAGAAAAAAGAATGGGGACGCAAGGCTGAAATATTTGGATACAAGAAGGAAAGTAGTTTGGACGCAAGGCAAGAAGATTGGCAGTGAAGAAATACACAGCACGCACATGATGATTTTGGGACACAAGGGACAAACGAATGGAAAAGAAATGGGAAAAGTAACTTTTGGGTATGATTTAATAATATTTTAATGCCCGAAACTTCGTCATGGAGAAATCGTGTTAAAAACCACCACATAAAATTTCTTTTCTCTGATAAAAAGGCTAATCTTACTGTAAAAAGGTATTCCGGACCCAATGGGACAGGTTTCGTTGAAATCCGAGGTCGTTTGCGAAAATCCTTTAGAAAATATCGATGAAAAACACCGAGCAATAATTCCTTAAAATTACAGAAAAAATCCTAAAAATATGAGGCCTTGATGTTTCATTAGACCTCTTCCTAAGGTTTCGTATGAAACTTGTTTCGTTGAATTTTGAGTTCGTTTGACCAGTTAACCATTCAGATAAAGTTACCTACACCACTATGTATTCATGTATGAGCGTTGCAGACTGAAATAAAAATACAGTCGTGTTCAGTGAGGTGTCGCGATCCCAAAAATATAATAATACCGGTAGTTTAACTTTTATCGTGAAACCCCAAAATGTTGACACAGGGTGTAAAATACTCCAAATAAAAAGTTGCTTATTTAATTAATTAAAAATTACCATAAAATTCTAAAAATTAAATTATCACTACGCCTCAAAAGAACCTTGTCTAAATTCGAAACCGATATGCAGTTATATCCAATAAACCGTTACGGTCGATAAACGATTACGCCGCCGTTTTTCTGCCAGATTGATTTGGGCATAACTTCCAATCTACATGACGAAATCCCGATTTTTCTCTTCCACTAGAAAAATATACTTCACTTGATCCGTACGTTTCTTGTTTCACAGAAATCTGATTTAAAACAGACTCTGTATATCCAATTGAAGTTCAAAACTCTATTTTACGAACTGCAGCGCTGTTCTGAGCTCGTTTTATTTTATATATGAATATATATCGTTCAACTTCGTTTAAATAGCGATTTAAATATTAAAACCCTTTTATATTCCAAATAAAATATTTAAAATAAATAAAATAAATAAAGTATTTGGCTGCCAAAAATACGGGACGTTACAGTTTTTATAGTTTTTGGATTGTTTGTCGTTTATTTTTATCGTTTATATTTATGGTTTTTGGACAAGTTGATGGTATGAATTGATTTATAGCATTTATGAGGTGATTGAATGTGAATTTGAGGTGATGGAATGTGAAACTGATTGTATATGAGTTGCAGATCTGCTGGGTTTGAGTTGGTGTGGTTTGATGGCTTGTTAGCTGCTGAAATATAAAAAAAAGTTACAGTTTGGCGACGGTAAGTGACGGATTTTTTACCCAGTTTTGCCACGAATAGCGACGGTTGGCGACGGCCCTTTTGCAAAGAGTTGTGACGACTCGCGACGGCTAGCGAGGGCATTATGGTGACGGTTAGTGACGGCTTTTAACCGTTTGTAGGAAATATAACCGTTTGTACCTGTGGCAACTTTGACATCACCAGCCGTCGCTAAAATGGTGTCCACTGCCGTCGTCATGCTCGACGTTATTTGCTTAGCGTCCACATAATTTGTGACGGCATTTAGCGACGGCTAGTGACGGCCGTCGATGGTTTCTTGCCGTCACTATTTGAGTCGTTTCTTGTAGTGAGTGTAAATTGACTGTATGTTGAAGTTGTTGAAAGATATGAACCATACCCGATGCATTATGAGCAGTAGCAGAAACAAAAATCATCACATCATCTGTGTAAAGTAGGTGAGAAATTATAGGTTGCATAATAGAAATGAGATAAAGTCGCTTAGACAATACAACATCTTCCATTTGTAGTGAGAAGAGCTCTAAGGCGATACAAAAAACAAATAAGGTGATAACGGATCCTCCTATCACAGCCCTCTAGTTGAAGTAATATAACCTTGTGGAATATCATCGACGAGGATAGAAAACGTCGGCGTGCTAATACATTCATAAATCAGGTTAATTAAAGATGTAGGAAATCCCATACAAAGCATTATGTAGCAAACAAAATCCTGGTTCACCATGTCATACACCTTTGATGAACAATTTCGGTACACATTTACCTCGTTTCTTGAAATCATGAACAAGTTTATGTGCAAGTAGGATATTTTCACCAATATTTATATTGGGCACAAATGCACTTTATGTACAAATATATATATATATATATATATATATATATATATATATATATATATATATATATATAGTTTGAGCTATAGGTCCAAATTCTATTTTAGGGGAGATTTCATAACGACCATGCATGTTTTCCTCAAATTTAAGATCTTTAGTCTATTTATAAACACAATTATTTATGCATATCTAAGTGGGAATGCCTCTAACAAAAAAATAGAATAATTCAATAATGCATTTTGGTTGCATTAGCGCATATTATATAAAGTATGATACAATAAAACAACTATTAGCAAAAAGCAGTCAGCATAAGAAAATCGAATTAAGAAGCAAAAAAAAAAAATGGTAAAACAAAAATGAAGAGAGGAGGTCTATTGATTTTGTTAATGTCAAATATGAAGGAAAAAAAAAATACTAAATTGCATATTTCATGAAGTATCATCATCATTTTCGCAGAAGCATTTCCTTTGAAATGACTACATAAATGAAGCAAGTCATTGCATATATTAGCTTTAGTGTGATTCTAATAACCCCTAAACTAAGTTTTGAAAAAATTAGACAACACAATAGAAAATCAAACCGCTAGTAGGATGCACAAAATTTGAATAATTAAATCTTGATATGCAACAATAGTATCCATTTGTTCTTAAGAATCTCTGAGGAAAAACCGAATTCTAAAAATTTTCATCTTTGTTTTTTTAGGTGAACCATTGAAATTTTAATCAGAATCGGTTTTCTTGCATATTTCAACATACTTCTGTCAAAAAGGGACACTATGATATGACGGTGTAGGTGATGAAATGGATTTTAGACGTTGCTGGCCATATCACCCTATGACAAAAATCCCAGCACAAATGCTTGAAAAGTCTATTTCGATTGCAGTCCTGACCATACACTAGGGCATACTCCCAACTCTTCCAACACCACTACTATCCCACAGCAAAACACGTGCATCATCAGTAGTCAAAGTCAAAACTCATCAAAAGTCTGCAATTTCAATATGCTCAAAACTAACAACTTCCAATCTACTCGCCTTGCTTAAACCCTCATTGCAACTAGGGGTGAGAACTATTCGGTTAGAACCGAATTAACCGGCCGAACCGATCAATTTCGATTGGTTCGGTTTTGAGATTTAATTGGTTTGAATTTTTTGTTATTGATTTAACCGAATTAATCGAACTTTTACAGCTTTTTATTTTATTTTATTTATTTTATAGTATTCTAGTAATTTAAATAATTTGTTCAGCGGTAAAATACATTGTTTACATGTTAAAAATAAGTCAAATTTTATTATAAACATAATAAATGCATAATGAAATCTCTTCAATCGTACATGTATGTTTTCCGTTGAGCAAATTAGTCATTTGAATATTGGAACCTCTTTGCAATTTGGTTAAATCGGCTACTGACCGAATTAAACGAACTTAATTCAGTTCGGTTTCGAATTTTTTTATTTTTAATTCGGTTTGACAATTTTTATCTCAATACATACCGAACCAACCGAACGTTCACCCCTAATTGTACTAATACCATACACCATCTGATCCATGTTGTACCTGATTGCAACCACACTGACAACATCAGTTCACCTTAACTTAGCCATTTAAAACACCTACACTATACTTACAATATGGAATAGCACACCCTAAACTCACGACTTGAGCCTTCTTAACCAGAATTCGTTCATTGAACATATCCACCTCTGCTAGGGGTGAGCATTCAATTGGTTCGGTTGGTTTTGAGGTAAAAAAAATTCAAATAAATTTTTTTCAAAACCGAACCGAGTCGAATCGAAATAATTTCAGTTTATTCGGTCGGTAATCGATTTAACCAAACTTTAAGGATGTGTTCTCATTCAAATGATTAATTCACTCAAAGTAAAATATAAATTTATGTTTGAAGAAGTTTTTTTAGTAAATTTTATATACGTAATAAAAATTAACGAATTTCTAGAAAACGCCTTGTATTTTATCACTAAACTAATTATTTAAAGTACTAGAATACCATAAAATTATATACTAATTAAAAAGTTCAGTTAATTCGGTTAAAATGATAATCGAAAAATAATAATTTTGCAAACCGATTTAGTTTCAAAACTGAACCGAACCAACCGGAATGAGCCGGTTTGGTAGGTTAATTCAGTTCTAACCAAATATTGCTCACCCCTGACCTCTGCTCCAACACCAATACCGCATTAGATCCTTCCACATTCCACTAATTAAGAACATGCAAATTGTAACAACCTACATTTTCTTACCATTTAAGTCGGTAATAAAACCAACTCATATCATTCGAAAATGCAGATTGTTTTAACTATGAGTTTTAATAAAATAAAATCTTAGAACACTAACAGATCACAAACACAAAATAGCAGAATAACTTGCATCGGAAAAAATAACTTAGTAGTTTATGAAGCTACTGATTACGAAATTTCAAAATAAATTACATAAAATATCCGAGTCATAATTTAATACATTAGAAAATCTGAGACACATAAATGCCTAGTATATAAGCAAGCAATGGAAATGGAATAGTTGAATCATCATGATAGCAATAACAGATTGATAATAAGTTGAATCTCCAATTGATCTTCAGCTCTTAAAAGATGAACTGCCAAAGCTGAACTCCTCAGTCTTACTGAGCATGTCAAAAACAAGACACTAGGATTATGAGTAACAATCTTAATAGCGAATCAACTCAAGTAGAATGTTCAAATGAAATGCATCAATAACTTAAAGAATTTTTGGGTTCCATTCTTTAAGGATCCGTTAAACTAGATATTATACAGTACGATACACAATTATAATAGTGTTTACGGTAAATATAATGTTCAACATAACGTAAGTGGGATTATATTTTTACCCTTAAATCGTTTATATGCTATCATAAACATAACTTATAAAACACCAGTAAGCCATCGGTGGATAGAAATGCGCCGTTATACAACAACTTAAATCAAAATCATAGAGGGCCCACTACAACAAATATTACATATTACAACATTGAATAAATGTTGTCAATGTATATTAACAACATTTATCATTATGTTGTTATATCCACTAGAGGTGAGCGTTTGCTTGGTTTGGTTTATCCGATGATGAAAATTGTCAAACCAAATTAAAACCGATAAAAATGAAAACCAAACCAAACCGACCAAATTAAAATTGGTTGGTTCAGTTGGTTATCTGACTTAACCGAACTTAAACTATTTTGAACTTTATGCTCGTAATATTAACTACAATTTGAAATAAATTATAAATATATGATTAAAGTATTGTTATTTATGATTTTTATGCTTCACAAAAGTAATTATGTTACATATGTGATGATTAAAATTAATTTAGATAACTAAATTAACTTAAAATATTTACTGTAACATCGATAATTTTGAAAATATAATAAATATTCGGTTAATTTGGTTAAATCGATAACCAAACGAAATATTTTTCCAAACCGATTACAAACTGTTCTAATTTCAAAACCAAATTAAACCGACCAAATTCAATTAGTTTGGTTGGTTTATTCGGTTTAACCAAATAATGCTCACCCCTAATATCCACAGTTGTAAAAGGTAGGGTCTTTTTTACAACGTTTATCTAAACGTTGTACAAAACGTTGTAGAAAAGTTAGTTATAACAAAATATAAACATAGTAAAACACACACAAAAAAAAAATTATATACCATGTTGTTTGAATGTTGTGAGATAGTCAATTATAACATATTTCAAATATTATAACATGTTTTTTTACGATGGTACTTATATGTTGTGTATTTGTATTTTCAATGATTTTCATACATTGTAATATAATTACAATAACGTTATTCACGTATTGTAGAATCATCATTTACGTCATTTAGTATAAGTTGTATATCAATTTTCTTAAACTATTTTCAAACGTAGTATTTTGATCTTTAATCATATTTAATCAATGTTGTAAATACAATTTAGACGACATTATATAAACGTTAACCAAACTTCATGCACATCAATTTTCGAACATCGCAAAACAGAGTTTTACAACTGTATTTAACCACTATATTTTGCATAACCATCTCGATTGCAAACCATAGTAAAAAGATTATCTACGACGTTGTTTTAACATAAATAAAAATGCAGCTAGATCGTATAATAAACGTTGTGCTTTCATACATTACAACCAGTGACAAGTGTCGTTTTTTCATACATTACAACTATTGACAACGTTGTGCATACGTATACAAATATAATACCTATTTTTGCATGTTATATCTTAAGTTTCGGTAACATCTATATATCACAACAATATGTTATAATCACAAAATTATTAAATATCCAGCTATAAATATTCATAAACATCGTATACATGACAAAATATTAGACTAATGATTTACTGACAGAAGAATCTATTGCATAAGTTATCAAAAAACATTGTCTGCTGTGCACAACAGGAATTATAGATAAAATGGAACAAAATATGATACTACTTGAGCTGAAAATATGATGATAGCAGCAGCCCTTTTCCTAAAAGCACCATTATTCCCATATTATCTGCAACATAAGATTGTCATCAACCATTAATTAGTTTAATGTAATGACAAAATAAAAAAAAAAATGTACAAATGTTGTGACAATAAAAAAAAAGTGAGCATATATGCCTTGTATAATAAAACTATACAATTATTATTATTATTTTACTTTTAAAAGAATTACCATATTATAAACCAGACATGCATTTTCTATTAATTGGTAAATGCCTAAATTGTGGTCTTCATAAAACATGGTTATACCATAAACATCACAAACCAAGCTAACAACAAAAACTAGAAATAAAAGCAAGAAAAAAGACAAAAAGTAAAAGGGTGAAAATCAGTTTCATTTTCCACAAAAAATCCTATCTTTTTAACTCTTTGTTGCATGGGAGAAAGAACATGCCTAATTGGTGATTTCTGAGACAAAAAGGATGTGCAACTTTTATTGAATAACACTGCACTTGCTTTAGCATTTATTTTGGGTCCAGAAGCGGTTCTAGTGCTGCTAGCACCTCAGACATTTTAGGTCTAAACGGAGCTTCATTGTTGATGCAATCCAATGCAAGTTTGGCTACTATATGCGCTGATTTCTTCGAGTACCGACTCTCCAATCTTGGGTCCATTATTTTGTACAGCTTTCTCTTGTCTCTGAGAATAGGTCTAGACCAATCTACTAGGTTTTGCTCTACTAATGTTCTATTCGTATCAAGGGCTCGCCTCCTTGAAAGCAATTCCAAAAGCACCACGCCGAAGTTGTATACATCTGCTTTTGCTGATAGTCAACCTGTGGCAGCATATTCTGGAGCAGCGTGTTAGCCTACTTTGTGAACCAGGCTACACAAAGAGCAAACAGTGAGAAAGC
This sequence comes from Allium sativum, assembly GCA_030737875.1. NCBI lineage: Eukaryota > Viridiplantae > Streptophyta > Magnoliopsida > Asparagales > Amaryllidaceae > Allium > Allium sativum. Next base: position 937,247,259 of record CM060913.1, on the reverse strand, counting down.
CACTAACCGATCCAGATCGGAGGGAACCAGCGCAGGAAAGAAGCAGAAATTGAAGACACGCAGACATCACATCGGTTCGGTTCGGAGAAGCACTTCAGCGACACCAAAAGAAAGCAAGCAGCCCCATCGGATAGGATCGCAGGCGGCCGACCCGAACCCCTTTTTTATGAACCAATGACTGTTGCTACACACGTTCCCTGAAGACTCGGGCCAAGCTCGACCATTTCCTCCCACGATCTCCCACTAAATCGATGCGCTGTCACCATTTGGAGGCCTCCGAACCCGACTCTTATGGGATGGGTGCCACGCAGTTCCGAACCAGAGCCACTTCGAGGAGATTTTTCACCTATAAATACACCATCAAGAGGCATTTGAAAGGATCTTTTGGCAAGTTCTCAACTCTAACTTCCTTCATAACCAAATTTCACAACCATATTCAGATCAAAATCATCTCTTAAAGTTTATTTTTGAGAGATTTGAGTGAGTTTATGCATTGTAATTGTGAAGTTGAGTGAGAATCATTGCTGTATTTGCATTCAAATCATAAATCAAAAGAATAAAAAGTGGATGTAGGCTCTTTAACGCCGAACCACTATAAATCGTGTGTTCTTCGTTGCTTTTTAGTTCTATTTCATTAAAATCATAGCTAATTTGGGTGTTAGAACCAATTTTTGGTCTAACATTTTGGTACTTTCATTGAGAGACCTTCGAATTCTCAGCCTTTTTGGGATTATCATTCTACTATTTGGACTTTCAAGTTCAAAGAAGTTAATCCCTTGTCTCTGACATCTTTCAGTACTTGTTGACTAACCGTTGAAGAATCGAGTATCATGGCTAAGACCAAAGGAAAAGAAGTTCAAGGCGCTAGGTGAAACATTGCTAGAGAAGATCAACAAGCCATCGTGTTAACGAGGTCACGCGCTCAAAGCTCTGGAGCAGACCGCTCCGATCAGGAGGATCCGAACCGGATGGGAGGCGCCGATCCGAACCGGGTGGAAGACACCGATCCGATCCGGTCTAATGAGGTCGAGGGCACTCACTCTCTCCATCTGAACCGCCCCGATCAGGCTACTGTGAACCGATCCAATCCGAACCAGGATGAAGCTGGAACTTCTACTCGAGCTCCCTCCAACGCTCCGATTCCATCCACGATGACTAATGTTCAGCCTGATCCATCTGCACCCATTACCATGGGAGACTTTTCACGTTTTCTTGACATGCTCCAGAGCACTAAAGAAGCATTGGAAGCCCAAAGGCGTGTCAACCTTCGCATCCAGGAAAACATGATCACTATGGGTAGAGAACTACAGGAGCTCCGGAGGCAGAAAACTCCTTCCCCAACACGCTGTCTTGCTACAGATGATTCATCTTATTCGGAGGAGGAATGCCCTCGCGAGAGAAGGCCGCTTGAACGACCTCATAACCTCGATCAATTGACTTTTGGATCTTTAGGATCCCGAGAAGACGCCGCTCATGTATTGGGCCCTGATGACCCGAGCCTGCAACAGCCTATGTTGCTACCCATGCGCGGATCCCACGTCCTACCCAGGGATCCTAATATTACCAATCCTACGCAGCAACAGCTTCTCCAACCTCTACCTCCTAAGATTGACCGGGAACACAGAGAGCGACATAGAGTAGCTGCCGCCAGAAACATGAGGTCATCCCCTGGTCAGGAACCCAGGGGTAATCCGAATACCAGACCTAGAGAGCCTGTGCAGACATTAACAAATGCCGATGTATGGGCAATGGTGCGCCAGATTATGTCCGAAAGCCGGCGGTATACTAATGAAGATTGGGGCATTGAGCGAAGTCAAACCCCCTTCACAGATGACATTCTGGATTTCCAGTTCCCTCGGCGATTCAACTTGCCTCAGATGGATCGATATTCAGGAAGAACAGACCCAGAGCAGCATCTAATGAGGTATGCATGGTTCATGAACGCGGAAGCAGCCCCAAATGCCGTAAAATGCAAAGCTTTTCCAATCTATCTTGAAGACGTAGTGTTAATGTGGTTCACCCGACTCCCCCCTCGGTCGATATCAAATTTCACAGAATTGAGTGAGCGCTTCATGAATCAGTTTCGACTCCATGCCCAAAAGTCCAAGACCGTCATAGAATTGTCACGGATTAAACAGGCCCCAGGAGAATCTTTGAAGTCATATTTGGATCACTTTAACCTGGCCGTCATCGAAGTTAGTGATCCCCATGAGCCCACTATCCTGATGGCCTTGATAGAAGGGGTAGATCCTGACACAGAGTTCGGGGATTACTTGGCTGGAAAACCACCTCCTACTAGAGAATTGTTCTATGAAAAGGCTAATATCCACTTAAGGCGAGAAGAAACTAAGGCAAATCGGAAGAGAAAGTCCGAAGGGCCTCGAAAGAAGGTATCCAGAGTAACGTTGCTGTGAAACAATCTGGTGACAATTCAGGGAAAGTGGAAGTAAATGTTGGCAACCAGAGTGGGGTAATAGCAACAGACATGGGAACGACAATAAAAGGAACAGAAACCGAGGGAATAGCTCTAATAAAAGACCCAGATTCCAGACTTTTGAAAATTATACGCCGTTAAATGATACGTTGGAGAATATTTACTTAGATACATATAGCATATTGTAGTACAAAAAACCACCACCCAGAGATTCTACCGAGAAAGAGTTTGCAACAGGAAAGTTTTGCTTGTTTCATGGTACCCACGGTCATTCCACCAATGAATGCCGTCATTTGAGAGATATCATCGAAAGATTGCTGTGAGAGGGGAAGTTGGATGAGTACAAGGTCGCCCCAAGGGACAGGGGGCATGGGGGACAAGCCCCAAACCAAAACCAGCCTGCTTCAAAACCCACAGCTCAGCAAAAGGGTAAGGGGATCGTCATTAATACTATTATAGGCGGACCTCACTTAGTTGGTCGTAGTTTTAAAGCAATGGACCAGTACGTCAACGCCGCCAAGCACTTTGAGGTAGGACAATGCAGTAGCCTCGAAGACGTTACTCCGGTAAAACAACAAAAGACGATGTCAGACGATGTCGTATTCCGCAATAGAGATGATTCCGGAGTTCAATCTCCAACCGACGATCCACTAGTGATTACCACAACAATTGGCCCTGCTTTAGTCCATAAAGTGTTAGTGGACAATGGGAGCTCGGTCAATATCCTCTTCAAGAAAGCTTTCGAACAAATGAGACTCGAAGCAAAAGATTTAAAGCCATGTGAAGGATGGATACATGGCTTTAACAGAGCATCTACAGCTCCGATGGGCTTTGTGGAACTACCAGTCACACTAGGGCAGGGAGATCGCCAGAGAGTAAGGATCCTGCCATTTGTAGTTTTGGATGTGGAGTCGCCTTACAATGCCTTCCTAGACCGACCGACCCTTGCCGAATTTAGGGCATGTATTGCACCTTGGTGCTTGCTGCTTAAATTCCGACTGACTCAGGAGTTGGGGTGATGAGGGGCGACCAAGCTACGAGACGAGCTTGTTACATGACGGAGTTAAAGATGCTAATGAAGGGGTTGAATATAGAAGCTAAGGACGATTCCGCCCCTCCAAAGGAGACCTCAGCATAGCAATTAAAGGGTCCTACCCCAAGAGAGTCGCCCTCAGACGTGCCCGAGGATATAGATCCCAGAGAGGATAGAGAACCCAGGGACAAGAAGGCAACTCCTAACGAAATAACAATAAATATACCTATTGATGAAACAAATCCAACAAAAGTACTAAAGATCGGCTCGCAACTGGATCCAGTTAGAGCGAGGGAATTGACTGATTTCCTAAAGGCAAATCTGGATGTGTTTGCCTGGACTCGCGCTGACATATGTGGGATTTCGCCTACCATCATGAGCCACTCTTTGTATATTAATCCAAAGCACCCACCAGTCAAGCAGAAGAGACGGATGTTAGGCCCAGAGCGGTCAGTAGCTTTAAAAGAAGAAGTAGAGAAATTAAAAGATAATGGATTCATTAAGGATTCGAAGTATCCCGACTGGATATCGAATCCTGTCCTGGTCAAAAAGTCAAACGGGAAGTGGAGAACGTGTATTGACTTTTCTGATTTGAACAAGGCTTGCCCGAAGGATAGTTTTCCTCTCCCCAGAATTGATCAACTAGTAGATTCGACGGTCGGGCATGAGCTTTTATCCTTTATGGACGCCTATTCCGGGTACAATCAAATTCCCATGCACATACCAGATCAAGAGCATACAAGCTTTATCACGGACTTGGGGTTGTATTGTTACGTGGTAATGCCATTTGGGTTAAAAAATGCGGGAGCCACGTATCAACGCCTAGTCAACTGTATTTTTTACAATTAAATCAGGAAAACCATGGAAGTTTACATAGATGATATGCTCGTGAAATCCAAGCAATCTCCCGATCATACGAAGGACTTAGCAGAAATGTTCGGCATACTACGAAGGTATGGGATGAAGTTGAATCCCTTGAAGTGTTCTTTTGGAGTGGCATCAGGCAAGTTCCTTGGCTTTATCGTGAGTTCCAGAGGAATTGAAATCAATCCACTACAACAAAAACACCATTTCACAACTACCAAAAACAGTTGTAATAGATCTATTACAACTGACATCCGCCAGTCCTTATATCCAGAGTTGTAATGCATCAGAATTTTTTACAACTGTTTTTGATAGTTGTAAAAGTTATGTTTACAACTGCTTATAACAGCTGTAAAACGCTTTTTTTATAACTGTTTTTGGCAGTCGTAAATTTTTTCTTTATAATGCTAAATTCTACAGCTATTTTTGGTCATAGTTCAAAAAATGCAAAAACAATAGGAATTCAAGACACATTCTGCAAAATAGATAAGCATAAACAATGTAATAGGATTAACAATGCAGTATAAATGAATCAAGAATTACACTATAAGAACTGAACTTTTATAACAAACTGCACTTTATAAATTACTTGTCTCAGCTACAAAAAAATCAATCTAAACAGCATTGCTACTATAAAACAACTCAAAACTACAACTCAAAGAGTTTTACTATGAAAACTAAGCTCTACTAAACTCCTTTCGATCAAGTTACGGTCAACATCTCAAGATCACTATCCTTTCGTTCATCACCAATTAGTTAGCGGTAGGTAGTGCATCATCATTAACATGGCACTCACACCAATCATCTTATATCAGAAACCAGCACCATGAGATTTCATACCTTGCTAAATCAGTCCAACATAATAGCCTTGTGTTATGGAGGCAAAATATGTAAAATTCCTACTGAGAAATCAATGAAGCTATCATGTTGATTCGCTTTTATAGAAAACAGAGAAAAAAGTTGGATAGTTGGAGTAATGCATTTCTACTGTAGCACCAAATGTTCATGCTCTGCAGCATCTTGCCATCACTCTCATTTTCTGTCCTTTGAACTCACGAAAACCCATACCAAAATTGCAGTATCATACACCATGCTCCATGCATGAAAACCAATGGTACTCAACACTGTTGTCCTAATTCATGCAGAAACACCGCCTGCATCACTTAACAGTAAACCATGTTGCTGTCCACCCACTGATATAGAAAAAATGGACATCCCTGCAACCTAGAACAATGCCCTTTTCATCCAGTAGCAGCCGGTTACCAACACTGTATTCAATCAAACATTTAATCATCATTTTCTTTTTTAATTATGAATCATTTATATAAAATAGACAAATGCTAATTTACAGTCAAACATCCAAAGACCATAAACTTTTCTTAATTATATTATCACAAGCTACTAAAATTGCATTAAATCCAAGGGACCATGATTATATTATAACCTAAAAAAAAATAGTTATCTTGATTACCAAAAAAAGGTAGAATTAAGGCAGTCTATGAGCACATTTAACCTAAAGCCCAGTTTGAATCGAATTAAACAAATCGCTTTTTTGCCTTTCTCAAGGCAACATCGATTCATTTTCGCTTTCAAAATGGTCAAAAAAACAATTTATTTAAGTTGATCCAAATCAAACGTTACATACGTATAACATAAAAATATTGAATTTAGTGTAAGAACTGTTAATCGCATATCCATCTTTATTCCATATCTAAATAACTTGCATTTATAAAGAGTTTTTAACATAAACTTCATTAGAAGGTAGAAACCACAAAAGAGCATTGTATCATGATAATTGATGGGGCCTACGAAAAAAGAAGTAGGAACAGACGCTAATCAGAAAAGAATTCAAGAGTCTGAAAAGATCACATACCAATTAGATATTAACATTCGTTATAGGATAATTAATAATAAATAAATCGGAAATGAAGAGAAAATTTTAGGACAGAATTCAGTTTAAATTTGAAAGTAAAGAAATTAATGAACTAATTGGCAATCAAAATATGTTTTTTCCATAAAATGAATCAAGCATACCTAATAAGGAAACTGATGCAATCAAAATCCGAACACCGAGATGCTAGGAAGATGCATCCATCTGATCTGACTGTGAACTGCAAAATAGCATTAATTAAGAAAATATTTAAGCTTGATTGACAGAATTCAATTTAAAACGGTAAAGGGAAATTGAATTGACAATCAAAATATATTTTGTCCAACAAACGAATCAAGCATAATAGGGCAGTTGATGCCTTTAAAATCCGAATATCCAGATGCTATGATACAAATATCTGATTTGATTCTGAACTGCAAAATACCATTAAGAAATTCTGTGTCCGCAACAACATACATAACTTGCCAACCCAGGCTAATATTTGGTTTCCAGAAAACAATTTCAAGAAGAATGGTATAAGATGGAAAAGGCATACCTACAACACGAAATAGACCCGAGAGAGCGAACTCGGTCCTTACTGTTGCGGCCAATTTCACTTTTGAGGCATACGGTGAACAGACTGAAGTAGAAAGCAGAGGGAAAAACCATAAATAATATACCTTCAGGCCCCGTTATTTAAACAACATACATGTTATCAGCATTCTATTTGGTCATGCCAACTTGTCTTTGCGCCAACTTCAGATTCATGCCATCAACATCACATTTCTTATGCAAGACAAACTTCCATGACATCATCACCATTTTTGGATAACCCATTTCTAACAGAAAAATGATGGCATCTTCCCAAACTAAGGCTCAACATCGCACACTTAACGTCAGGCTAAAAATCAAGAAAAATACTACAAAATCAAAACACAAACAAGTTTTAACCTACTCAACCATTATTCCAAATAGGTCTCAACTCGCACGCAAGCATTTGAAGAAGGTAAAGAAGTTTCAGTACAAGAATTTCGAACCTCAAGGCGCAGTAATAGGGATCTCGATATCAATGAAGGCTGGAGTTAGACACTAAGCGATACTTTCGAAAACTACGGTCTAAGGCAGAGACTAACGAGACTAAATCCAGATCCGATAAACACATAGCGATTCACAAATCCAGATCGTCGAACCAAGCTGAGGCGATTATTTTGAGTGATTTAATTTTTCAACCCGAAGAAGATTAATTTAAAGGAGAATTTGCTTCGATTGGCAGTATCCTATTCCAGATCTGAACGTAACAAAAGGGGAAAAAGAAAACGAGGGTTTGTTTTTAATCGAGGAGCCTAGGGAAGTGGGAAAGAGCCTGTGATAAAAAGGAATAAAAATATATCGGTGAATGGGAAATACGGGGTTAGAGCCAAAACCTGTAGAAAAGACGCGACATATTTTCGTTTGGACGGAAATTTTAATTTGGTGCCAAGGTAGAAAAAAAATTTGAAGGGAAAATGATAAGTTGAAGACAAAACTTCTGCTATGAATACTTATATACACTAAATCATTACTAAAGAAAACTTCAAAATGCATATAGAAATAATAACTAACAAATAACTTTTACATTTTTCGAACTTTTTAACATTTACGAGTTTTTTGAAATTTGAACAATAAATAAGAAATTCAAATGAACAACGAAAAATAATCACTAGCTATTACTTATTACTTCTTAATTTTAATTGACTAATTATTACTTATAACAACCTAATTGTGATTTAATATTTGTAATTGGAAGTTAATTATTATGTATATAATACCAGTTATCAATTATTAGATATTTAATAGCAATAATTAGGAGCTAGTTACTATTTATTAATTATTAATTATATAATAATCAATAGTAATTATTGATTTGTAAGTTTATTATTAAATATTAATTACTCTTAAACATTAATATTATTAATAATTAATTATTAAATATAAATATATAATATTTATTATTATTAGTATTACTTAAAAAGAACTTTTCAATTATTGATAATTAAATATTAATAATGGATTGTCAAAAATTAATTATCAAATAGTATTCTTAAGCACTGGTATTAATTTTTATAAGTAAATTCATATTTATTAATAATAATTGCTATTTAAAATTTATTTTATATTTATTGGTAATAATATTAATTATTAATAGTATATTTTATCGATTATTTAATTAATAATTATTTTGTATTTTTTACAACTAACATAAACTGTTGTAATAGACGTTTATTACAACTGGCAAAAAAGAGGAGTTGTTAAAAACAAACATCTTCTACAATTGACAAAAAGAATTGTAATAAATATCTATTACAACTGATATAAAGAAGAGTTGTGAAAAATAAGAATCTATTACAACTGACCCAAAGTAGCAGTTGTAACAGGCCTCTGTTACAACTAACAAAATAAAAGAGTTGTTGAAAACTAATATATTACAACTGTTTGAAAAAAACAGTTGTAAAAAACCTCTATCGCAACTGACATTTTCTGACGGTTGTAAAATTACAGTTGTAGTAGGTTATTTTTGTTGTAGTGATCCGGACCAAATAGCAGCAATTCGGAATATAGAGGAGCCGCGAAAGATTAGGGATGTTCAAAGCTTAGCTGGGAAGGTTGCAGCACTGGGCAGGTTCATCTCCAAAGCAACGGACAAGTGTGTACCTTTCTTCGATCTCATAAAACGGGGAATGCGAAATTTTGAGTGGACTCCCAACTGTGTGGAGGCGTTCCAGAATCTATTAGACTTCTTAGAAAAGCCTCCAATATTATCAAAGCCTATGGAACATGAGGATTTGTTCGTTTATTTGGCGGTATCATCTCACGCTGTCAGCACAACATTAGTTCGTGAAGAGGATAAAGTCTAGAAACCTGTGTATTACGTAAGAAAAAAACTAGCGGCTGCAGAACGTAATTATCCGAAGATAGAGAAGCTTTCTTATAGCCTCCTGATTGCTTCCCGCAAACTTCGCCATTATTTTCAGGCACACCCGATAGTTGTATATACCGATCAACCTTTGAGACAAGTGTTGCAAAAACCCGAAGCATCGGGGCGGTTGCTTAAATGGAATATTGAACTGAGTCAATTTGATTTGAACTTTCAGCCATGAAGATCAATAAGGGGACAGACATTGACTGACTTTATAGCTGAATTTACAATTCCCGAAGAGGAGACGGTGGGTGACAAGATAGTTACTTTGGATCAAGAGTTAGAGCTTAGTCCGTGGAAACTATATACGGACGGAGCCAAGAATGATCGAAATTCCAGTGTCGGAGTTGTTTTAATAACTCCTGAAGGACGATCTATTTACTATGCATTACGGTTAGAGTTTGCTGCTACTAACAACGATTCCGAGTATGAAGCCTTGATTGCCGGGCTGAAACTCGCCAAAGATTTGGGAGTGAAGACACTAGATATATATTGAAAGTTGTATGCCAAGTTCGGGAAGAATTTCTGCTAAAGGCCCTCGACTCATCACTTATCTCAGAAAGGTAAAGGAGTTGTTGGGAGGTTTAGAGCATTATATCCTAACACACATTCCAAGAGCGGAAAATCAGATAGCAGATCGACTGGCGAAGCTAGCAAGTTCCGATAATCCTAAAGAAACTGAAATGGTTCCGATAGAGGTGTTGGAATCACCGAGTTTCGACCTATTGGAAACAGAGCTAGCCTTGGAAATTGAACCAGAGAGAGAATCCTGGATGACATCGATTAAGAATTTTCTCAAGAATGGAACCCTCCCGTTGAAAAAAAGCGAAAGACGAGCTATAAGACGTAAGGATGTAAGATACATTTTACAAGACGACGTCCTTTATCGTCAAGGGTTTTCAATGCCCCTATTACGGTGTATTGCACACGACGACATTAAACGTGTACTGCAAGAAGTGCATGAAGGTGAGTGTGGAGATCACACTGGGGGCCAAACCCTAGCAAAGAAAGTATTACGGTACGGATATTTTTGGCCTACCATGAATAAAGACGCGGCTGATTATTCACGACGCTGCGATAGATGTCAAAGATTTGCCAAAGTTCCCATAGCTCCTCCGACTCAGCTCAAGTCGATGGTAAGTCCATGGTCGTTTGCCATGTGGGGAATTGACATTACTGGAGTGTTACCTATTGCCAGAGGAGGAGCTAAGTACGCGATCATTGTCGTGGACTACTTCACAAAATGGGCGGAAGCTGAACCTTTAACAACCATCATGGCGAGGAAGGTGATCAGTTTTGTGGTCAGAAACATTATTTGTCGATTTGGGATACCGAAGACCATCATAACTGATAATGGGACGCAATTTGACAGCATCGAGTCCAGAAACTTCTGCCAGAAATACAAGATTGATAAACGATACACTGCAGTAGCTCACCCGCAGTCAAATGGCTAGGTCGAAGAAATAAACATGGTCATTAAATCAATTCTGAAGAAGCAGTTGGAGCAGGCCAAGGCTAGATGGGTAGATGAGTTGCCATTAGCTTTATGGGCCTACAGGACGACCTTTAAGACGGCTACCGGCCATACTCCCTATTCACTTTCCTTTGGGTCAGAAACAGTGATCCCGGTAGAATTAGAAGTCCCTTCTCATCGAGTTGCGTATTATGACCCGATGACAAATAAAGCACTCCTCCTAGAATCTCTTGATATGGTTGAAGAAAAAAGAGATGAAGCCGACTTGCATGCCTCAAGACATCGACATCAAGTAGCACGTTATTATGACCGGAAAGTTCGCTTCAAAACCTTTGAACCAGGAGACCTAGTACTGAAACGAACGAGTCTTCCCGCCTTCGACCCAATTGGGTCCAAAATGGGAAGGGTCATACACCGTCCAACGGAAGCTTGATACAGGAGCATTCAAGCTAACGACCGTGGATGGTGAGGAGATCCCCAGAGCCTGGAACGCTAAGCACTTACGACGATATCTGAGCTAAATATGAAATGTCATCCCTTTTGTTTTCATAAGCTATGTAAAAAGGCACGACTTGCCTTAAAAAGTCTGTTTATGTGAAAAAAAGGATTATGAAGTGGATGTAGGCTACGACTTAGCTGAACCACTATAAAAATATCGTGTGTCATTTATTTTCCTGCATTATTTATATCTTCAACAATTATTCAATCATGACCGTGAAACACGAAATATTAAATTAAATTTGGAAAGTTGGAGATGACCTATGTGCAGGAGCAAATAAAATGACTGTTTGTACGATAAAACACAGAAGAATGGGAGGACGACATTCTTAACTCTAACTCTCAAGAATCGAGAGAGACTATAAAGGACGGGAAGACGATGTCCCCTGAGGCGTGAAGGTGCACCCAGATGAGAGACCGCCTCAACGATACTCTAACCTGGTTATGAGACAGGAGAGTATAAAGATGCTAGAAAGAATAGACATCAATGACAAAAGGAATATGACCCCGTCAGAGAATCGGGGGCAATTGGATTTTTTAATTTAATCAATCTTGAATAATTCTTGCTCAGTTATCCAAGATAAACTGGGGGCATGTATGTGCATACATATTCCCCTCAACAATGACTTCATTATATAATTTTAATATGACATACTTTTGTATTTTCACTTAAGTGATGAACTAACAACTGTCAGACATTGCAGGAAATAAACTATTTTTATTTACAAACATGTGAGTTTGTACAAGGAAAACAAGCAAAAAAAGAAGATGCGAGGGCAGCACCCGTTGCAACAATTTCAGACCAATTGAGTATCGGAATAAAACAAAGCATTTCATCACTTGGGCTTTGGAGCGGACTTGGATTTTTTGGCGGCCTTCTGAGCATTCTTAGCCTCTTTTTCAGCGTCAGTCATAATGCGCTTTGGCTTTTTCTTCTCTGCAATCGAAGTGCTAGAATCGGTTGATTTTTTCCCAGGAGTTGGAACACTGGAATCAAGAAAAGACTTTTTAGCAAGCTCTTCTGTAATAGACCTAGTTGAAAGCTTAACGACTAACCTTGATCCAGGATCCACCACTGCAAGAGGCTTAAGGCTTTCAGGGTTCAGGTCTTCAACTTTTAGCTGCATACGTTTGTCTTGTTCGGCTTTCATTTCAGCCAAAGTGATGTCATCGGCGCTTTTTGAATCCCCAATTATAGCCACATCAGGGTCTTCCTCATGCCCCTCGCTACCACCATCGTCTTTCAAGGCATCTATCATCTCGTCATCACGAGAAGTGTCAGCCTTAGACATTTCAGCTCTCCCTCCCAACTCTACAGTGGTAGCCTTATCATGTTCTCCTTGAGTCTTTTCCACGGATTTTACCCCAGTGGTGGTTCCCTGATGCATGCCAGCCTTCTTGGTCGGTTCAACACCTACAGAATGAGAAGCAACGGTTATCAACTCAGGAGAAAATAAAGGATCCTCCATCAATTGCCCAATTATGTGGTGAAAAGTGGAGACGACCTTGACAAATTGAGGTGAAAACGTAGAAATACCTTCCGATGATTTCTCGGTTGGAGTGACTACCGTCTCTGACGCTGATTCAGGTATAGGAGATAAAAGAGACGCCTGAGGGATCCCCGGGTTTTCGGGATCATATCCCTCGACTTCAGAAGTTTCAGAGGTAGTTGAAGAAGAACCAGCCTCAGGGATATTCTTTTGTTTGGCCATCCTCTTCTCCTCCTCCATAGCAGCGGCGATGAGGCGACACCACTCGGCCAGGCATGCCGGCTCATCATCTCTCAGTTATTTTTCCATAAGTTTATCTTCGTCGACGAAGTCTACCTTAAGTACCTCTTTCTCCCATTCGATAATTTGACTCCATACGTGAACCAAGGTAGTTGGGTAGTCTTCAATCCAAGAGATGTTTCGGCGACGGATTATGTGCACGAAGAATTCAATCAGTAGTTCGCCAAAACCGTGCACTTCTTCCTGAGCCTCTGATAGCTATTTACGGGTCTCTTCAGGAGACTTAATGACATTTTCCATATTGCCCTCAGCTAGGGCAGCCCTATTCTCGGTTTCCATTAACTTGGACTCCAAGTCAGCGTTTCGTTTCTCCAATTCAGCATTTTTCTCGCTAACTCGGCTTTCTCTCGCTCAAGAGTATTGTAAGCTAGTTGCATTTTGACATTGTCCGACTTAGCATCTTCCGCTTGTTTCTTCAACTCCAAGCGCTCTTGACTATGAGATTCTAGCAAGTCATGATAACGCTTCTGTAATTCCTCGAATTGCTGTTTGAAGTTGTTAACATCTCGTTGAGCGATGACAAGTTGAGCCTGTGTGTCCTCAAGATCCTTCTCCAAATTTTTCAAGGCCTTTTCATCGGCATCTGCAATCTTTTTCATCGAATTAACATCTGTAATTAAAGTCCGAATAATTCTGGAGAGATTACGTGAATACTTGAACATCTCCGAATATTCTTCTCGACTACGTCAATTTTTGCTTTAGCCTCATCTGCTCACTTTGAGGAAATAGGCACGAGAGCAGGTAAGAAAGTCAGATTTTAAAAATAATGGTCTGGGAACTGCTTCTCCAGATATGCCCGCTTAACTTTGGACTCGACATCCAGTGGTGGAGGTTTGCAGTATGTTAGCTCAGTGTCTCTATGTTTAGTGGGCACGATGGCTGTATCACCCTTTCCAAGTCGCTTCTCAGAAACCTTATGTTTGTCTCGTGAATCGGTATGTTTCAGTGGACTTTTTTCCCGACTGTGTTTGTCTTGAGGAGAAGTTCGGTCTTTGGGCTGCGATGTGTCTTCTCCTCGACAACTTTGATAGCTTGTATATCGGTCTGGATCCGACCGAACGGGGGAGCGAGAGCGCGAGGTGTGTGGTCGATAAGAATCATGAGGCCTTTTGTCCTCTCTACCCGGCTTTTACGGCGATCATGCTCGACATCGGAAGGGGGTCTAGTCATGCTGCGACGTATTTTCCTGACATCATAGTAGGGGCGAGACATTGTACCTGCGCAACAATGTAAGTGGAATTCAGAATCAGTGTTCACATGAGAAGTGAGTGATGTGAATTGTGGTGCTATTGTGTTGGGTGCATCCTAAGTTGTGTTCCCCCTGACAAACCCGAGTCCGAAGCCAGGCCAGCGCGAATGGGCTCTTTGGCCTTCACGGGAGTATTCTCCTCTGAAGAAGTGAAAATTAAAGGATTTGTGCCAAAGTCCTCTGAAGTATAGATGGTTTCAAGTAGGGGGAAATCTCCTAAACCCTGAAATGTGGAATTGTCGTTAGTAGGGACATCTCCTTGAGAAGCGTCTATTGGCAGCTCTTTAGGGGACATTGACTTCTCAAGAGAAATAGCATCATCAGGGACGGTATACCCTTATCTGTGCTTTTCAGCTATGTTGGCTAATTCATCTTCCTGAGTTGAAGATGGAGAAGGTGAAGTCCGGAGAGGTATTGTTGGACTTTTCGAGCCCGAGCCCGTTTTAGGAATAATGTCCACTAGGGGGATGCATACATATGGACCCGACCCATGACCTATGCTACGGGTAATGGATAGTAACCCATGATGATGTAGATACTCATCCTTAAGAACTTCGTCGATGGTTAGAAATTTTTGATCGCCATTGAGGAGCCGATGCAACCGATCAAAGTATAATTGATCTGATATTTGTTTTGGGTTATCAACTGCGAATAAAAGAGAAAGCAGGTTAATGCGTTGGCATGGACATTCAAAATTGAAATCTAAAAGATCGATGCTTTACTTGATTTGGTCCATCTCCTGGCGCACCCCGGCTGTTGTCTGATATAAAACCATTCGAGCTTAGAATCGCCGGCCTTGCTGCTAAATGAAGCTGAAATAATTTTCCTCCTTGGGACTGATTCAAAATAGGAGAAAGAAGGAGTTTCTTGAGTCCAATGCTTGAAATTATAAAAAAAGTGGACGTCATCGAAAGTAGGCTCTGTACCTAAAATCTCTCTGTATGCTATATATAAGGTATATAAGTATGCATAAGAGTTGGGATGTAACTGCATGGGGGCAATCCGCATCTGTCTTAGAAAGTCGACAACAAAAGGCGGAAACGGTGGAATAGCCCCAACCATACACATCAATCGGGTAACTGCCATAAATCCTTCCGGAGGATTGTGGGGACGATCAGCTTTCGATGGCACCAGGGTATCCCTTTTCAGTATCCCATGCTTTAAACATATGCGAACAAGTCTATTGTCATCGATCGTCGATTCAACAGAGTCTTTGGGTGACTCCAATATAATGGCAGACTCAAACTCATCAGGAGCTCGATTATCTCCTATCCCTCCTTCCTCTTCATTGCCTAGAGAAACTTCACTATCGGAAGGTGTTTCGTTGTTATGCGCTCCTACTTCATAATCTGGGCCCCCATCATCCCATGTCATCAATAGTAACTTTCTCAGAAGTTTCCGCAACTTCCATCTTCTTTGCTAACCTAGATGAACGTCTCTCGGCCATGATCACTAGACTATTAAAGAAACAATAGCAAGGATTAGAGTAAAGTTGTCCGTGTCCCCCGTGTGTGTATGTGAACTAAAGTGTGTGCTACGTGTAAAAAAGATGCAAAGTAATCACATGAGAGCATGATATAAAGATTCAAAAGAGTAATAATGTTTCAGAATAGTTCTTGATGTTTGTTATGATCGTAAGGCGCTATCCTAACTGTTCATCATGTTGAAGGTTATGCCAAGCATTGATTAAGCTAGTTGGAAAAATTATCGCACATTGAGTTGGACTGTTTCGGTTCGGTTCAGATATGTGTATTGGGATCAGATCGGGGGGCAAAGTCATGTTTCGGTCTGAAGTAGACGTTCACACCCAGTGAGTAAAACCAGATCGGTTCGGATGTAGGCTTTCAGAGCGGATCGGATCAGCTTGAATAATCCTTCTTCTCCTTGCCTCTTATTCCGATCCGACCCGATCAGGTAGGCTTTGTTTTCCCTTTTTTTCCTTTTTCTGCTCCGACCCAATCCGGTCTTGTATACATCTTTCCCTTCCCTTTGCTCCAACGTTCCTCCACCCGAACCGATTCCAGTTCCTCTCCTCTTCTTCATCTTCCCCATTGTCCATCTCGCTTAACCAATGCCGAAACCAACTCCATGTCAAAAGCCCCAATTAAGACTGAGCACTTACGTGCTCAAATAAACCGCAAAATCCTAATTCCCTCTCTCAACGCCTCGAGGTGGTGACAGAACCACCAACGACAACGAGGAGAGAGGATGCCAAGACGTCGAAGCCAGGCAAAGGCCATGACCAAATCACTCGAAATTGACCACGAATTTTAACTGAAATCAGTTATTACAAGGATAATCAAAGCTTTTAACCTACAAAATTGTTTAATTTAAAGACGAACGAGAGAGTTTCGGAGTTTTTGGCGTTTTAGGGTTTCGATGCAAAATCTGTTGGGCGAGAGCAATAAAAGAAGAAGAGGAAGAAGAAGGCGGGAGGCAGACTTATATAAGTTTATGGTGACTACTCGTATTCCTAGTATTTTCTACCCCGCTCGGACCGGGATTCAGGCCCACAAATGCATTCTGGCCTATTAGTCCACTGCTAAGCAATACAGGAGGGAAATCCATTCGGGTCGGGTTCGAACCGAAAGGGATTATGCACATTGACTCGGCATGCAGGTTGAATTCAAGGAAAAATAAAGAAAAAGCTTACCTGGAGGAATCACTGGACATTAAAAAGAGCTCTCAAAGTTGTTTGAAAATGAAGAAAGTAACTCATATGGTTTATGAATATATATAAGCAACAAAAGGCACGACTTTGTGAAGCAATACAACTCTTCAAGTAAATGGAAGCGATCATTCAATGGTTTTTATTTAAAGGATGTTTTGTAAACTACTTCGAAGCACACTTTATCTTAAATAAGAGTGTACATCGAGGGGGCAAAATGTTAGCCTACTTTGTGAACCAGGCTACACAAAGAGCAAATAGTGAGAAAACCACTAACCGGTCCGGATCGGAGGGAACCAGCGTAGGAAAGAAGCAGAAATTGAAGACACGTAGACATCACATCGGTTCGGTTCGGAGGAGCACTTCAGCGACACCAAAAGAAAGCAAGCAGCCCCATCAGATCGGATCGGAGGCGGCCGATCCGAACCCCTTTTTTTCTGAACCTGTGACCGTTGCTGCACACGTTCCCTGAAGACTCGGGCCAAGCACGACCGTTTCCTCCTACGATCTCCCACTAAATCGATGCGCTGTCACCATTTGGAGGCCTCCGAACCCGACTCTTATGGGATGGGTGCCACGCAGTTCCGAACTGGAGCCACTTCGAGGAGATTTTTCACCTATAAATACACCATCAAGAGACATTTGAAAGGATCTTTTGGCAAGTTCTCAACTCTAACTTCCTTCATAACCGAATTTCACAACCATATTCAGATCAAAATCATCTCTTAAAGTTTATTTTTGAGAGATTTGAGTGAGTTTATGCATTGTAATTGAGAAGTTGAGTGATAATCATTGCTGTATTTGCATTCAAATCATCAATCAAAAGAATAGAAAGTGGACGTAGGCTCTTTAACGCCGAACCACTATAAATCGTGTGTTCTTCGTTGCTTTTTAGTTCTATTTCATTAAAATCATAGCTAATTTGGGTGTTATAACCAATTTTTGGTCTAACACAGCGTAACCTTGAGTTCCCATCACTTGTGTTGATACGCTTGTATTATCTCGGATTAAAATCCAAGTCAATAAAAATATTTGAAGCCTTAACATCCCGAAATATAACTTGGGATTCACCATCATGCAAAAATGTGAATCCTCTGGCAGCTCTTACGACCACTTTCATCCTAGTTGCCCACGAAAGTGGTTGTGAATTTCTTCTAAACAAATGATTCTCCAAACTTCCTTTAGGCATGTATTCATAAACCAAAAGGTGGTTCTCACCATCCAAACAATACCCTATGAGCTTAACTAAATTTGGATGTGAAAGCTGACCAAAATACTCAACCTCTGTCAGCCACTCTTTATGACCTTGAAAACCTTCAGGTTTAAGCATTTTGATAGCAACAATCATACCAGATCCAGGCTTTGATGGAGCTAACGTATATTTATCAATCCAACCTTTATATACAAAGCCAAAGCCCTCTTCTTCCTATTATAATTGTACCATGTAGAAGCTTGGTTCATCAGACTGGACATGTTTCTCTATATGGGATGCCTATGGTAAACAAATTACTTTTGAACTATTCCGTGTTTTGTCTATTTCCTAGCTTATTTTGTCACTAAAATGTAACCGTGGATGTTCCTTGACACTAACTGATTATTTTGGAAGAGTTTTGAACAACAAATACGATGACCTATTTGAACAATCATTTTAATTGTTGGTGATGTTGAGGAGGTCAAAGTAAAGATTGAGGAGATCAGAAAGGAATTAGTCTATTAGAAGGAAAAAAAATCAATAATTAAGTCACAAAATAATAATAATAATAATTTTTATGACTTGCTGTTTTGGAGATATTAAGGTATCGACTTCACTTCCTTTGCTTAGCTTTAATTGTAATTCTGAATAACATTGCGAGCTACCAATTCGTTATTAATGATACTTATAAAATCTACAAACTGATTTATTAACACACAAATGTATTAACATGCACGATTTTTGTCATGTTTCCCTGTTGAATATTATAGTTTTTAATCATTGCTCTCTGCTTTTTCTGTATTCCAACCCTTTCAAAATTTGATTTTCATTTATTATCTCCCTAAGAACGATGATAACATGTTGAGTATATTCATTGGATATTTTTGCATCTATACTACATGGTACATTTCGCACATGACATTAATTGTCGTAATTGAAACAACATGTATATTGCAAATTTCTTTTAGATATGCAATTTTGAGCTGAGACATTTGTGTACCTTTATTTTTTAGGATGCTTTTTATAAACAACCTTCAATTTTTTTACATATAAGTTCTACTTGCTAAAAAAAAGGTTTCCTAAGATATCCCATCAAAATTTTTAATTATGCATTTTAAACTGCATAAATTTACACCTAAACTGCAAACATTTGCATTCTACACTAACACTATAAATATTTGTAGCTTACGCTTAGTGGGAAAAGTGGATGTCGTATTTTTAATAATATCAACTTACTCTGCCTGGTATCTTTCTCCTGGCATATCTTTATGTGGAAAGAGTTTAGCAATTTTTCTATGCAAGTAGCGCTATATTGAAGGCATCACCGATTTCAACACAATGGACAAAAATAAAGACAATCTTTGTCATTATAATATTTTATAATATTGGTTTCCTTTGTTCATTTGACCATAGTTCTATGGTTTCATACAAATCATGAAAGTTAGTGCTTTTCGAATAATGAACCAAAATTCTATAACAAACAAGAATTTGCGACTTTGTCTAAACTTGGCGTGTGGAACTAATTGGAAAGCTATCTGAGTTAGCTAGATTGTGGATTTTGGTCATCAAAGCACAAATGAGCCATACTGTGTAATTTGCATCTACTCGATAATGGAGTAAGCTTTCTATTTCTTCCGTAGGTTGAAACCATTATCTATAGAAATATGTCTGATTAGGATATTATAATATGAAAATTTTCTGCATTTAATACTTAATTTCACTATGGAAGAATTCAAAATTAAACTTTTACAGGGAAATTAAATATTGATTATTTTCCGTAAGAACGTCCATCAATTTGAACACTATTTTCAAGACTGTTTTACAGTTACAAGGTTTGATGTCCACTGTAAAAATTCTAAAGAAATATATAAAGGTACAGAAGAAGGTTGCAGCATAGCAATTAGGACAAATGCACAAGTTACCACGGTATAAGAGTTACTAATAGATAATTTTAGATACGTATCTTTTTTTTGACATCGTCCTGCCATCAGGAATAAACAGTAAGTGTCAACTCACATGTATGAATGTATTCATATCTTTAAACAGTTCATGTATACGTTGTCTAATTTGATGAAAATCATAACCAAACTTTTTCTCAGCAATTATTAGAATTAGGTGGTATTGTTTGCACAATTTTTAATATGCTCCAAATTACTAGGATGGAAAACGGTTTATAACGACTGTTGCATTCTCAAATAATTAGTTACACATTTACAATAATATTTTTATTTAAACTTTACCTAACTAAACATGCTATTTATTCAGTTTCAATTTTGTGAACCAATGAAATGGAGTATAATAACGCATACAACTTAGCAGGCAACTCTTGCCTGATACACTGTTAATTATATAATGTTACTCTATATCATCTCGTTTATTTTTTTTTTCAAGTGAAACATGCATCTTAGCATTCAACATTTAGTACCAGTTTATCATGTAAATGCAATTTGTTAACATCGTTTTATACAAATTTAATATTTACATATTAATATCATTATGTTTTTATCTGACCACTGCATTTTCAATGCTTATTCATACTATTACCAATCTCTAAAAATAACAACTATTAGAAGTAAGTAGTTACCGACTGAACCGTGTTTTATACTACTATTTGTATTTCATGATGCATTTACGCTGTAAACATTCATTTCTGAATAATTTTAATGAAATTATTCATCCGGTTGTTAATCATACTACTTATTTTTACATATCAGAACATGTTAACAGAACCATAAACATGTAATAAGCCTAACTTTTTGGAACAAGTAAGAATTGATATGATATATGTCATTGGATAATGCAGTGAAGTTGAGAGAAAAGTTTAAAATAACAATTTCATTATATAAATTGAACCTGGATATGGATGCGAATTTTCTGGCGTTGATGTAGTAATAAAATCAGCAGCTATATCAAGCTCCCTACCATCGAGGAATTCAGTAGGGATCTGCTCGGTTCATATAGAAAATATAAGATAAAAAGATTAACTTCATAATATGTACCAGTAATGTCATGTAAAAAAAATAAAAATCGCAAGACAAAACGAAATTCTACTTCATGATATGAAATATATATATATATATATATATATATATTAGCAATTCTCAAGCATAAATATTTCATATATCAAAATTAGAAATGAGATAACATGGGCAGAAGATCCGGTGATTGCTGTTTTGAAGTGTGTCGACTTGACAGCTGAAGATTTTTGGGTAAATTTACGATTAATTTCTATTCAAATATGCACAACTTAACAAAAAATTGCTAGCAACTCAGTATTATCTGATTAACTAGCAGCTCAATGTAAACCTGAGTTACGACAACTCGGTTTATGCAGAGCTTTTGAAGAAACTTTGTTCGAACTGAGTCGCTAAATCAATTCAGTTCTTAGTTACTAAAGCGCAGCTCTTAAACCGCGTTGCTTGCTGAAGCAACTAAGTTTTGAGTTGATGAAACAACTTAGTTGATACTGAGTTGCTGCCACTTAGTTCAATGATTGGGTTTCTTGCAAAACCGTTTAATGACTGAATTACGTGCAAAGCAGTTCAATGATTTTTATTTTTTTTGATTGATTGGAATTTTGTAACAGCCCGCACCTCCGTTCACGCAAGATATTGTCCCCAACTTAGCCACCGTATATGTGTGGAGTTTTGTTCCTCAAAAGGCCTCGGCGTTAGTAAGAGATGGGCTCTATTATATAAGTACACACTTCACACAGGCTTCCACGATGCGGGACTTAGGGGCGTTACATTCTCCCCTCCTACAGAGCCCAACGTCCCCGTTGGCTCACAAACACCTCACCCCAGCTCTGTGGTCCACACAAGAGCCACAATTCCGGTTGGGTATTGGCTCTGATACCCCTGTAACAGCCCGCACCTCCGTTCACGCAAGATATTATCCCCAACTTAGCCACCGTATAGGTGTGGGGTTTTGTTCCTCAAAAGGCCTTGGCATTAGTAAGAGTTGGACTCTACTATATAAGTACCCACTTCACACAGGCTTCCACGATGTGGGACTTAGGGGTGTTACAAATTTAAATCTTTATGATATCATATACTTACAGGCTAGGTACAATGTTACATGTAACGAGCGGTTGGCTTCTATTAGAAAAGAGAATGATGGGGATGCAACAAAGATTCTACAAGAGTAGCAAACATTGATTTTTCATGCTTTGAGTCTATTGAATGCAAAGGGAGGTAGTGCTAACCTACCTAACGAGGCAGGTAGTTTCATGAATAACTGATTTGTTACATGGTGCATAACTTATAACGTTGCATACTAGTATGTATGTAAAATTTCATCTTCTTGAAGTGTACTTTTTAGTAAAAACATTTTTTGTTTATTATAGATCGAATAACATGCTACTCAACACTAAAGGATGCAAATGATCGGAAGTATAACAATAAAGAAGTTAAAATCTAGGCTCATTATTTTTGCGAAGGAAATACAGTGTATCAAGGCTCCGACAATTGAATTGAGTCAACAATCAAAGACAAAGCATCGGAGAATTAGTGAGGCGCGTGAGGCTTATCGTAAATGGACTAAGGGAAAGCATCAGATACATTGATGATAGACTGCAGAAGATAAAGAAGTTCATTCGTGGTGTGCTGGGGGTTGAATGTCATCGTATCAGTGAAAAACATAAAGAGTTCGAACTTAGATTAATGCAGTTTGTGAATAGAGATTGTCACAGCTCGCTCCTTATTGATTCATGGTATCATCCTATTATTTGGGCTTGATATGATTAATAAATTTTGGTAAGCATGTGTAAATTTAATTTACGGGCATGTATTTTAATATGCACATTGGTTTCTGGGAATGTATTATGGATTTTATTTTGTTGGTTAGTTACCATTTTCATGATTTCTTTTTAGCTTATATTAATTCTACCTATTCTTCTATTACCATTCTCTTTCATTGTAGTTTTTGATGAAATTTGTTTAAATAATATTCCAAAGTAATAAATTTATTATTTGGTTGTTTAGAAGAAAAAAAGCAATCCATAAACATTATTTATCATGGATTTGCAATAGAGCATATATTGTTTTATGCACATACTTTTATTTTCAAATAATTTCACATGGTTATTTCCAGATTTTTGTACAGTATGATCAAACACATTACTATTAATTAAGTATTAAAAATAGACTGAAATTTTATCATTACTTTTTGATAGATAAGCAGCAAATACTTATTATAATTATTTTACCTCAAAATTATGAAAAATAAACTTGTTTACGTACCGTGCTATATTCGTCATAGATTATGCTGACTTTCCAGTGTTGCTTTATTTATGATGGATCTGGCACATACATTTTAATAAGCAATATTCAATAGAACGTCAAAGATGTAAATCCAACAACAAAAGTTTAAATTCAAAGACCAAAGCTGTGTCCCATTTTATTTTATTTTCCATTGTAGAATGCCACAATTAAGTGCAGAATCAAACATGGACAACAATATCAAGTATAGAATCAAGGTGACATGGTGAAAAATCATGGACAGTGGCATCACACAAATATGTGCAACATATACAAGTGCACAGCAGCTCAATGAACTCACAAGCAAGTCAACAACAATTTAAATACAATGGACAAAACAAGACACAAATCAAATGAAGCAATGTACAATCATAATTCCTAGTATATTTGTAAGAGCTAATGGTGGCATGAAGTTAAAATATGTACCTTTTGCTAGAAATTAGTTCAGCTTCTAACGCATCAACACGAAGAACAACAACATTAAGCAACTCTTCTTCCTCAAAAGGCATTTCAAATGGTTTATCCTGAAGAGTGTCAACTTTCTCTTCTAGTTCGCCCAACCTTCTTAAACATCTGCAATTTAAGTGCTATGGTCTTAATTGAGCAAGTATAATAACAGTTTGATAAAAAATAAATTTGGTAGCTCAGGCCACTAAAACTACTTGCTAGCTAAGAAACATAAGTTTTCATAAGAATACTCCAATGATCATGTGTCAGTTTACATAAAATCAATTTTTTTAAGCAAAAACGACTATTATCACTAGAAAAATTAGACTAAATATATTTTATTTACTAACAGATGCTTATATTTGATGCATACCAATTGCAGTTGTTATATTTGATGTTGTTAAAATGATGGCATTTTGCCAATTTTTCAGTTTGTCCGTTTGAGTGAGCAATGCAATCATAACCTGCAGTCAAACATGAAAACAGTTTAAACTTAATGCAGCATAAATTTTTTTCTTATGAAAGGAAATTTGAACTTGGAGCAAGTAGAGAGAGAATAATATTTACTATTAACAACTCGAACTGAATCTGAAGGGTCCGAACTAGATAAGGCACCCTGTCTAGCAGCCGCAAGACTTTCAATTTCATCTACAAAATGACAGGCATATAATCAAAATTCGTGTAGAATGAATGAATAAACATATACAAGTAAGAAGCAAACTGATGCAGGATAACAAAATATTATGGTTACATGTAGAACATAAAATAATACAAGACACCGAAAAAAGAAGAAGAAAATTGTTAGTATGTAATTGTCTAAAGGAATCCGTCTATATGTTGATAGCATGGTATTCTAACCAAATTCTAAAATTGAAACTAATTATGTACTCGTTGCGAAAAGTAAAATAAACAATTTATCTAAGCCTCAAGCAAGTATAATGATTGTTTTCAAGCGTACTAGATGTTTTCACTCACGGCAGATTGACGACAAGAAGACATCAAAATGTTCGATGATAGGAGTTAGTTGATATAGTATTTGCAGACAGATATTTCTATTTGAATATGAATATTAAAAGGTACAATATATATACGTGTCAAAAAAACGATGAATAAAAGAAAAAACCTATAACTACCCTGAAAATGCGAGCCAATTTAAATTTTTTATTTTGGCAATTTTAGCAAATTTTGAATATTTAAAATGAATTTTTTTAAATAAAAACGATGAAAAATTTATTTTAAATATAATTCGAACGTATATTATATAGATCGTCGTTAGAATATAAATATTTATTTATAATTATATAAAAGGAATTGAAAATGGCGCGGTAGTTTGATAATTCGATTTCAAACTTCAATTGAATGTACCGGGTGCAAAATAAACCGGATTTTAACGAAACCAAAAATATTAGAATCTAATTTAGGATATCTTTCCAACGAATCCGAAAAATCGAGATTTCATAGCGGGAGTAAAAAGTTATGTCTAGTTGAAATTTCAGAATAGTCGCTATGGAATTCTGGCCAATGAAAATAGCCATTTTGGAAACAACCTCGGTTTTCGATGAAACCACTTTTGTTGGATCCACAGTGCCAAATTATTGCTAGGTTTCAAATTTCATAATTTTTGAAGTTAATATGTGAGCGTGGCGAAGGAAAACGCGTTTGACCAGTTTTAGTTGATTTTAATCGACTGGAAAATGACCATTTTTCAAACGGTCTCGGAATTTGACGAAATTAGTTTTGTTAGGACCGTATCGTCAATACAAAGCTAGAAATAATTTTTCTGGAATTTTCTGAATCCGTATGTGGCTCCAGTAAATTAAAATGTGCGTTTGAATTTAAAATAAAAGGACGTATATTTAAAATTTAATGAAAACTGATTGTAACGATAGAGTTGGCTTATCAAACATATTCCATTGTGTCCGGAATGGGGGTATTTGGCTAGGGGCGACAGTCGTTGGGATTGATTTTGGATCCAAATGAAAAAAACCCTAGTTTCCAAATTAAATAATATAAAACTAATATATAAATATATATTTTCCTTTATAAAGCCCTAGTCAACCCCTTTCTAGGTCAAAATGGTCCAGCCGCCTTTAACCCTTTGAACGACGGATATATCTCCTCGTTCTTTTACAAATTTCGTTCAATCTCTCCTCCGATTTGCAAATCGTTCTTTGTGAAAATGAAAGAGCGGATCACCATCTTTCGATCCTTGCCACCCTCGTCAATTATCGTTGGGTTTCTCATTCGAATTTAAGCCACAAAGGGCGGTCGTTCGTGGGTTGTTTCAGGGGGATACGGTGTTGCGAGTTCGCCATGATCGCTGGCGATGGTGGAGGACGTTGGGGGCTAGGCGGCGCTGGGTTCCGATCATCTTCAGGTCGACCGTGGTGGTTGCAGTGAAGAGGGAGAGCGGAGAAGCATGGTTTCAGCGCTGTTAATGATGATGAAATGGGTAATCCCCTTAGTTAATTTGATTAATCATTTTATTTTAAATTTATACCATTGATGTTTAATGCATTTGTTTTAGTAAATAAAATCAGCATTTGTTTTGTAAATAAAATTTGCATTTGTTTTAGAAAATATAAATATACGTTGTTTAGAAAATGTAAAGAGATAATTTTTGAAAATGTAAAGAGATAATTTTTGAAATTATAAAAAGATGATTTTTGAAAATATAAAAATGAGATTTTTTATGTAGATAGTATAGCAATATAAAAATATGATTTCTATATATTATGGCGAATAAAAATACGATCTTTGATAGAATAGAAATGCGGTCTTTGTTTTTATAAAAACATGATTTTTGTTTCTATAAAAATATGATTTTGAAGTGTATATATATAGCGGTGTATTAAAAATGTGATCTTTACAATATAAGCAACATATCAAAAATGTGATTTTTATATTGAAAGTGAACAAATAAAAATATGTTTTTTATATTATAGAGAAAATCAAAATATATGAAGTGAAATAAAAATCTGAACTTTATTTTATCGTGAAGTAAAGAGAATATAAAAATGTGATTTTTATACATGTAGTGAATGCGGGCAACGAATGTGACAAAAGACGAAAAGGTGAAGATTTCCTACATAAGAAGAGTCGCGGTGAATGGATTTAGCTTGGGTGAGAACTTCTCACTCTAATTTTATTTCTAGTTAAAAATATATACTAGGATGCAGACGGTGCTTAGCAGCACCCGACACCCGTCGTCCACAGACCATGGGCGGCTTGTTTGTTTGATTGTATGCTAATGTGAAAAATTGATTGTGTGATGTGGAGTGAAATAAAATATTTACATAGTTAAAAATATTTTATATCGCTAAAAATATAATTTTTAACGTGAATGTGAATAAATAAACATTTATAAACAAATCAGACGATTTGTTTACATACTGGTTTGACCGATATTGATTGGGACGATAAATTTTACACATAGCCCAACTGCACAAATAATATTCAGTGTTTGTTGATGTGAAACCCCACACGGGTGTTGGGATGATATTTGACGTACACTAATCCCAATTATTTAGTTGTATGTCGATCGATTGGTCGACAGACTGTGTGAGCGTTAATTATATATATTTAATGCTTATGCAGTTGTGTGGTGCACTTTGGATGATGGTTGATTATTTATCGTTGTTATTATATACATGTGTTGTATGGAATCCATATAATTAACATCATATGGTAATTGATTGGGCCTCATTCCAATTAGGAAAATAAAGAATATTATGAGATAAAGATTCACGTGTTGACGGTACTCATTTGTTGAGAATAGTCATATGGTGAAAGAAATATAGATTCATGTGTTGAATAGGATAAATATTCATTTGTTGAATAGAATAACGAAGTTATTGAAAAATATAAAGCCGTGTTGATTAGAGATGCGCTATTTTGACGCGAATGATATTGATATCGATTATATTCGTTTTTAAAATGAATATTTAGAAAGAGATGTAAAAATATATAATAGAATAGAAAATGAATTTGATTTGAATAAAATTGAAATGAATTCGAATTGAAATTGAATAGAAATGAATTCGAATTGAAATTGAATATAAATGAATTCGAATTGAAATTGAATAGAATCGAATTTGAATTGAAATCAATTTGAAATGAATTTAAAACGAATTTATATTGGAAAAATCCAATTTTGATTTGAATTTGAAATGAAGTTGAAAACGTTTTGAAAACGAATTTAAAACGATTTATAAAATTCATTTTTAAAAGTAAATCGACGAAGTATATATTATATATATAATATAATGGCCTGAATAGAACGCGCCGCGGCAGTTCGCGAATTTCGACCATTGACTTCGAATTGACGTTGCGGGAGATCCGACCGTCGGATTCTCCTGAAACCAGAACCGTTGGGTTCGTATCGAAAAAAGATTTCCAATGAATATTAGAAATTTGAAATCTAACGGTTGGATTTGGAATTATGTCCAAATCAAATTTGGAAAAGTTCGCTGTAAGTGCAGTTCGATGGCCGTAGATGGAAATCGACTGTACGGGGCTTGATAAAATTATTAAAAATATCTATAATTTGTGTAAAATCAAAAGAAATGATTTGGGAAAAACTGGGATGAAAAACTCCATATTTGAAAAGATAAAAATAGATGTTTATCAAAATGAACTAGTTTTGAACTAGAATTAAAATCAATTTATTTTTGAAATAAATAAATTGAATTTGACATGGGTTTTAAATAACCAGAATTTCTGATATATTTTATTGGAATTGAAATAGAATGTGATTTGGGTTTATCGTGAACTGTGTTTTAAATGACATTAGTTCTTTAACCCAGTAAAAGGAGTTTTAATGAATCTTTAATTAGATTGAAATGTGAATTGATAATTTAAAATTATCAAAATTTGGAAATGATCGAAAGGGGAGTATCACCAGTTTTACTCCTAGCGATAGTTAAATCTTTAATTAGATTTGAACGTGAAATGGTAATTAACTTTACCGATAACACCGTGGTGTTAGTTATGGGGTAATAACAGTTTTGCTCCATGGGATAAATAGGTTGGGATTGAGAAATAAAATAAATAATTACTTCGGCGTGGTTCGCTAATCCCGACTAGTTTGGAAAACCATGATATGGTTTGAAATGATATCCAAAGGAAGATTAAAGACTAAATATAAAAGAATTTATCTTTGATAAAATTTATGGGAACCTTTCCCTAGGAGTGTGAATATCTGAATAAAAGAATATTCTGAATTGGAATGAGGCGTATGCTGTGTTTTATAGCACTTGTTGATTAAGATACGCGGGTTATTCAGAAAGGCCGGGTATAACCCATTCTGAATAACTGATTCGACGATGAGTCAAAGAGATTGAAGACGGTGCAAGACCGATGATCTTCACATCGAATGGATGGGTGCTACTGATGCTCACGATGGGAGTAGCTACCTTGAAGGGGGCTAAAGTAGTAGCCGTCCGGACGTGCTTGGAGGTCGACGGATATGCGAGGAAAGTGCCTACGGTTTCGTTCAGACCTAGAACGGACTTGTAAATGGATGGTGTATCTGACATTGTATTCCTTTATATTGTATTCGTTGATCTCTGCTAAATATATATCAGTTTGGCGGCGGAGAATTTATTCTCTTGCTTAACGCCCTTCTCTGAGACATACGAGCTTAGAGGTTATATATTGGCAGAAATCAGTGGTACGATATTGATTGATAGTGTGGCATGCTGAGATGCAGTGATCCAGACTTTTGTTGAAAAGCAAAGTTTGGTGGATGATGATCAAAGCGCAGCTTTAATATAGCACAACTTTGTGTATAGCGTTGATTCGCGAGCCTCACACCCCGGTATGGTGGTAAACTGATGGTTTGATCAGTATGCTTTTTAGTGGATGGGCACCTTAGTGGTGTCGTGGATTCGGTCGACCGAGATTGAGCTTAGTGCTCAAAGGGATAGGGTAAGCGGTGTTTTCTCTCACCGAGACGTAAGCCGCAGTGATACTCGATTTCCCAAAAGTGCGGATTTGCATTACGGTGTTTTCTCTAGCTGAGACGTAAGCTGTTGTAGATGGCACTATGCGATCGATCTTTCGAATCAGGAGCCACCATGATGGAAATCCAATTTCCAAATATGACATTTTGCGGTTTTGATTGTAGAGCCTAGTATTGGCGACATGATATATGGTACCCATGCCGTCTATGATTGATACATTTATATTTGAAATTGTTTTCTTCACTTATAGTAATAATATAAGATGAAATTTCACGTATCAAGCATATTTGGCTATTATAAGGGAAAACCCTATCCTCTAGCTTGCGTTGCATTGTGTGATGGGATATGGGTCTTATAATAACTTCATTGTTCTTTATTTAGCATTGCGCTGTTTGTTTTATGCACTAGTATTCTTGGGAGTAAACCCGTTCCGTGTTATACGGCATGGTTCCTTGATTTACCTAACTTTAAAAACAAAGATTAATAACTGTTTTAGTTCTCACACCAGTCACATGACTGACCTGGAGTTTATTGTTTTAACCTAAACTCTGGGTGCCCCTATTTTCCGCACGGGCAGCTAGTAGTTTTGGTTTTGCAGATTTATATTCACAGGATCCTGATCTACAGCTGGAACGATATCCGGAAAGCTCTGTATCCGTATATCTCTTCTAGTTGTGTTTTGTATTATTTCCGCTGCGATGTATTTAAATGTAATTTAAATCTCTGATATTTTCTGTGTGATATTTATTCATGCTCTGTATATTCTTTTATTCTGATGGAATTGTTGTAATAAGCAATGAAATGTTCTTCTGTTTGCGTTTCGATGTGTGTTGTTCTCGAAGTATCCGCTCTTTCCTTACCGGGGAAGTTACGGGTCTTCACAGTTGGTATCAGAGCTCTGGTTTACAGAGCTAGAGAACATGACACATTAGAACCGAACGAAAGAACCCATCAGATATTGGATTAGTAGTATCCAATTAGAATGGCTCGTTAGAGATAGGATCAGTAGTATCCTAGAACGAGTGTGAAGAGTATATTTTTAAAATAAAAATTTGAAAACAAACTTTGTTTTGAAAGTTAAAGTCAAGTATACGTATTTGAATATTTATTTATTTTGAATTTGGACAATCTAGTATATAAAGATTTTGCATATACGCGTCATGAACGTATATTCGAAGTTTTAATATACTGGATAGATATAGGATCACACTCTAGTCGCCCGAAGATGGTACTGATGATAGCACGTGCATCATCAGTATCTATGTTCGTGTTTCGAAGGTGTGATTTCTTTATATTTCCATTAGACTGGTGTGAGAACCAAAATTTAACTAGATAGATTTATTGTTGTGATTTGGCATCAAAAACATGATTTTCTGTATATGTAGTAAAATTATGAATTTGAAACGTTAATCCACTAATTGATTGGTGTTTGTGTTGTTTGTTTATTTGTTTGATAATTTTGAACCATTTAGCCAAATTATATCAAATAGTGAACTGTATTGAAAATTAGTTGCAAATGCTTGCATATACATGTAATTACATTGAACAGGTCATTGCAAAGAGGCTAGAGCAGAAGAATAAAATTGTTTGCCCGACAAATAGGTACATGTTTACCATAATTTACTGTTTTGATTGGGTGATGATGATTTTTTGAGCCGATTGGCTAGCCGCTTGGCTTTTTCTTTTTCTTTTTGAGATCAGAGGGCCTGTATGGAAATTTCGGGATTTTCCCGGTGCTCCCGGTGCAGGGGAGGTTATGGCGAATTTTTTTGAAAATTTAGGGTGTTAGCCAAATTTTTGAAAAATTTGAAAATTTCTTAGAAACTGAAAAGTTGAAGAACTTAAGCCGTAATCAAAATACAGGAAGTTGAGTTGATTAGTAAAACATCTTTCGGCTTCGTTCCTTTTTGGGGACGAAAAGTTTTAAGTGGGGGAGATTGTAACAACCCGGAAAATGCGAGCCAATTTAAAATTTTTATTTTGGCAATTTTAGCGAATTTTAAATATTTAAAATGAATTATTTTAAATAAAAACGACAAAAAATTTATTTTGAATATAATTCGAATGTATATTATATAGATCGTCATTAGAATATAAATATTTATTTATAATTATATAAAAGGAATTGAAAATGGCGCGGTAGTTCGATAATTCGATTTCAAACTTCAATTGAATGTATCGGGTGCAAAATAAACCGGATTTTAATGAAACCAAAAATATTAGAATCTAATTTAGGATATCTTTCCAACGAATCCGAAAAATCGAGATTTCATAGCGGGGGTAAAAAGTTATGTCCAGTTGAAATTTCAGAATAGTCGCTATGGAATTCTGGCCAATGAAAATAGCTATTTTGGAAACGACCTCGGTTTTCAACGAAACCACTTTTTTTGGATCCACAGTGCCAAATTATTGCTAGGTTTCAAATTTCATAATTTTTGAAGTTAATATGTGAGCGTGGCGAAGTAAAACGCGTTTGACCAGTTTTAGTTGATTTTAATCGACTGGAAAACGGCCATTTTTCAAACGGTCTCGGAATTTGACGAAATTTGTTTTGTTAGGACCGTATCGTCAATACGAAGCTAGAAATAATTTTTCTGGAATTTTCTGAATCCGTATGGGGCCCTGGTAAATTAAAATGTGCGTTTGAATTTAAAATATAAGGACGTATATTTTAAATTTAATGAAAACTAATCGTAACGATAGAGTTGGCTTATCAAACATATTCCATTGTGTCCGGAATGGGGGTATTTGTCTAGGGGCGACAGTCATTGGGATTGATTTTGAATCCAAATGAAAAAAAAACCTAGTTTCCAAATTAAATAATATAAATATAATATATAAATATATATTTTACTTTATAAAGCCCTAGTCAACCCCGTTCTAGGTAAAAATGTCCAGCCGCCTTTAACCCTTTGAACGAAAGATATATCTCCTCGTTCTTTTACAAATTTCGTTCAATCTCTCCTCCGATTTGCAAATCGTTCTATGTGAAAATGAAAGAGCGGATCACCATCTTTCGATCCTTGCCACCCTCATAAATTATCGTTGGGTTTCTCATTTGAATTTAAGCCACAAAGGGCGGTCGTTCGTGGGTTGTTTCAGGGGGATACGGTGTTGCGAGTTCGCCATGCTCGCTGGCGATGGTGGAGGACGCTGGGGGCTAGGCGGCACTGGGTTCCGATCATCTTCAGGTCAACCGTGGTGGTTGCAGTGAAGAGGGAGAGCGGAGAAGCAAGGTTTCAGCGCTGTTAATGATGATGAAATGGGTAATCCCCTTAGTTAATTTGATTAATCATTTTATTTTAAATTTATACCATTGATGTTTAATGCATTTGTTTTAGTAAATAAAATCAGCATTTGTTTTGTAAATAAAATTTGCATTTGTTTTAGAAAATATAAATATACGTTGTTTAGAAAATGTAAAGAGATAATTTTTGAAAATGTAAAGAGATAATTTTTGAAATTATAAAAAATGATTTTTGAATATATAAAAATGAGATTTTTTATGTAGATAGTATAGCAATATAAAAATATGATTTCTATATATTATGGCGAATAAAAATACGATCTTTGATAGAATAGAAATGCGGTCTTTGTTTTTATAAAAACATGATTTTTGTTTCTATAAAAATATGATTTTGAAGTATATATATATATAGCGGTGTATTAAAAATGTGATCTTTACAATATAAGCAACATATCAAAAATGTGATTTTTATATTGAAAGTGAACAAATAAAAATATGATTTTTATATTATAGAGAAAATCAAAATATATGAAGTGAAATAAAAATCTGAACTTTATTTTATCGTGAAGTAAAGAGAATATAAAAATGTGATTTTTATACATGTAGTGAATGCGGGCAACGAATGTGACAAAAGACGAAAAGGTGAAGATTTCCTACATAAGAAGAGTCGCGGTGAAAGGATTTAGCTTGGGTGAGAACTTCTCACTCTAATTTTATTTTAGTTAAAAATATATACTCGGATGCAGACGGTGCTTAGCAGCACCCGACACCCGTCGTCCACAGACCATGGAAGGCTTGTTTGTTTGATTGTATGCTAATGTGAAAAATTGATTGTGTGATGTGGAGTGAAATAAAATATTTACATAGTTAAAAATATTTTATATCGTTAAAAATATAATTTTTAACGTGAATGTGAATAAATAAACATTTATAAACAAATCAGACGATTTGTTTACATACTGGTTTGACCGATATTGATTGGGACGATAAATTTTACACATCGCCCAACTGCACAAATAATATTCAGTGTTTGTTGATGTGAAACCCCACACGGGTGTTGGGATGATATTTGACGTACACTAATCCCAATTATTTAGTTGTATGTCGATCGATTGGTCGACAGACTGTGTGAGCGTTAATTATATATATTTAATGCTTATGCAGTTGTGTGGTGCACTTTGGATGATGGTTGATTATTTATCGTTGTTATTATATACATGTGTTGTATGGAATCCATATAATTAACATCATATGGTAATTGATTAGGCCTCATTCCAATTAGGAAAATAAAGAATATTATGAGATAAAGATTCACGTGTTGACGGTACTCATTTGTTGAGATTAGTCAGGTGGTGAAAGAAACATAGATTCATGTGTTGAATAGGATAAATATTCATTTGTTGAATAGAATAACGAAGTTATTGAAAAATATAAAGCCGTGTTGATTAGAGATGCGCTATTTTGACGCGAATGATATTGATATCGATTATATTCGTTTTTAAAATGAATATTTAGAAAGAGATGTAAAAATATATAATAGAATAGAAAATGAATTTGATTTGAATAGAATTGAAATGAATTCAAATTGAAATTGAATAGAAATGAATTCGAATTGAAATTGAATAGAATCGAATTTGAATTGAAATCAATTTGAAATGAATTTAAAACGAATTTATATTGGAAAAATTCAATTTTGATTTGAATTTGAAATGAAGTTGAAAACGTTTTGAAAACGAATTTAAAACGATTTATAAAATTCGTTTTTAAAAGGAAATGGACGAAGTATATATTATATATTTTATACATATAATATAATGGCCTGAATAGAACGCGCCGCGGCAGTTCGCGAATTTCGACCATTGACTTCAAATTGACGTTGCGGGAGATCCAACCGTCGGATTCTCCTAAAACCGGAACCGTTGGGTTCGTATCAAAAAGAGATTTCCAATGAATATTAGAAATTTGAAATCTAACAGTTGGATTTGGAATTATGTCCAAATCAAATTTGGAAAAGGTCGCTGTAAGTGCAGTTCGATGGCCATAGATGGAAATCGACTGTACGGGGCTTGATAAAATTATTAAAAATATCTATAATTTGTGTAAAATCAAAAGAAATGATTTGGGAAAAACTGGGATGAAAAACTCCAAATTTGAAAAGATAAAAAATAGATTTTTATCAAAATGAACTAGTTTTGAACTAGAATTAAAATCAATTTATTTTTGAAATAAATAAGTTGAATTTGAAATGGGTTTTAAATAACCAGAATTTCTAATATATTTTATTGGAATTGAAATAGAATGTGATTTGGGTTTATCGTGAACTGTGTTTTAAATGACATTAGTTCTTTAACCCAGTAAAAGGAGTTTTAATGAATCTTTAATTAGATTGAAATATGAATTGATAATTTAAAATTATCAAAATTTGGAAATGATCGAAAGGGGAGTATCACCAGTTTTACTCCTAGCGATAGTTAAATCTTTAATTAGATTTGAACGTGAAATGGTAATTAACTTTACCGATAGCACCGTGGTGTTAGTTATGGGGTAATAACAGTTTTGCTCCATGGGATAAATAGGTTGGGATTGAGAAATAAAATAAATAATTACTTCCGTGTGGTTCGCTAATCCCGACTAGTTTGGAAAACCATGATATGGTTTGAAATGATATCCAAAGGAAGATTAAAGAATAAATATAAAAGAATTTATCTTTGATAAAATTTATGGGAACCTTTCCCTAGGAGTGTGAATATTTGAATAAAAGAATATTCTGAATTGGAATGAGGCGTATGTTGTGTTTTATAGCACTTGTTGATTAAGATACGCGGGTTATTCAGAAAAGCCGGGTATAACCCATTCTGAATAACTGATTCGACGATGAGTCAAAGAGATTGAAGACGGTGCAAGACCGACGATCTTCACATCGAATGGATGGGTGCTACTGATGCTCACGATGGGAGTAGCTACCTTGAAGGGGGCTATAGTAGTAGCCATCCGGACGTGCTTGGAGGTCGACGGATATGCGAGGAAAGTGCCTACGGTTTCGTTCAGACCTAGAACGGACTTGTAAATGGATGGTGTATCTGACATTGTATTCCTTTATATTGTATTCGTTGATCTCTACTAAATATATATCTGTTTGGCGGCGGAGAATTTATTCTCTTGCTTAACGCCCTTCTCTGAGACATACGAGCTTAGAGGTTATATATTGGCAGAAATCAGTGGTACGATATGGATTGATAGTGTGGCATGCTGAGATGCAGTGATCCAGACTTTTGTTGAAAAGCAAAGTTTGGTGGATGATGATCAAAGCGCAGCTTTAATATAGCATGGCTTTGTGTATAGCGTTGATTCGCGAGCCTCACACCCCGGTATGGTGGTAAACTGATGGTTTGATTAGTATGCTTTTTAGTGGATGGGCACCTTAGTGGTGTCGTGGATTCGGTCGACCGAGATTGAGCTTAGTGCTCAGAGGGATAGGGTAAGCGGTGTTTTCTCTCACCGAGACGTAAGCCGCAGTGATACTCGATTTCCCAAAAGTGCGGATGTGCATTACGGTGTTTTCTCTAGCTGAGACCTAAGCCGTTGTAGATGACACTACGTGATCGATCTTTCGAATCAGGAGCCACCATGATGGAAATCCAATTTCCAAATATGACATTTTGCGGTTTTGATTGTAGAGCCTAGTATTGGCGACATGATATATGGTACCCATGTCGTCTATGATTGATACATTTATATTTGAAATTGTTTTCTTCACTTATAGTAATAATATAAGATGAAATTTCACGTATCAAGCATATTTGGCTATTATAAGGGAAAACCCTATCCTCTGGCTTGCGTTGCATTGTGTGATGGGATATGGGTCTTATAATAACTTCATTGTTCTTTATTTAGCGTTGCGCTGTTTGTTTTATGCACTGGTATTCTTGGGAGGAAACCCGTTCCGTGTTGTACGGCGTGGTCCCTTGATTTACCTAACTTTAAAAACAAAGATTAATAACTGTTTTAGTTCTCACACCAGTCACATGACTGACCTGGAGTTTATTGTTTTAACCTAAACTCTGGGTGCCCCTATTTTCCGCACGGGAAGCTAGTAGTTTTGGTTTTGCAGATTTATATTCACAGGATCCTGATCTACAGCTGGAACGATATCCGGAAAGCTCTATATCCGTATATCTCTTCTAGTTGTGTTTTGTATTATTTCCGCTGCGATGTATTTAAATGTAATTTAAATCTCTAATATTTTTTGTGTAATATTAATTCATGCTCTGTATATTCTTGTATTCTGATGGAATTGTTGTAATAAGCAATGAAATGTTCTTCTGTTTGCGTTTCGATGTGTGTTGTTCTCGAAGTATCCGCTCTTTCCTTACCAGGGAAGTTACGGGTCTTCACAAAACCCATCGACTTGCAAGCAAAGTCTAGATAGCAAATATTACCATGTTAGTTTTCTTATTTATGTAAACATCAGAAATAGTTAAATTATAATTAAAAAGCAATTGAAGCCTATTCCTTGCATTCACGTAATGTATTGCCAAAATAGAAACTACAACCTGCAAATGACATCAGCTTCCATGTATGAGAGCATAAATTTAATGTCACCCTTAAAATTTAGTTGATACAGCCAAGGATGAACGTAATCGTATATACATAGGTTGATTATAGCTCCAAAATAATCGGTGAAAGAATTTAGTGTACACCTGTCATAGAAATAGGACTAATGGCTAGGTAGAAGGGTTGAATATTAAACAAAATTACATACCTTCTGAAGCACGGGGTTAAGCCAAGTGCAGTAAACAAAGGAGACAGAAAGTAGACAACAAATTATTCTTGAAGAATCTTTAGAAGATAAATGGCATGTACCCATTCTCCAACGATAATTGTACAGTATGAAGTCGAAAGTTTCGCATTCTCTGGAGTTGCTCTTATTGCCTGCTTGAAAATAGACATCATAAATTTCAAACTATCATATGATAAAGTTGGATAAAATATAAAATTCAAGATTGCGAGCAATAGGTAGTTCAGTCCATAGCAAACTACAGTGTTTGCTTAATCGATACAGTAAAATATAATCCATTTCACACCAAGTTAATTACCACAATCAATTTAATGAGCTACAACAAACGCCATATTTGATTCAATCCATAGAAACTGTAGTGTTGGCTTACTGGATACAGTAAAATTTAATCCCTTTTACACCAAGTTAATTACCATAATCAATTTAATGAGCTATAGCACATGTTATATTTGATTCTTGCTCAATTTTTATTTCTTAATGAAAACTTCCCTGATATTGCTGATGCATAAATACATTAAAACCATTATATACTCCTGTATTTATACATACACCGATTTTGTGGTAGTAATAACTACATGTATTTACGATATTTGACCCACAACCTATAAATGTTATGTAAGGTCAACTGCTTTATGACACACAACACGACTAAATTGGGTTATTCCACCTGAGTATATGCAAAACTATATGACATGCAACTATTTAAGGTGAGATATCAAAAGTATGTTTGTTATCAATAGTTAAATAATGACAAAGATAACAGACACATTTAGTTAAGTATATAAGCATTACTAATATAGAACTATTATTGCCGATTGTCAATAAAAAGACTATACCCATAACAATCATATACTTGCAACAATGTTGAAATATAGCACACCATTTATGGTAGTATATAACATTGATATTACCATTTATATCTGCCCATAAGATTGTTAGGAAACTCTATTCAGTCCTCATGACTATCATATATTAATGTACAATAATTTTCCACATCTTACAGTAATACAAGTAGATGAAAAATGAAATTGATATTATAAAATAAATATATACATAACAATAGAAGAGCATGTTGGGGATTTTGTGGTTTGAGACGGTAATGGAGGAGAATAAATGCCGTACTTCTGACTTCAAGGATTTACGGAGCAAATTCTTTCAGACAATAGTTCAACCCACCAGGTACAAACGGGTTAACGAACTATTGACTTCAGGATTCAATGAAGCCTTGAAACAACGTTATCGGATTCAAAATTTGTACGATTTTGATCCGACCAAGAACACTCTTAAATTTGGTTTCTGATGATGTAAGTAGTGTAGAGAATGAAGAGAAGAAGAGGAGAACGAATCTGCAACGTATTTTTGGACTTTGCAACACCTCAGAGGCGTTACAGATGAAACAGCGTTTAGATACGCTTTAATGGCGTTGCAGATCGTACAGGAAGAAGAAGAAATGATTTCAAAGTTATTTGAAACGTTTCTGGGCGTCACTATTTATAAGCAAGGAAGAGGAGGCATCCTTTCAGCGAAACGTCACGACCGTTTGCTACGGTTGTATCTGTTTCAATTCTCAATTCAAGACCGTCGCGTCCCTTCAGGACGAAACCGGTCGACCGCTAACCAGTCGACCGTTTTGTTCTCTGTTTGAAAACGGTCGACCGGTGACATTTTGGCCTGTCGACTGGTTTGTTTCCGCGGCCTATTGGATCACAAGACCCCAAGAGCCCCAAGGCCCATCTTTTGTCATTTCAAAGATTATTATCTATGCCAAGTTCATGTTCAAGGCCCATTGCCTTATTCCTCTTTCTCTTCTTTCTTTTGATATCATGTATCAAGCTTTTACCTATATAGAGACAAACTCCTTTATATTCTACAATGTGGGACTAATCCCTACACCTTATCTTCTTCCATTCTTGCTTCCCTCTTCAAAAACAAACCCATATCCCAAACAATATTTGAAAATTTACAACAATCTCCCTCAATTTTCAAAATAAATTAAAGTGGATGGCTGAGTCACTAGTGTGACTTCCTACATACCCAAGTGGGATCAAGCCTATGTAGTTCTAAGATCAAGTTTTGCATCATCGTGGAAACAACACATAAATAAAAGTATCTTTTGGATTTGAACTTTTACTTAGTGTAAACCATTCAAAGTTCTATCGAGATTCAATGGTGAACGAATCTTGAACCATGTATCCCTTAATGATAAAACCGGAACAATCACACATGTTGTATTCCTTAGTTAGAGTGTTCTGTATTGCTCAGCACATTAATGGCCATGTGCTTAAATCCTGGTTCATGAGTCTACTTCGAAAGCGGTCTTACTTTCCTAGGAAACGGCCTGATTTCCATACTCATGTAGGTAAGTCACTTAGTAGGTAAGTCACTTAAGGTGTTTCTGCGAGACACATTTTAGGGTTTCTAGACTTATTAAGGATATTTATCAATCCTTTGTTCATGCAGAATCCAACACTAAACATTATGGGATTATTGATTTAGTGTTCCATAATCATTTCCTTAACTTGTTGGTACCCATTGAACTTTGTCTATCCTTTTCAAGACACAAGTTGGGTTTCTGTTAAGGATGATCAATCTTCATTCACAGACCTTAGTCCCATTTCCTTTGACTTTATAGAAACCATAGCCTTTGGAAGACTCTTCGTAAGTGGGTCAGCCAAGTTTTTCTTTGTTTAAATGTAATCAACAGTTATAACTCCACTTTTGTGTAACTGTCTCACCATGTGATGTCTAAGACTTACATGTCTAGATTTTCCATTATATGTTTTATTAGAAACATTATATATCGTTGCTTGATTATCACAGTTAATCAAGACTGCTGGAGATGGCTTCTTCCATAATGGGATTTCTACTAACAAATTTTTAAGCCATTCCGCTTCTTTACATGCGTCTGCTATTGCAATCAATTCTGACAACATAGTTGAATCAGATATACAGGTCTGCTTCTTGGAAGCCCAAGACACAGCAGCGCCTCCTAATGTAAATATCCATCCAGTCGTAGACTTGGATTTCGATTCTACATGGTACCAGGTTGCATCACTATATCCTTCTATTACAGCAGGATGTCCTTTATAAGATAAACCATAGTTGATGGTTCCCTTCAAATAAGCAAAGACTCTGGAAATGGCTTTCCAGTGTTCGAAACCTGGATTACTCGTAAATCGACACAATACACTTATAGCATGTGCGATATCTGGTCTAGTGCAATGCATAGCATACATAAGACTCCCAATAATACCGGAATATTCCAAT
The DNA here is from genome assembly GCA_030737875.1 of Allium sativum. Lineage (NCBI taxonomy): Eukaryota > Viridiplantae > Streptophyta > Magnoliopsida > Asparagales > Amaryllidaceae > Allium > Allium sativum. The sequence goes on along the minus strand of CM060913.1, from coordinate 937,206,251 downwards.
TGAGAAATGGTACGTCCAGTGTTCTTTTCTAATTTTATACTTAGATCTAAAGGAGTTGGTGCTGGTTTGTCATCATAATGATTATACTTCTTTAGGAACTTCTCAATGTAATGAGATTGAGTTAATAATAACTCGCCCGTTTTCCTAATGATTTTAATTCCTAGAATTACATCAGCCTCTCCCAGATCTTTCATATCAAATTTAGAAGATAGAAACTTCTTAGTTTCATTTACATAGGATATGTTGGAACCAAATATCAGCATGTCATCAACGCATAAACGTATTATAACATAACCGTTGTTATCCGATTTGCTATAGATACATTTATCTACATCATTAACAATGAATCCAAATGACAGTGCAACTTTATCAAACTTCTCATGCCATTGCATGAGAGCTTGCTTCAGGCCATAAAGAGATTTAACTAATTTACAAACTTTCTTTTCTTGGCCTGGGGTTATGAAACCTTCAGGTTGTTCCATGTATATCTCTTCTTCTAAATCTCCATTTAAAAAAAGCTGTCTTTACATCCATTTGATGTATGACCAAGTTATGAATTGATGCAAGTGCTATTAAACAACGTATCGAAGATATGCGAGCCACCGGAGCATATGTATCAAAATAATCTACTCCTTGTCTTTGTTTATATCCCTTAGCAACTAATCTGGCTTTAAACTTATCAATGGATCCATTTGTATTCAACTTTTTCTTGAATATCCATTTACATCCTATAGGTTTAGCACCAGGAGGTAAATTGCTTAATACCCAAGTTTGGTTTAACATTATGGAATTCATTTCATCATTGATAGCTTCTTTCCAGAAATTAGAATCTCTAGAACTCATAGCCTCAGAATAAGTTTTGGGATCATCATCGACGTTCATTACATATCTTGTCACATTAAGGACTTCGTCCTTATTGCCTTCTACGAGATATGTTATGAAGTCAGGACCATAGTCCTTCTCTATTCTCGCTCTTTTACTTCTTCTGTGTTCAGTACTATCATCTGGTACTGACACTTCCTTGCTGTTTTGAGCAGGAGCATATTCATCATCATTAGTCTCAGTTGGTTCTGGACTAGATGATCTCAATGGATTCTCAATAGTTTGATTTTCAAAAAATTCTACATCTACAGATTCTATGACTTCTAAGGTATCAAGAATCATAAATCTATAAGTTATACTATTAAGAGAATATCCAATGAAAACACATTTAAAAGCCCTATTACCTAACTTTGGTCGTTTAGGGTCTGGTTTTCTAACATATGCTAAGCAACCCCAAACTTTAAGTCTAGTAAGATTAGGTTTTCTATTGAACCATAATTCATAAGGAGAAATATTATTTTTCTTAAGTGGTACTCTATTTAAAATGTAACATGCAGATAACATAGCATCACCCCATAGGTTATAAGGCAAATTAGAACTTATGAGCATGGCATTAACCATTTCTTCTAAAGTTCTATTTTCTCTCTCAGCAACACCATTTTGTTGTGGTGTATAAGGGGCGGTACATTGGTGAATGATACCATTTTGTTTGCAAAACAAAGTAAACTCATTTGAAAAATATTCACCACCACGATCTGAATGTAACACTTTAATTTTAATTCCTAATTGTGTTTCGACTTCTGCTTTGTAAATTTTGAATTTATCAAAGGCTTCATCTTTTGATTTCATTAGATATACATAAGCATATCTAGAATAATCATCAATAAACGTTATATAGTATTGGTTACCACCATAGGTGATATGACTTTTCAAGTCACCCACATCACTATATACTAAATCAAGCAAACCAGTTTTCCTTTCAACAGATTTAAAGGATTTTCGATGTATTTTTGCTTGAACACATATCTCACATTTAGAAATGGATTCGAAATCACAATCAGAAATTAATCCTAATTTATGCATATTTCTAAGTGACTTATAATTAACATGTCCTAATCTACTATTCCATAAATTAACAGAGTCAACAATATAAGCAGAAGATTTCTTTATTAGATTCAACTTAATCATGCCGTTACAAGAATATCCCTGTCCAATAAATTTGCTGTTCTTGGACAACACTAACTTATCAGACTCATACACCATCTTGAATCCTCCTTTGTTAAGAAGGTATCCAGAAATCAAATTCTTACACATATCAGGTACATAAAATACATTGACTAAAGTAAAAACTTTCCCAGAGGTAAATGTCAATTCAATAGTGCCTTTTCCCAGAACTTTGCTTGCAACTTTGTTTGCGCTAGTTACTTCGCTGGATTCTCCGTTATTCTCATCGTAAGTCTTAAACAGATTACGGTCTTTGCAAATATGAATAGTTGCTCCAGTATCGAGCCACCAATCATTATCAATTCCACTAACGGAGTTCACCTCTTGTACGACAGCCATAAGCTTTTCTTCGACCATATTCGCTTTTTGTTGTTTCTTCCAAAGACGACAGTCTCGGGCATAGTGGCCGGGTTTGTGACAATAGTAACAGTCACCCTTCTTCTTATTCTTGGAATTAGTACCTTTCTTTTTAAACTGTGTCTCGTTCTTAGGCTTTAACTTATCGTTAATTTCAACATTATTAGCCTTAGATTGAGACTCAGTTTGCAGATTATCATCTAGTTCGCGTTTACGAGAATCCTCTTCAATACGAAGATGACGCTGTAAACCGTCTAAATCATAATCCGTTTCCGCATGCTTTAATTTCTTCTTATAATCATTCCAAGAATTTGGGAGTCTCGAAATAATAACTCCAACAACAAATGATTCAGGGAGATCAATACCGGCATCCGTAAGTTGATTTACTAACAGTAGTATTTCACTAACTTGTCCAATTATGGACTTGTTAGTGACCATTTTGAAATCCATAAAATTGCATATAAGAAATTTCTTATTACTTGCCTCAGAGATGCGATATTTGCTTTCTAGCGCAGTCCAGAGAGCCTTCGCGGTGTCCAAGGTCCTGTGAGCATTGTATATCAGAGTAGATAGTGCATTCAGAATGTGACCTCTGCATAGAAAATCTTCCTTTTTGCGCTTTGCCCTTTTTGCTTTTAGTTCCGTACTATCCTTATCTGTTTCTTCCGGTATTTTCTCCAATCCATCTTCGAGAATATGAAATAACTTGACTGTGATCAGGAAGAATTTCATGGTCTCTTGCCAACGAATGAAATTCTCTCCATCAAATCGCTCTAACTTCGTCAAATGCTGATTCATTACTTGTAACGCGCTCAAACCTTCCATGGTTGAATTTATTGTCTGAAAATTTGTTGGGGATTTTGTGGTTTGAGACGGTAATGGAGGAGAATAAATGTCGTACTTCTGACTTCAATGATTTGCGGAGCAAATTCTTTCAGACAATAGTTCAACCCACCAGGTACAAACGGGTTAACGAACTATTGACTTCAGGATTCAATGAAGCCTTGAAACAGCGTTATCGGATTCAAAATTTGTACGATTTTGATCCGACCTAGAACACTCTTAAATTTAGTTTCTGATGATGCAAGTAGTGTAGAGAATGAAGAGAAGAAGAGGAGAACGAATCTGCAACGTATTTTTGGACTTTGCAACACCTCAGAGGCGTTACAGATGAAACAGCGTTTAGATACGCTTTAATGGCGTTGCAGATCGTACAGGAAGAAAAAGAAATGATTTCAAAGTTATTTGAAACGTTTCTGGGCGTCGCTATTTATAAGCAAGGAAGAGGAGGCATCCTTTCAGCGAAACGTCACGAACGTTTGCTACGGTTGTATCTGTTTCAATTCTCAATTCAAGACCGTCGCGTCCCTTCAAGACGAAATCGGTCGACCGCCAAAACTTAACCAGTCGACCGTTTTGTTCTCTGTTTGAAAACGGTCGACCGGTGACATTTTGGCCTGTCGACTGGTTTGTTTCCGCGGCCTATTGGATCACAAGACCCCAAGAGCCCCAAGGCCCATCTTTTGACATTTTAAAGATTATTATCTACGCCAAGTTCATGTTCAAGGCCCATTGCCTTATTCCTCTTTCTCTTCTTTCTTTTGATATCATGTATCAAGCTTTTACCTATATAGAGACAAACTCCTTTATATTCTACAATGTGGGACTAACCCCTACACCTTATCTTCTTCCATTCTTGCTTCCCTCTTCAAAAACAAACCCATATCCCAAACAATATTTGAAAATTTACAACAGAGCATGACAAAACAGATCATTTTATATAGAAGATAGCCTTCCCTTTAAGCATTAGACAGTACACATCGATATTACTTACACTCTGTAATATTTGGTATACGCCCATTATGGAAACATTTCTGATTATGTATCCATAAATACTCGGTATCATTTTGAATATATAATGAAGTTAAAAGGGCATATGTATAGGGATGGGGAGAAAATGGATGAGCAAATAGATAAGGATATCAATGGAACTTGCATGATAAAAGATATATTTACTATTATAAACTTATAGTACTATGATGGTTAAATCTGAAATCATGGCCTGATATTGTCTATGTTAGGTAACTATGTTGCATGGGATAAGGCATGCTAATTTTTTTTACTTTAAGCATGATAATTAAACCTCTGCAATAGCAATTTGCCTAAGCAAACTTCTAACGTGCAGATTCACCAAAGCTTATGGAAGCTGTTTAGTAGATAATTTTTTCCATTAAGGCTCCCAGTTTCAAAAAAGTTATGCTTTTCTCAAGATGTCAAGTCAATGATATTCAACTTTCTTTGATCTTATGTCTTGATAGGAAAAAGAATTCTCTAAGGGCATCTTTAACGAAACATATTCAGCCATAATAATTTAGTAAACATCCTCCAATCGAACATTACACGGTTAATATTCAGTGTAATGTTTAGCATTGGGTTCAAGAAACTGAACTGATCTTAGGTGCCCATTTTCACATCATCTTATACGGGGTTACAAAAAAAGAGCTAAGTAGCTGCTATAATGACCACAAGTAACGTTATATGCTCACATGATATTTTGCAAAACTATAACACTTCATATTCAAGCACGGTAACTGTATTGGTGAAAAGTATGAGAAGCACCGGAACTACAAATCATGAGTATACAAATTAAAAATATATATTTGTCCACTAATAATGACTTATGTGTATAAACCACACCAAAAGTTGGAAGTAAACAAATGGATACACTATAAAGGAAATTTTGCAACTATATGTCTAGTATGATCATCAATTAAATAAATAGAACGTTATAGAAAAAGCGCTACAACATCTTTATGACGTTCTGCATATGCAAACCAAAATTAATCAGATGAATAAAATCTTGATAGCATAAACAAATTGCAATGACCATCTTCATCTTAGCAGCTCACATGTAGAGCTTACTACTTGCTTTTGCATTGAAACCAATAGGGTTTAAATTGTTATAATGTCAAAATTCACAAATCACCTATGATGTATATTGTAGCATTGTATATGAGCATTTGTAAGTGCTTTAGTGCATTTATCTTGCAATAGGACTTACATGTAAGAAAACTCCACTCTTTTTATACTGCATTTTCTAGTAACATGTATAAGTGTATTTTGATGTAAAAGATGGTTAAAATAGATGAAATCAAAACATATACACCTTCTGAAAATTTGATGTACAACTCCACACACAAAGTTGTGCATAAAAAATATTTGCACCAATTATTTATGATGGATACGCATAACTAAAAGTAATATTTATTGATTAAAAAATATGTTACTGCTATTTATTCTAATTTTTCCTATTTGTTGATTAATTAAAATAAATAAGAGGAAAGCCCGGCTCTGTTACCTTTCCAGCACAAAAAAAGAGAACATAATGTGTTTGTCAATCGTTAACCTATGACATTTTAATGTGATAGTAGCTATGTAGTGCACTACTAATATGACTTGTTATACAATGTTAATAATCACACAGTAACATCCCTTGGGTTTTGTAACTTGTATTTAATCTAAAAAAATATACAATACAATTAAATATGAAATTAAAGTGGATCTTCAATACACAACAAAAAAAATGTAATGACTGTCTAATTTTACAAAATTTACAATGCAAGTAGACTCATATTTGCACATTAATTTACAATATTTCCCACTACATATTGTTATTTCACATGTAAAAAAACATAAGCTTATATCGTTATGAAACTCTTGCTAACAAAGTAGTATCATTCAGTCTTCAAATTACTGAACAACGTGTTGTCATTGAAGAAGGTAATACAATTGGATTAACACTGAGCCTTTTTTATGTTTGGTTAAGCATACACTCGGTTTAGTTAGATCGTATGATAGCCATATTCGCATGTATGAAAGTTAGGGTATCATTTACATATTTAGACGTTGATGCCATGCTTGAGAAACACCACATGATTCCAGTATAAACAAATTGCAAGCACAGTTTAAGGTCTTGTTATGTTCAAATGGCAATTCATACAGCATATGATTCCAGTATAAACAATAAAAATAAGAAAATAGTACATCTTCTCAGTGATAAATCTACCAGCAAATCACCAACTTACCTTATAGGCAGGAGTTCGACAAGAAGAAGAAAGCGCCAAAAAGTCAACATCAGAGGGTACTGGAGCCATAGGATCAGAACGGCGATCAACACAAGCAACCTCGCCAGCGAAGATAGAAGAACCAGGAGCTTCGCGATCAACTAGGTGAGGCGAGTACTTAATTTTGCATGATAGAAGGGGGATTAGGTCAAGAATCGCTATTCGTAGGAGGCCATTTCAACAATGAATAGAATTTGGGGCAAACAGCGTGAAGAACGGGAAAATGAAAATTTTGGGGGCAAAGCAAGGAAAATGAAATTGACGTGGATTGGTGATTAGTAACGTAGATCGTATTCACGCGAATTGATAATTTTATTAAATTTTTAATTTGAATATATCTATACCTAATGCAACAGCATAGCTATCGTTACATTGTAGCTAGCAACACCTTGTGTTTTCGCTATAGTAGGTCATCTATGACGTAGTGAATTTAGCATAAAATATATTGGCATACTGACTGAAATTTGTGATGAAAGCAGAGGAATTAATTAAGAATTTAGTAATTACATTTCTTATGAGCAAAGATTATTTTGCTAATTCTAAATAAGACATGATTATAAGTTATTTATTATGGAACGTAAATTATTATTTATTATTACTTATAAATCATTAATTAGAAAAAATTAATTATTAATTATTGAACATGTTAATAATTATTAAAAAATAACACTAAAGTATATCTTAGAAAAATAACGTAAACATCTCCTGCAAATCTGTTGGAATTCTACTGCAAAATAACTTTGATAAATATTCGTCGGTTTTTTGCCTGAGTTAGCAACAGAAAATAAAGGCAGAAATTTTCTGTCGGTAATTTGACGCAATTTGCAACGACTTAGTAAGAGTTGACAAAAGACGATGGTAATAAATAAAAGAAAAAAAAAGTTAGAAAAAAAAAACTATGTCTTGCAGATCACATGAAAATCCGTCGCAAATTAACGGCGGAAATTTCCGCTTCTAAATATCTGATGCTAAATCAGTGTTTTCTTAATGAATGATGATACCTTCATGTGGATTGGAGAGGTCACTACACGCCTAACTGGACTTTGATATTTGTTACATCCTAGAGCCTTAGTTGAAAATTTGAAAGTTAAGGCGTAAAAAAATGAAAATGCACAATAAACTATTCGAACGAGTGATAAAAAACATTCGTTGTAAAAGAAAAGAAACTTTACGATATGAATTAACTTTATTAAATATGATGTGCTTTGCAAAACGAACATCATCAAATGTAAATATATGACTAAAACAATTTTGCCTTAGACCAAAAAATTACAACAAAAGTTCAAATATGAGAATTAACAACATTGATAAAAATTTGTTAAACAAAATATCATTAACAATGTATGATAGACATCATCATAAATATGAATTATCATAGCATTATACGAATGTTGTAAATTATATAATAAATAAAAATTTCAATTTTTTGTTGTTGTTGTTTAACTTTGAGTTTACAACGTTTGGTAAATATCGTCGAGTACTACAAACTTACAATATTTAAAAAAAGTTTTTTATATGCACGTTTCAATAACATTACATATATGTTATGATCAAAGTAACTATAAAACAATGTACAAAAATCGTTGTTAAAATTATTTTTGACGATAGTTTAAACAAACATTGTAAATAGTTTTATTTCACAACATTTATATAGGGAATGTTGTTTGGAAAAATATATTATGACTTTTTTCTTAACAAATGTTATGAAAAGTTCTATGATTTTACAACACTTTGATGAACTGTCGCGAATCAATGTTTTAAAAGGGTGTTTTTATTGTAATGGGGCTCGATTAGGATAATAAGACAAGACTTCAAGGCAATACCCACCAGTAGGATCTACCTGATTACAGGCCCAGGTCGATGGCAATGTATAGCCGCAGCTACCGCCCACCCCATGTAATACTCCCAAAAATCAAAGGGCGTCCAATATATCAAAAAGTAAGATATATGGTATCGAAGAAGCATTTCTACTAAAAAGAGCTAACTCACATTAACCTAGGTATGGCTCCTGTTTTAGTCATTTTAATTATGATTTGAAGGTCAAGACTATCCATCATTGTTTTCTTTCTTTAAATCCGGTAATCGCCTCCAAATCCATTCTACTTCATTTTGGATTCTTCACCACGTGCACAATTGTTAAAGTGGTTTTCGATATTGGTATAGAGTATGAAAATATCTGATCCTGGTCTCTTTAACAACCAAATTCTTTTTCACACCGTGGTCAAATATATTTAAAAATCATTTTTAAATATCGTAAATCAAAATAATAATATTGGTTTATATTCAAATAATTTCATTCAAATATTTCAGTGTCATAAATCATGTTTCAAATCAATTCATTATTTGATTAAGTCCATAAATCATATATAAATTTATTATTGGATTAGGTCCAAGATTCAGATTTCGTATTTACAAAATAATTCATTAACAAAATTACATTTCTATTTCATATATCTCAAATGCCACTATTTTCGAAAATCTTTATATTAACAATTTTGGATTCAATAGCTTGGACTGGAACAAATTTTATTTAAAATAGTTAATATTATATTGTTTTATTTAAAAATAATTATATTTATATAAAATAATTTGGTTAAAATGAATATAAAATATTTAATAGGTAAATTTATGACAAATAGTATAATTAAAATAACCACACAAAGTATAATAATTAAATTAAATATATAAAATAGTTAAATTAAAATAGTAATAAAATATACATTAACTTTAATTTAGTTTAATATAGGATAATACAAATTTCAATTAATTTAAAACATTCCCATCCAAACCACTCATCCGTATTTCCAAAGTTTAGTTCATATTAAATCTTCAAATTTCAATTTTAACTTTAATTATCTAAGGATTCAAACATTTACTGAATAAACTATTTCTAATCAATTTACTAAGTTTCATAATCATTACAAATTCATTAAAACTTATTCATTAATTTAAATTCACATCTTAAAATCGATTTATCATACTTGATAAATTACATTTCAATAATGGCATTTGAACAAATCAAGTTATCGTTTATTTGTGATTTCTCTTTAAAACATTTATATACTTATACTGTATAAAAACCTATATCTATATAGTTTTAAATTTTAAATAATATTTACACTATACTAAAAGACATATTAATTTACTTTTAAAATATTTATAATATTTAAATTTAAAACTAAATAATATTATAATTTAAAATCTTAATTTGTATTAACTCATATATTTAAAATTTATAACATATAATTTTATTTTTAAATCTAAATTCTATGGTTCTGTTAAATTATCAAAATATAAATTTAAATAAAATTCTAAATTTAAGTTCTAAAATACTTACTACAGAGTAAGAATATTTATATAAATTCTGAAAAAACTTTGAAAATAGACCAACAATTTCCGTATATAATTTTCTACCTAGGCTAAGTGGTATAGATATATATCATTTCAATCCGTTTAATATTCTTTTTATAGGTATTTATCATTTCAACCCGTATCCCAATAAATCCAGTTAAAACCCCTAAATCTATACAGTGATTCACATATATATATATATATATATATATATATATATATATATATATCATTTCAACTCATAATGGTTTTAAAATTATACAAGGAACTTGCGGTATAAGAACAAATAACATTCCAAATGAACCATCCATATCAACATACATCACCACAATCAATTTGTATCATATATGTCATTAGAGTGTGTGTGTGTGTGTGTGTGTGAGTGTGTGTGTCACATGTGCATAAACAAATAATTGGGTTTTCTGGAGCAATCCTAACATTTCATATGTCATTGCAAATGATACCAATTTACATATTGAAATTGTTACTCAGTGAGGATTCTCACCTTGTGTGGAAAATAAAAGGAAGATGACATAGGTTGGTACGAGCACGGATACGAAAAGCATGATGCACCATTCCAAATACAAGTACAACTACGCTCTTTTTTATTCCATGGTATGAAAAAATTCACAAATCAATACCCCAAGTAATTTAAATGAAGGGAGTAGAAAGGTTTTTGCTTAGGAAGATGTATTTCGATTTATTACAAAAAAATTATAAAAAGTGAACAAAATTTTTATCATCTTAAAATAAATTTTGGGACCAGTAAACATTAGAATATGAAAAATAATAAATATAAGTTGTTACAAATTATTTTCTCTTTCAATTTTAAAACAAGAAAACAGGTTTCAGTAAGATTTGAAAGAGATATGACCAAAACAATAACAATCAAATTTTTAAGTCAAAATTCTGGGTCCAAAAATGCATATGAAAGATTGGCAATTTCGACCTTGAACAATTCAAAATCTGAAAAATTGTTCAATACAAAGATTGTAGCTATTTAAATTTCACCCAATTTAAAAAAGGTGAATTTGGATTATTTAATAGGAAGTTATGGGTGCTGCAACATGGGTCATATCTGGAGAAAACATAAAATAAGAGTCTTTGGTTTCACATGGGAAAGTGGAAATGGCTAGGGTTTTTAGGTCGGGACCAATTGCTGGAGGGGGAGGAAGGCCGACTAGGTATGATCAGGTCAGTGGTGGAGGTTGTTGTATATAACAATATGATTTTTATTTGATGATAACAAACATATACATATTATAATATACATGTGTTTGTAACTGCACTATTCTATACTACATCAAATACAAAAATAAATATTTATATTTGAATAGAATACTATTGCACAAGAATTTAAATATTCAAACAGTGTTTTGTTGAAATTTAAATATTTTATTTTGACATTTGAATAGTACAAACTTCTAACTCCATTATTGCACATCTCAGTGATATAATACATTCAATTTCATTTATTTCATTGGTTCCTCACTACAACACTCAGTCACTCAATTTCATATACAGACTTAGTTATATACGCTCTCTTATATACAGACACATATATACTCATTTTGTCTTCAGCCTGCTTCAGAGTCAGTCCAGTCACTTGTATACCGGTCACAGAAATACACACAGTAAACTGGAACAAAAATTGATTTCATTCTATTTTTGAAACCAGTCAATTGTGAAAATGGATTTGCTTTTTCACTTTGAGACCATTCGAATAGCAGTTGCTTGCATTGGCACTTAGATTCCTACATGACTGCATATACTAAATTATATATATACACACATATGTATATATGTATATTTATGTGTGTATATATGTATATCATGTTTGTGTATACACCACTGCTCCTTCTTAGTTCTTGTACACAGTGTACAATTTCCCGAGCTTCCTTATTTCAATGTTATTTGTAACATGCCCTTGTGCATGATTGGCCCTGAAGTGTTCCTCCGTAATCTGCTTGTGTACTTGAACTATTACTTGCCATTTTACTGCTATAAGCTTATACACATGCTTGTCTCTTCTTCTCTTGTTTCCTGAGCATTCCATTCAATGTCTTGAATGTGATGTTCTTTGACATGCTGAATCTTGTTATCTTGGACATTGTTCATTGCTTTGACTTGTTTACCTGACTTATATATGTGTTGCCGTATGCACCCACTCTTGTACTTGCACCTTCTATGTCTGCATTTACTTTTGTTTATTTTGCTATGTTTTGCTCTTGTTCACTTGTGCTGCATGTATCATTTGTGTACCAACCATATATGTGTTCTTTGTTGTTCAATTACATCTGCACTTGAACATCCATGACTTGCACCATGCACTTGAGTCCTGAAACTGAACTACCATTGTGATATTTTCTATTGACCATTCATTTGCTTTTACCTGAGTTTCTCTGCCTTGTTTGTACTTGACTTGGTTTTGTGGCATGTTGTTTCACTGTGTCAATACCTTGTGATGTGCATTGAGATTGCTATATCCATGTAACTTGAAACTGAAACTGCATGTATTACTTTTCCATTTTTGTTTATGTTGCCTTGTGTTTGTGCCATGATCTGACCTTACTATCTTGTGCATGCATGAGAGTGTCCAATCAGTTTCACTTTGTTCATGTACCATGCAATTTAGTTTTTTTTTTCCTTTAAACAGAACACCATGTACCTTGTCTTATTCGAGTGCATGTACATTGCCAGTTGCTCTTACTTGATTATTTGTGTACACTTGAACTCATACTGCTTGTAGCCATCAGGCACTTTGTATTTGTGACTTTGATCATGCTGTTGGGTTGTCATGTCTTGACCCTGACATGAATTTGTACATGTTGCACCACGCAGTTTGTTGCGTTCTTGTATATCTTGTATCCTTGCTGCCCTTTATTGCAATGTGAATTTCTTCATTGCTGAGCCATTGTTTTTGCACTTGATTTGGCCTGGAACCTATTGTGCCATGTGATGAACCATTTTACTTCTAGCCAGTTTTGTTTTGGGTTTGCTATGCTGCATATTGTATTGTTGTTTTACCTAATTCATGCTTTGTATACCAATGTGCATACATTTTTTTGCACTTGTCCTGCTCATATGCATAACTTATGCACCTGCACATTTCAAATTATATGTGTATATACACACACATGTATGTGCATACATGTATCGTGCATGTGCAATTATAATTGTTATTTACATCAGCTGATCGCTATACGATGTGTCGTGGCCGGTCAAGATCTATAGACCACAAATGTGAGTTGAGGCTGGTCTTGATCAACATACCAGTATAGTTGTTGTTGAGGCTGATCTTCAGGCACAAAATATGTAGTCTACATTGTGGTTTTACAGTGAATCACTGTGAATATCACTAGTAGTCTAGACTCAAATAGATGTATATACATATCAGACCAAGTCAAGAAATATGATGAGAAACACACCAAAACTCTGAGGCAAATAAAATTTAAAATAAAATTTATATCTGCTAGAAAGTAAATCAATTTTTGTTCCAGTTTACTGTGTGTATTTTTGTGACAGGTATACAAGTGACTGGACTGACTCTGAAGAAGACCGACGACAAAGTGAGTGTATATGTGTATGTGTATGAGAGAATGTGTATAACTGAGTCTGTATATAAAACTGAGTGACTGAGTGTTGTAGTGAGGAACCAATGTAATAAATGAAATTGAATGTATTATATCACTGAGATGTACAATAGTGGAGTTAGAAGTTTGTACTATTCAAATGTTGAAATAAAATATTCATATTCGAACAAAACATTGTTTGAATATTTAAATTCTTGTGTAATAGTATTCTATTCAAATACAAATATTTATTTTTGTATGTGATGTAGTATAAAATAGTAAAGTTACAATCACATTTATATTATAATATATATGTTTGTTATCATCAAACAAAAATCATATTGTTATGTACAACAATCTCCCCTTTTTGATGATGACAAACATATACTAAAATTTTGAATACAATACATGTGTTTGACAGTGAAGTGTAGAACCCCCTAATATGTATTCTCCCCCCACAACAGAACTTCCCCAATATATCTGCATATGAGTGATTGAGAAATGAACTGAAATTTCAATATTAAAATATTCACTCATCAATCAAAATCTTAACCGTTCTCCCTCTTTTTTTATCATCAAAAGATATAGAAATCGAAATAGTGATGAAATATAAACAAGAAATATAAAATCAGTTCAAGAAGAGAGTGTATATCGTAAATCTCATTTAGTCAAACAAAAATCATAATATTCTGAAAACTAGAAGCAAATTTCACATTTTAGAATGATGGATTTACAATGGATTTTATTAATTGGAGAGAATTATAAAACATATGAACTCCAATTATTTTCAAATAAGTTTTAAAAAATTAAACACACAAAATCTTTCAATCAATTAAATTAGCAGATGCACATCAAATGGTTCGCCCAATAATGTCTGCCGCCTTAAACTTCCCATCGAGCCTTACCCCTCTTTCTGCCTTTCACTTCAACCAAACTCCACATCTTCAATCTCCCCCTAATTACCCTTAGTCGGACCCTCCTGACAACCCAACTCGCACGATCTGCCCCCTAGCCAACCCAATTGCGAGTCCCAGTGAAATATCTAAAAAGTGGTCTTCACTTTTTTATGCAAAACCGAAGAATGCAGGCTCTTTTGCTCCACTGGCAATGGGTCTTGTTTTCAAATACAATAAGGGCAAATTTTATTCCAACCCTCCAAATTAGGTAGTAGCCCCCTACGATTTAAAAAAAAATAAATCAAACCCCCAATTTTAGTGAGTAACCCCCCGCTGAATTTAAAAATAACCAAAAATATCCTTTCACGTAGGGGTTCTACGTGGTTTTTCAGGGTACCTCGTAGATACTCTACGTGGTTCCTCGGTGTACCACGCAGTAGCCCTACGTGGTTCCTTGAAAAACCACATAGGTATATTGCGTGGTACACTGAGGAACCACGTAGGGCTTCTACGAGGTACCTTGAAAACTGGAAAAAAAATAACATAAAAATGGCATTTTCGTCCTGGTATTTTTTAAAGAAAACGGGGGGCTACTACCTAGTTTTGGGGGTTGGAATAAAATTTGCCTACAATAAGATGGTTCCATCGGAGGACATACTTCTTGCTACTAAGGATTTATGGCAAGATTATCTGGTGGGATTCTTCCTTGATAAGCCGCTAAGCTTTTATGCTGTTGCGAATCACCTATAGCGTCTCTGGAAATTGCAAGGAGAATTTAAGGTAAAATCAAATGGGAACATTTTTTTTATTTCACTTTTGAATTGTGAGGAGAGAAATAGAGTAGCACAAGCAATTCCGGTGATACAAGATAAGTTGTTCATTATTAAGCCATGGGATATAAATATAGGTAACGATGCAAGCCTGATTAAGTCTGTCCCAGTTTGGATTAAACTAAAACTTACCTTTGTATGCGTGGAAAAAGTTTGGTATCTATTGGCTTTCTTTGCATGTAGGAAAATTTCTGTGCATGGATAACTCAATTGGAAGTCTTGAAAGGCTAGAGTATGCCAAGTGTATGGTGGAAGTTACACTAGATAAACCACTGATCAATGAGTTTCAGGTAGCATTACCTGATGGTGGAGAGCAAACTGTTACGGTGAAATACCTTTGGCAACCAGAAGTATATGCAACCTGTAAGTGTTTTGGGCACTTGACAAACAACTGGAAGAAGAAGCAAGTCGTTATTCAAGGTGATGTCTTGTGCCCTGCAGAAAACGGTTTGAGCCAATCAATGAAAGTTGCAAGTAATAACAATAAATTAGCTAGCAAGATAGAGGGAAGGAAAGGTTTTTATGTAAAGAGAAATGGAAATTGGAGGAAAGTGAATAGTAGGAGGAAAGGCACATTAACTGACACAGACAAGACAAGTACACAAGGGGGAGAGATAGAACAATGCAAAGTTAAATCAGGAAAAAGGCAAAAAGAAATCACAACTAAGAATAAGTTTGATATACTTGATAACATAAAAGAAAGCAATGAGATCATGAATGATGTTGAAGTTAGAGAAAATGGCACTGGCTTAGAGGATGGTGAAATAGCTGCTGTTGATGCGATCTTATCGTCATCATTTGGAAACTCTGTAGTACGAAGCAAAGAGGGAAATGTATGGGAACTGACGAATGAGGACATATCAATGAAAGACTATGACCAGAACATAGCAGGATCCAATGAGTACAACAAGCAAGTTCAATTAACTAAAGTTGTGCCTGCTGTTTCTCTAGTGCAGGACTCAGCTGAACGTATCAATGATACGGGGGACACTTCGAACAAGGTGAGCAGATGTATTGAAACTCCTGTTACTATGGGTACGAGCAGTGAGAATAAAGTAAACAAGACTATGCAAGAGCAACATTTGGGTATAAGTAATAATCATTATGACAAAGATCAAGTTAGAGAGGAACAATATCGCGCTACCAACGAAGACATTCAACTGATTTCCAAGAAACTTCATGCTGAACTATCAAGAAGGGTGATGAATTCAATTTTTTTAATGCAACTGAGAAGAAAGTGAGTGACTTTAATGTATTCAAGTCAAGCTTAGTGCTTGAACAGCTAGATAAAGAGCGGCTCGACAACGTAACAGCTATGCTTCGACAGATAATCGCTAGTGCCAAGAAGAAATTGCAAACATCTCCAACAGTGCTCGCCAAGAACACTTCTGCGAATCCATATGCACACATCACTTCTCTGCATAAATACAAGGAGAGACCTCCAGATTTAATTACGACGCAGGCTCCATCAAGTTCCAATGGAAAGGCAGGATCCAAAATCCTGTTACACAGAGCGTAAAGAAGGAGATGCTCGGGAATCTGCAAGAGAACGAATAACTGTCAGTCTTTAGACAGAATACCTTTGGTGATTGTTTCTTTGTCATATCAAAATGTTAAATCTAATGTAATGTAGTATTGTGAGTGGAGTTTGGAAAGTTGTATTTGTCTTCCAAGTGTGGAAGCAACTAGCCGATATACAACATGTATATCACCTGAACTCAAATGTATTTTCCTATTTTTTTAATAAACAGTGTTACGGAAAACTATAAAAATCTGCCATCCTTGCTAAAAAAAAATTTAAATAAATAAAAATGGTGGATTTGAACTATAATTATAAATTCAAGTCAAGAGAAAAAGTCAAATTTCTCAAATCTTAAAACTATCAACAAAAAAAAAATCATAATATATCATAAAATAGTAACACATTTCACAATTCAGAAAATGGATTGATAGGTTGGTTTTTACATAACAAAGAGGATTTCATATATATATATATATATATATATATATATACACAACACACACACACACACACACTCCTTTCTTTTATTTATATTTTTATTTTAAGAGCACACTAACCACATATAACCTATAAGGACTTTTAAATGGGATCAGTTGCAACTTAAATTCTAAGTAATCTCTAACCATGCATGACCATATCTAGGTTTTTTGAATGAGGTTAGAGAAATACTTATTATACAAATTCCCCTCAGTATATATAACAAGTTATGAATGATAGAAATATGGTACAGATAGAGATGGTCGTGAAATAAATTTCAAAATTAATCATATTATGAAATATATATTCAATCACACCAAGATTTTTGAGATTTTCAACCATCTCATATTCTAAAAAATAATATAGTCATAATTTTTTTAAAACTGTACTTTGCTTAATGGTTTCCAAAATATGGTTTAACTTGTTAGAAAATGAAGTAGAAAACAAGACATCCATGAAAATTTTAAACAAAATGCAGAGGGTTAATCAATTTCTATAACCCCTAAATCCAAGTGTAATCTGGAAAATCTTTCTTCATGAAGGGGTTTAGAAAAAATATCGGCAAGTTGAGATTCAGTTGGAATAAATTCAATACAAATGTCCTCGCTAGCAATATGGTATCTAATGAAATGGAGTCTCACATCAATGTTTTTTGTGCATGAATGATGGACATGGTAATTTGATAAATCTATTGCACCTTACTATCACATTTCGAAGGTACTTGTTTATTGATTATGCCAAAATGAGAGAGAGTTTGCATCATCCATAAAATCCGTGCATAACAACTTTCGAAGGCAATATATTCAGCTACAGTTGTGGACAATGCAACACAATTTTGTTTTCGACTTGACAATGAAACTAGAGAGTGTTCTAGTATGAAACAAGTTCCACTACTGTTTTTCGTATCAGTGCGTGAACAAGCATACTCAGCATCAGAAAATCCAACTAAATCGAACTTATCTCAATAGAGGTACCAGAAGCTAAGTTTTTGTTTGTGCAACAAATATCTTAAGATTCGTTTTATGGCTTTTAAATGAGATTCTTTCGGGTTAGACTGAAAACGAGCATGCAAATAGACAGAAAAGATAACATCGGGTCTAGAAGCAGAGAGATAGAGAAGTAAACAAATTATCCCACGATATTTTTTCTAATCAACAGTAAGTCCATTTTCATCTTTGTCAAGTTTTGTTGTTGGGCTAATTGATGTTCTCATTTGTTTTGCATCTTTAACACAACAAATCTTTTAAGCAACTCAATCATGTAAATTTTTTTTTGAGAAATGAAAATTCCTTTCCTGCTCTGCTTGATTTAAAATCCAAGAAAGTACTTCAGTTTACTTACCAAGCTCATCTCAAATTTGTCCAACATGACTTTTTCGAATTTCTCACACAAACCATCGTTAGTAGCACCATAAATGATGTCATCGACATAAATCTGAATAATCAAGAAATCATCACCATAATGTAATAGAAATAGAGTTGTGTTAGCACATCCCTTTTTAAAACCATTTTCCATAGATATGTACAGAGACAATCATACCAAGCTCCAAGAGCTTGCTTAAGACCATATAATGCTTTTTCCAGTTTGTACACATGATTTGGAAACTCGTAACTCTCAAACCAGGGACTTAGTCAAAAAAACTTCTCCTTTTAGCTCTTTATTCAGAAAGGCACTCTTAACATCCATTTGCTTAATTTTAAACCTTTAAAACATGCAAAACTGAGAAAATTTCTAATTGCTTCTAACCTAGAGCAACTAGAACAACGTTTCATCAAAAACAATGCCTTCAATTTGATTGTATCCTTTTACGACCAACCTAGCTTTGGTTCTAATTACATTTTGGATTCATCAAGTTTATTTTTAAACACCTATTTCATTCCAACAATTGGATAGTCATTTGGCCTAGGAACCATTTTCCATATTGTATTCACTTCAAACTGGTTGAGTTCATCTTGCATTGCATAAATCCAACATTCATCATTAAGAGAAACATCATAAGAACTTGGTTCAATTTCAGAAATAAAAGCATTGTGGATACAGAAAGCACAAACATTCTTATTAAGAGGAATGAGTGCGAATACCTGCTTTTGGATTTCTATTGATCAAATCTGGAGGATGACTGGGTCTTAATTTCAACTTCTCAGTGACAATGATTGGTTCTATGACCTCATCACTGCTAGCTTCAACTTCATAGCTTTCCTTTTCGCTTTCTTGCACAACATCATCATCTTTTTCCTTTCCACAAGTCATCTCCAAGTCTGATTCATCAAACTTCACATTAGTGGTTTCAACAATTTTTCTTGATCGCTTTTTGAAGATTCTGTAAGCTTTGCTCCTTGAAGATCGTAACCCATGAAAATCCCATCACCAGCTTGATTCAAATCTTCCAAGTTGATCTCTTGTGTTGAGAATGTAATAAGGGCATCCATAAACCCTAAAATATGAGATGTAGGGTTTTTGTTAGACCATAATCCATATGACGTTTTATTAAGTATGGTCTAATCATAACTCTTCTAATTACATAATAAGAGGTATTAACTGACTCTGCCCAGAATATTAGAGGTAATTTATACTCACTCAACATGGATCTAACCAATTGTTGTAATGTACGATTTTTTCTTTCGACCGCCCCATTTTGTTGAGGTGTTCAAGGAGCGGACAATTCATGTTTAAAATCGTTTTCCTCGCAAAACCTTTCGAAGTCTAAATTTTCAAATTCACCTCCGTGATCACTTCTCAAATTTTAATTGAAACACCTTTTTCATTTTGAACAAGTTTTGAAAACTTTGAAAAATAATCCATTTCAAATTTTTTGGCTAGAAAATAAACCCATGTGAATCTAAAATATCCATCAACCAATACATAACAATAACTTTTTCCTTTTAAGCTTGCAATATCTTTTGGTCCAAACAAGTCCATATGAATTAACTCGTACTGACAACGTTTTTTGGATGAAATGATGAACGACTAAGTTTGCCCATGGAACATGCTCTACACACTTTATTATTATTTTTAGTTTTTTGATGTAGTAGGCCTCTAACAAGCCCTTTTGTTTCTAGTTTTTCCAAGAGACCCATACTAGCATGTGCTAGTCTCCTATGCCACAAAATCGCCCCTTCTTATGTGGCTACCAAACATCTAGAAAGAGTTAGGCTTCAAATGTAAGTGTGTAAATATTTCCTTTTCTTTTGCTTGTAAAAATATTGTTCCCAGTGGATGTTTCTATTTCACAAATCTCATTATCAAATACCTCATTCATACCTTTATCACGCAATTGGCTTATATAGATAGATTGTGATATAAATTGCCAACGAATAAGACGTCAGTTAAAGAAAAAATACCGTTACCTACTTTACCTTTATCAATAATCTTACACTTTCTATTGTCGCCTAATGTCACACTCCTACATTTATGTTTTTCAAGGCTAAGGAATAGTTTATTGTCTCCTGTCATGTGTGTAGAGCAACCTAATCCAAATACCATTTCTGTTTCTCCTTAACCCACCAATATACCTACACAAAAATAGAAGAAGATGACCCGAAGAAGCTCTTAGATCCAAGAGTAATAGTGATTGAAGCATTACGTATGAAAGAACCTTTTGGAACCCAAATTTGTTTTGCCTTTTTATTCGTTTTCCAATAGTTATGATAATAATATGTCAAGTGCTTAGGAATCCAAACTTGCATGAATTTCTGTTTTCGCACCTACTCTTACAATTTTCAAAACTATGCCCAATTTCTCCACATTTTACACACTTAGGAAAGACACTCCTACCTTTTGCATTATCGTTCACATCATTCTGTGTCTTTCCAAAACATAGTCTCTTTCTACTGTTAGCGAACAACCGATTTCCTAACAACATTTTAAAAGATGTTACACCTATTGAAAACTTATTCATAGTAATATCAAGATCCTGGACTTTGGTTTTTAGTGTTGTGTTTTTAGTCACAAGTGAGGTCCAACTGTTTATGAAATTATTCCTTTTGATGTCATCATTTTCTTTCAAACTCAGATTTTTTTTCCAGATCTTCAATGTTTGACTTTAGTTTTGATAGCTCTAGATTCAAGATGTTACACTTTTCACATTCCAGATTTTGAGTATTTGAAACTTTTTCAAGTTCAGACTCTAACCTATTATTATCGTGATACAGCTTCAATTTATCAGACTTTAATTTTTTCACTTTTAATTCTAGAGCATCAATAATTTCAGTACGAACTTGACACATAAAAATTAAATATTTGTAACTGTATACCTTATTAGATTCTTCTCCATCGTCTTCTGAATCTGATTGTGCTATAAAGCATAGGTTAGCTTCTTCCTCGCTGCTGTCAGAATCTTCTTCTCCTTCCTCATATCCCATGTTGTTGGAAAAGATTTTTTTAAGAAGTGGACAGTTTGATTTCATATGCCCGGGCTTCTTGCATTTGTAGCAGATTGGTTCCTCGCCTGAAATTTCAGAGTTCCTTGATTTTTGGCCTTTGGCTTGTTCCTTCGTGGTTTGAGTTTGTTCCATTTTGTGAGATTTCTGACAGCCATTGCAATATGCTCGATAGGATCTTCTGTATTGTCGTCGTTGTCAACAGTATTAGTCATGGCTATTGACTTCTTCTTGGAATCTGAGTTGTTGCATTCTTCTCTTGCCTTCAACTCCATTTAATATGTCATCAGATTTCCAATCATCTCTTCCATTCTTAGTTTTCTTAGATCCATTGATTCTTGACTAGCCACAACTTTAGCCTCGAAATTCATTGGTAGAACTCGTAAGATTTATTGCAAATTTATCTCTCTAAAATGCACAGTGGCAATAACATGGACAAATTCATTAATGAGTATCAAGCAAGAAACCATCAGGGCATTTAAAGGTGTATAATTGGCAAGGAGTTATTTAAATCAGATCTAGTGAAATTCGCATGATGAAATTCGGCAACAAATTCAACCAATGAAATATCCAGAGAATATGAAGATTTCTACATGCATCAATCACTCAAACATCAAGCCAAGTCACGTGAAATCAAAGCATCTAGAGGGTGTCTTAACCATATAAATTACACCATTTCATCATCGACATGAAGTCGAAAACCAAGCAACAAATTCGAGAGTAAAAAAAATCAATTTAGAGTACTCACAACATATCAGGTTTTCGATCACAAGCAACGCCAATCGTCACTAGTGAACAAGTAGCAATCGAAGCCATCAAGAGTATTCTTCCATATTTTAAGACGACGCGATTTTAGGCCAAAAACAAAACCCTAATTTAGTTAAGCCGGCTATCGAATAGAAGAGGAACCCGATCTTTTAAAGTGACAAAGGGGATGGCTAATTTTAATATAAAGGGGTGGTCTTTGTTTTATTTTATTATTTTGTTTTTATATTTCTTTTGTAACTGATCCATCAGTTTTTAGTTTTCTGTGAACTAAGGTGTCGAGCTATACGATTTATAGTTAAGGTGTACGAGTTACGAGTTTGTAATTCGGGAAAATCTGATCTTGGGGATAAAGATCAGTGCATAGTTTTGAGTGTAGTATTAGAACAGTTTGTAGCGAGTGTCAGAGTTTACAGGGAATTTGTAAGCGTAGAGACTATTTTAATTCTAGTAGAAACATTGGAGAATGCAACAATAGGTAGGGTTTGCTGAAGCTGGGTAAAAAATGTGTCATCTATTTTTTCCATTTAATTTTCGTACTGCAATTTGTGTTGTGATAATTTTAATATATCGTGAAATTGCAATAAACCCTAATCACCCCCCTTTAGGGTTAATCTAGATCCTATAGAGGTCCTAGGTGGCAGCGATGGTCAAGGGGATGAAGGACAATAAGGTTTTGGGAGGCTGTTTGCATTTCTATATCTAGGTTTATACAATTACCAAATCAATTGAATTTTGAAATTAGAATGCAATATAAAATAGAGATAGAGATTTTGATTCATTAATTTCTGAAAGAAAGAAATTTCAGATTGGAAGACATATTTGAAGTGGAAGAAGGAAGAAGGAAGGAAGAAGGAGAATGACAAAGAGCTTCGGGGAAATGAAAATGGGAAGTTGAGAAAAAGAATTACGTACCTTTATTTTTTAGAAGACTTTTGAAATTCAAATGTAAAATTATTAATGAGGTGTGAGGTGGCAAAAATTTCCCAAGAAGCCAAATAAACATCTTAATAAAACCAAAGAGGACATGTAATTATGAACAGACAAACGATGTCTATTTGCGTGTTTTGCACATTATAAAACTCATATCTGAAGGAAATGAAAGCGAATTCCCACGAAACGAAAGACTCAAATCATCTCAAAATTCAGTATGGATTTATTAAAAAAATGAAGAATTTAACAACATTTAAAATTTGACAATAATTCAAATTTAACCCAATTTGAAGCAAAGTTGACTTTTCCGAAAAAATTAATATTTCAGTAGATTTGAAATGTCAATATATTCATTAATTCAATTTTTTATAATTTTTTTCTTTTACTAACTTACATAAATTTAATTAACACAAGTCGAGACGGTTAAGCAGTTACACTCATATTCGACAGTTGTTAAAATTCATTGTTCAACGTTACCTATTATTCTTCATTTAACTAAACTAATTCATCTACCAAATTCAATTAAAAATGAATTGAAATTTTAATTACTTATAATTTTTAATTCAAATCAAATCATTAATTATAAATCCAAATAAAATTGAGGTTGTTACAATCTCCCCCACTCAAACCTTTTCGTTCTCGAAAAGGAACGAGGTAGGGAAATAAAAATAAAACTATAATATATATATATATATATACACGAAATCAATTTATATACAATTGTTAAATTACCTAGATAAATACGTGGGAATATATTTAAATATTCTTTTTTACATATTTCCCAAAATTTCAATATAGTTTTAAGTATTCACTCAAAGTCTCAATTGACAACATATGTATTTAACTTTCAAAACCTGAAAATAAATACTAATGATGCTACAATAATCCTCAGAATCATTATCAAGCGACTTGAGTGAGATCTATCACCATTTATTACATATTGTTAGACCAAAAAGTGGTTCTAACACCCAAATTGACTAAAATTACGATAAAATGAAATCAAAAACAGAAAAGAGACATAAGATTTATAGTGGTTCGGCGTTAAAGAGCCTACGTCCACTTTAAATCACTTTGCTTGATGATGTAGATGAAAATACAACAAGATATTCACTCAATCTCACTCTTTTTTCATACACATTTACTCAATTATACTCAAAATACACTTTGAATGATGATTTGGATTGTTTGGGAGTGCTGGAATTCGGTTCTCAAAGATATTCAAACTCTCAGAATGCCAAAAAGATCCCTTCAAGTAAGCCTTAGAGGTCTATTTATAGGTGCAAATTCTCCCAGAAACAGGTTCGGTTCGGAGGTACGTGGCATTCATCCCTGTAGATGCGGGTTCGGAGCTCTCCAGATGGTGACAGCGCATTGAGCGAGTGGGAGAACGTGGGTAATCATGCACGTAACCGCCCCGATAGTTAGGAGAACGTGGTGTGATGCAACCAGAGATTATGTGCCCGGTTCGGATGAACTGTCATATGGGGATCGGATCGGCCCCACTACTTCCGATCCGATCCGAATGCTTTCCTTCTTTTATCACCTTGTTTTTGCTTTGCTTCTATTCTTACTTCCAGAATTACGATCCGAACCGGTTGCTCACCAGAATGTCTTTCGATTACGTGATCTTCTATTCTTTTGACTTTGTGTAGCCTAGTTCACAAAGTAGGCTAACATTTTGCCCCCTCAAGGGACGCTTCTATCGAAGATGAAGCGTTCCTTGACATCATATGTTCATTGATTCTTTCAGTTTGAATCGTTGAGAAGTTGTTTCCATTGATGTTTAGAGATATGTTGCTTCAAAAACATCGCGTCTCTTGGTGTCTATATATACCTCAAGTAAGGTGTAGTTTACTCTCTTCATTTTCAGACAATCTTGAGAGCTCTTTTTTAAGTGTCTAACGATTTCCCAGGTAAATATTTCCTTTATTTATTTTTATTGAATTCAATTTAGTTCAAACGCCAAGTTCATGTATGAAATCTCATTCGGTTCGGACTCCGATCCGAACAGCCTTTCTTCCTCTCTTGGTTAGTACTGGGTCAGTGGGCTGGAACGCGTTGGCAGGCTTAAATTCCAGTCCAAACGGAATTCAGGGCCAGGAATATGAAGGGCCATCTAGAATCCATATATAAACCCATCACTTCACTTCTCCCCTTTCTCTTTCTTTTATTGCTCTCGCTTCCTAACTTGTACACTGAAACCCTAGCCCCCCTAAAAAACTCCAAAATTCTCGTTTCGATTTCTGAATCAAACATATAGGTAGTATCGTAATCTCGAATCTCATCTTTATAATTGCTTTTAGCTTAGATTCACGGTTACCTCGAACAATTCCAGCAAGGTATTTGATGAAATTTATCACCATGACCTCCTCCACTCCGCCATCGTCGTTAATGGAGTTGACTCCATCTCGAGGCGACGGTGGGGGGGGGGGGGGGTTAAGATCCTTCGTTGAGCATTTGATTGCATAGGTACTCGATTTCAGTTAGGACTTTCAACATTGGATCGAGCTCAACCCCAAAGAGGAGGAAGAGAGAAAGGAGAAATATAGGGGATCGGTTCGGGTGACAAGATGGAGTGTGCAAAATGGAGAAAGAAAGAGAGGTTCACCAGACCGAATCGGGTCGAAGCAAAAGTCAGAGAGGGAAACAGGGCTTATTTGATCGGATCGAATCGGACTTGCAAACAAAGAGGAGGACGAGACTTGCCTGACCGGATCGGACTAGAAATTGGAACAAAAGAAGAAAATGGCATGGTTGTTTGATCCGATCTGGGCCGTTCCAGAAGTCCACCTCCGAACCGTTTCGTCTCTGATCCCTGGGCACCAATGTTCATCCCAGGCCAAGATAAGGCTATACCCCCCTGATTTGATCCCAATGCATACATCTGAACCGAACCAAAGGAAACAGTCCAACTTAATACATAAGAATTTGTTTAATTGGCTAAACCAATATTTGACATAACACCCAGCTTTATGAACTGTTAGGGTAGTGCCTTGCGAGCATAAACGAACATCGAGAACCATTCTGAACATCATTGCTTCGTCAAAACTTTCCATTACGCTTCCAAGCGTTTGCTTTACATGTTTCGCACACACCGTACACACTTTAGTTCATATGCATGCACAGGGGGACACGGGCTAATTTACTCTAATTTCTGTTATTGCTTCTTCGATAGTTCATTGACCATGGACGAGAGACGTTCATCTCGATTAGCAGAAAAGAAAGAGATCCCAGAGACATCCAATAAAATCACTCTTGACGACATATCTTCTTCCTCAGACCCTGAATGGGATGACGAGGAATCAGATTATGAAGTAGGGGCGCATAACAGCGGAACGCCTTCTAACAGTGAAGTTTCTCTGGGTTATGAAGAGGAAGGAGGGGTTGGAGATAATCGAGCTCCTGACGAATTTGAGTCTGCCATCATATTGGAATCACCTCAAGATTCTGTTGAATCGACGATTGACTACGACAGGCTCCTTCGAATATGCTTAAAGTACGGGATACTGAAAAAAGATACCCTAGTGCCATCTAAAACCGACCGTCCTCATAATCCTCCAGAGGGATTTATGGCAATCACTCGATTGATGTGCATGGTCGGAGCTATTCCTCCGTTTTCTCCTTTTGTCGTCGACTTTCTAAGACAGATGCGGGTTGCCCCCATGCAGCTGCATCTCAACTCCTATGCTTACCTATATACCTTATATGTAGCATACCACGACGAGATCTTAGGCACAGAGCTCACTTTTGATGACGTCCATTTCTTTTATAACTTTAAGCACTGGACTCGAGAAACTCCTTCTTTCTCTTACTTCGAGTCTGTCCCAAAAAGGAAAATAATTTCAGCACCGTTCAGCAGCAAGGCGGGCGATTCCAAGTTGGAACGGTTTTATATAAGGCAACAGCCGGGGTGTGCTAGGAGATGGACAAAATCAAGTAAAGCACTGGTTTTCTAAATCTCGACTCTGAATGTCAATGCCACCACATTAATCCGTTTTCTTTTTGTTTGCAGTTGATAATCCAAAACAAATATCGGGTCAAGTGTTCTTTGATCGGATGCACCGGCTCCTTAATGGCGATCAAAAGTTTTTAACTATCGATGAAGTCCTTAAGGATGAATATCTTCATCTTTATGGGTTGCTATCCATTACCAGTAGCATAGGTCACGGGTCGGGTCCATATGTATACATCCCCCCAGTGGACGTAATCCCAGAAACGGGCGAAAGCTCGAAAGCTCCTACAATGCCGCTTCAAGCTTCACCTTCTCCATCTTCGACTCAAGACGATGAGCTGGCCAACATGGCCGAAAAGCACCGAGAGGGGTACATCATTCCCGTGGATGCTATCTCTCGGGAGAAGTCGACGTCTTCCAAAGAACCGCCAATTGATGCTTCCCAGGGAGATGCCCCTAGTACCGATGATCCAACATTTCAGGGTTTAGGAGATCTCCCCTTACCTGAAACTATTTACACATAAGAGGATTTTGGAACAAATCCTTTAGTTTTCACTTCTTCAGAAGAGACCACCCCTGCTAAGGCCAAAGAGCCCACTCGCACTAGTCTGGCTTCGGACTCGGGTTTGCCGGGGGGAAAACACCACTTAGGATGCACTTAACACAATAGCACCACATTTCACAGCACTTTCCTTTTGTGAGAACACTGATTCTGAATTCCATTTGCATTGTTGCGCTGGTACAATGTCTCGCTCCCATTATGATATTAGGAAACTTCGTCGCAGCATGACTAGACCCCCTTCTGATGCTGAGCATGATCGTCGTGAAGGCCGGGGTAGGGAGGATAGAAGGCCTTATGACTCTTATCAGTCGCGGACCTCGCGCTCTCGCTCCCCCGTTCAGTCTGATTCAGAACGATACAAAAGCTATCAAGGCCATCGAGAAGAAGACACGTCGCAGTCAAAAGATCAAACCTCTTCTCAAGAAAACGTGGTAGGGAAAGAAGTCCGTCGAAAGAAACCAGCTCTCGAGATAAACGTAAGGTTTCCGATAAGCGGCCTAGGAAGGGTGATACGGCCGTCATGCCCGCTGATCCTAAGGATACTGAGCTAATATATCGCGCACCTCCACCATTGGATGCTGAAACTAAAGTCAAGCGGGCATATTTGGAGAAAGAATTCCCCGAGCACTACTTTGAAAACCTGACTTTCTTACCCGCTCTCGAGCCTATTTCCTCAAGGTGGGCGGACGAGGCCAAAGCGAAAATTGATGCAGTTGAAAAACAATATTCAGAGATGTTCAAGTATTCACGTAACCTCTCCAGAATCATCCGAACTCTGATTACGGATACTGTGTCGATGAAAAATACTGCAGCAACTGACGCTAAAGCCTTGAAAATTTTAAGGAAAGATCTTGAGGACACACATGCCCAACTTGCCATTGCCCAGCGGGATGCTACCAACTTCAAGCAGCAATTTGAAGAGCTACAAAAATGATATCATGATTTACTCGAGTCTCACAATCAGGGGCGCTCGGAGTTGAAAAAGCAAGCAGAAGACGCAAAGTCGGATAATGCTAAATGCAACTTGCCTATACCGCTCTGGAGCAAGAGAAAGTTGAGTTAGCGAGAAAGAATGCTGAATTAGAGAAGAGAAACGCTGACTTGTCTTCCAAGTTGGTGGAGGCTGAGAATAGGGCTGCCCTAGCGGAGGGTAATGTTGAAAGTGTTATTAAATCCGCCGAAGAGACCCGCAAGCAACTGTCAGAGGCTGAGGAGGAAGTGCATGGTTTCGGCGAACTAATGATTGAATATTTTGCGCATATAATCCGCCGCCGGAACATCTCTTGGATCGAAGATTATCCATCTACCTTGGTCCAAGTATGGAGTCAAATCGTTGAATGGGAGAAAGAGGAGCTCAAGGTTGATTCCATTGACGAAGACAAGCTTATGGAAAAATATCTAAGAGATGATGAACCAGAACGCCTAGCCGAGGGACGCCGCCTCATTGCTGCTACTATGGAGGATGAGAAGCGGAAGGCTAAACAAAAGAACATCCCTGAGGCTGGTTCTTCTTACACTGCCTCTGAAACCTCTGAAATAGAGGGATATGACCCCAAAAACCCGGGGATCCCTCGGGCATCTCTTTTATCCCCCATACCCGAAACGGCGTCGGAGATGGCGGTCACTCCAGCTGAGAAGTCATCAGAAGGTATCTCTACCTTTTCACCTCAATTCGTCAAAGCTGTCTCCACTTTTCATCACATAATCGGGCAATCGATGAAGGACCCTTTATTTTCTCCTAAGTTGATAACTGTTGCTTCTCACTCTGTAGGTGTTGAACCATCCGAAAAGACAGACGTGTCCCAGGGAACCACCGTTGGAGCAAAACCCACGGAGAAGGCTAAAGGGGGAAAGGACAAGGCTGCCACTATTGATTCAGGAGAAGGAACCGAACCATCTAAGGCTGATGCTCCTCATGATGACGAGATGATAGATGCCTTGAAAGATGATGGCGGCAACGAGGGACACGAGGAAGACCCTGAGGTGGCTATAGTTGGGGAATCAACAAGCACTGACGACATCACTTTGGCTGCGCTGAAAGCTGAGCAAGACAAACGTATGCAGCTTAAAGTTGAAGACCTTAACCCCGAAAGCCTTAAACCTCTTGCAGTGGTGGATACTGGATCAAGGTTAGTTGTTAAGCTTTCGACTAGGTCTATTACAGAAGAGCTTGCTAAAAAGTCTTCTCTTGATTCCAGTGCTCCAACTTCAGGGAAAAAATCAACCGATTCCAGCACCTCGGTCACAGGGAAGAAAAAACAAAGGCGCATTCTAACTGATGCTGAAAAGGAGGCGAAGGATATGCTCAGAAGGCTGCTAAAAAATCCAAGTCCACTCCGAAGTCTAAATGATGAAGTGCTTTGTTTTACTTTAGCATTTAACTGGCCCGCAATTGTTGTAGCGAGCGCGGCCCTTGCATCTTCTTTTTTGCTTGTTTTCCTTGTACAAACTCACACGTTTGTAAATAAAAATAATTTATTTCCTGCAATGCCTGTTAGTCGTTAGTTCAGTACTTATGTAAAAATACAAATGCATGTCATACTAAAGTCAAGTAATGGAGTCATGGTGGAGGGGAATATGTGTGTACATGTATGCCCCCAGTCAATTTCGAATAACTGAGCAAAAACTATTCAAGATTAACTTAAATTAAAGAGTTCAAATGTCCCTGATTCTCTGACGGGGGCCATATTCCTTTCATCATTGATGCCTATTCTTTCTGGCATATTTATACTCTCCTGTCTCATATCCAGGTTAGAGTTTTCGCTGAGGCGGTCTGTCATCTGGGTGCACCTTCACGCCTCAGAGGACGTCTTCTTCCCGTCCTTTATACTCTCTCTCAATCCTTGAGAGTTAGAGTTAAGAATGTCGTCTTCCCATTATTCTGTATTTGGTCATACAGTCAGTCATTTTATTTACTCCTGCACATGGGTCATCCCCAATCTTCTAAGTTTAGTCTAACATTTCGAGTTTCACAGTCATGATAGGATATTTGTCGATCATGGAAATAATGCAGGAAAGTAAATGACACAGGATATTTTTATAGTGGTTCAGCTAAGTCGTAGCCTACGTCCACTTTATAATATTTTGTTAATATAAACGGGCTTTTCTAGGCAAGTCATGCCTTTTTACAAGGTTCATAAAAAACAAAAGAAAATACAACGTCTCTAATTCAAATATCGCATCAAGTGCTGGGCATTCCAAGCCCTAGGCACTTCTTTACTATCTACGGTCGTTAACTTGAAAGCTCATGTCTCAAGTTTCCGTTGGACGGCGAATGGTCCTTCCCACTTTGGACCGAGATGAGGAAGGGATGGAAAAACTCGCTTTAGCACCAAATCCCCTGGCTCAAAGGTTCTAAAGCGAACTTTCTTGTCATAATAGCGTGCTATCTGATGTCGATGTCTTGACGCACGCAAGTCTGCCTCGTCCCTTTTCTCTTCGACTTCATCAAGGGACTCGAGGAGGAGTGCTCGATTCGTCATCGGGTCATAATATGTCACCCTGTGAGAGAGAACTTCAAGCTCTACCGGGATTACTGCTTCTGAACCAAATGAGAGAGAGAAAGGAGTATGGCCGGTAACTGTCTTAAACGTTGTCCGATATGCCCACAAAGCCAAGGGCAATTCATCCACCCATTTTGCTTTTGCATGTTCCAACCGCTTCTTGAGGATGGATTTTATGACTTTATTTATTGCTTCTACTTGCCTATTCGACTGTGGATGGGCGACTGCAGTGTACCGCTTGTCAATCTTGTATTTCTGGCAGAAATTTCTGAATTCGGCGCCATCGAATTGGGTTCCATTATCAGTTATAATGGTCCTTGGAATCCCAAATCGGCATATGATATTTCTAACCATGAAACTTATCACCTTTCTCGCTGTGATTTTGGTTAAGGGCTCAGCTTCCACCCACTTCGTAAAATAGTCCATGGCGACTATTGCATATTTCGCTCCTCCTTTGTCAATCGGTAGGACTCCGATGATGTCAATTCCCCACATGGCAAATGGCCACGGACTCACCATCGACTTGAGCTGGGTCGGTGGTGCTCTGGGGATCTTGGCGAACCTCTGGCATTTGTCGCAGCGTCGTGAGTAATCAGCTGCATCTTTATTAATAGTGGGCCAGAAATACCCATACCGCAACACCTTTTTTGCTAAAGTCTGACGTCCGGTATGATCTCCACACTCACCTTCGTGTACTTCCCTTAGTACACGCTTGATGTCATCGTGCGCTATACACCGTAACAGGGGCATAGAAAATCCTTGCCGATAAAGGGTATTATCTTGAATGACGTATCTGGTAGCTTTGCGAACTATGGCTCGCCTCTCACTTTTCTTTGGCGGGAGTACTCCATTTCTAAGGAAATTCTTGATTGGAGTCATCCACGACTCCCTCTCCGGTTTTGCTTCGAAAGCTAATTCAATTTCCATTAACTCAAAGCTTGGCGATCCCAACGTCTCAATTGGAACCATTTCGGTCTCCTCCGGATTGTCGGAACTCGCCAGCTTCGCTAGCCGGTTTGCCTTCTGGTTTTCAGCTCTTGGGATATGTGTTATGTTATACCGTTCCAGGTTGCTCAACAGCTCCTTCACCTTTCCAAGATAGGTAATAAGTCGAGGTCCCCGGGCCACAAACTCCTTTCGCACTTGGCAGACGACTATTTTGGAATCGCAGAATATATCTAATGCCTTTATTCCGAATTCCTTAGCATGTTTCAGCCCAGCAATCAGGGCTTCATATTCAAAGTCATTATTGGTCGCTGAAAATTCTAGTCGCAGAGCATAATATAACGATCGTCCTTCAGGAGTAACTAAGACGACTCCAGCTCCGAACCTTCGGTCGTTCTTGGCTCTGTATGTATATAACTTCCATGGATCTAATTTTAATTCTTCCTCGGATTTGACCACCTTATCATCTATCGTTTCCTCCTCTGGAATTGTGAACTCTGCTATAAAATCAGCCAAAGCTTGCCCTCTGATCGATCTCCGCGGCTGAAAGTTTAAATCAAACTGACTTAATTCAATATTCCACTTGATCAACCGTCCTGACGCTTCAGGTCTTTGCAACACCTGTCTCAGAGGCTGATCAGTGTATATGATTATTGGGTGAGCTTGAAAATAATGGCGAAGTTTTCGGGAGGCGATCAGAAGGCTGTAAGCAAGCTTCTCAATCCTTGGGTAGTTACGTTCTGCGGCTGCCAATTTTTTTCTTACGTAATATACCGGCCTTTGCACCTTGTCTTCTTCCCGGACCAAGGCGGTGCTAACGGCATGAGCCGATACTGCTAGATAAACAAACAGCTCTTCATGATCCACCGGCTTCGACAAAATCGGTGGTCTCTCTAGTAAGTCCAATAGATTTCGAAAGGCCTCAACACAGTCCGGAGTCCATTCAAAATTTTTCTTTCCCCTTTTTATTAGGTCAAAAAACGGGACGCATTTGTCTGTTGCTTTGGAGATGAATCTACTCAATGCAGCCACTTTCCCTGCAAGACTTTGGACATCCTTGATTCTTCGTGGTTCCTCGATGTTCCTTATCGCTGCTATCTGACTGGGATTAATTTCAATTCCTCGAGAGCTCACGATGAAACCTAGAAACTTTCCAGATGCCACCCCAAACGAGCACTTCAAAGGATTTAGCTTCATTTGATACTTTCGTAGGTTACCGAACATCTCTGCCAAGTCTTGCGTATGGCTAGAGGACTGTGTCGATTTGACAAGCATATCATCCACATAAACTTCCATAGTCTTCCCTATTTGGTTATAAAACATCCTGTTCACCAAGCATTGGTAGGTAGCACCAGCATTTTTCAATCCGAAAGGCATGACTACGTAGCAGTACAATCCCAAATTTGTAATAAAGCTCGTGTGCTCTTGATCGGGCACATGCATGGGAATCTGGTTGTACCCGGAGTATGCATCCATAAGAGAAAGAAGTTCATGTCCCGCCATTGAATCCACAAGCTGGTCTATTCTGGGGAGTGGGAAGCTATCTTTCGGGCAGGCTTTGTTCAAGTCTGAAAAATCAATACACGTCCGCCACTTTCCGTTTGACTTCTTTACCAAAACAGGATTCGATATCCAATCGGGATATGTCGAATCTCTAATAAATCCGTTCTCTTTCAGCTTCTCCACTTCTTCTTTCAGAGCTGTTGACCTCTCTGGGCCCAACATATGTCTTTTTTGCTTTACAGGCGGGTGTTTCCGGTTTATACTCAGCGAATGACTCATGATGGATGGTGATATCCCACACATGTCAGCGTGGGTCCAGGCAAACACATCCAGGTTTGCCTTCAGAAAGTCGGCCAGTTCTTTAGCTCGATGTGGATCCAATTGGGATCCAATCTTCAAAACTTTTGCTGGCTCAGCATCATCAATGGGTATATCCACTGTCGTTTCGTTAGGAGTTGCTTTTCTATCCTCAAGTTCCTCATCTTCTCTGGGATCCAGGTCTTCAGGCATTCCCTTGAGCAACTCCTTCGGGGCTGATCCCTCTAATTGCTACGCCGAACCCTCCTTCGGAGGAGGTGAAGTACTTTTAGTATCGATGTTAAGTCCCTTCATCAGCATCTTTAATTCAGCAATATAACAAGCTTGCCCGGAGACTTGGCCTCCCCTCATTACTCCTGTTCCGGCTTCAGTTGGGAACTTTAGCAATAAGCACCATGGTGCAATACAAGCCCTGAACTTTGCAAGGGCAGGCCTTCCTAAAAATGCGTTGTAGGGCAAATCGATATCTAGCACTACGAACTGAAGCATTCGTACTCTTCGACGATCCCCTTGTCCCAATGTTATGGGCAATTCTATATACCCCATTGGAGCTGTCGATGCCCCATTGAAGCCTCGGATCCAACCTTCACAGGGCTTCAAATCTCCAGACTCGAGTCTCATCTGATCAAACGACTTCTTAAACAAAATGTTGATAGAGCTTCCATTGTCTACTAGTACCTTATGGACCAGTGCCGGCCCAATAGTAGTGGTAATAACCAACGGATCTTCGGTAGCTGATTGGATTCCGGTATCGTCTCTGCTACGGAACACCACATCATCGAACATTGTCCTCTGCTGCTTCACAGGGGTCATATCTTCCAAATCATTACACTCGTCCACATCTATGTGCTTAAATGCATTAACGTATTGGTCCATTGCTCTGAAACTGTGGACGGCTGGATGGGGTCCACCTACTATGGTGTTAATGACAATCCCTTTGCCCTTTTGTTGCGTTGTAGGCTTGGGAGCAGGCTGATTCTGGTTTGGGGCCTGTCTTCCTTGCCTCCTGTCCCTTGGGGCAGCCTTATACTCATCCAACTTACCTTCACGCAACAACTTCTCAACCACATCTCTCAAGTGTCGACATTTGTTCGTTGAATGTCCGTGGGTTCCGTAAAATAAACAAAATTTTCCGGTAGCAATTTTTTTTTTTGTCGAATCTCGCGGCGGCGGTTTTTTGTCTTGCAAAACATTGTACGTGTCCAAATAAATGTTCTCCAAAGTGTCATTCAACGGTGAATAATTTTCAAAAGTCTGGAACCGGGGTCTTTTGTCAGAATTACTTCCTCGGTTCCTGTTTCTCCTATTACCATTCCCATTACGGTTGCTGCTGCCCGCGTTTCCATTATTATTGTTTCCATTCTTGTTTCCAACATTCACTTCGACTTTCCCAGAGCTTTCTCCAGACTGCTTTACAGCAACATTACTCTCAACAGCTTCTTTAGAGGCCGCTCCGGACTTCCTCTTTCTGTTTGCCCTTGCTTCCTCCCGTCTTAACTGAATATTGGCCTTCTCATAAAACAACTCTCTTGTGGGAGGCGGCTTCCCAGAAAGATAATCTCCAAACTCTGAATCAGGATCAACTCCCTCCATTAAGGCCATCAAGATCGTAGGCTCATGAGGGTCACTGACTTCTGTTACAGCTAAATTGAAACGGTCTAGATACGACTTCAAGGACTCCTCTGGTGCTTGCTTAATTCTCGATAATTCGATAACAGTCTTAGACTTTTGGGCGTGAAGTCGGAATTGATTCATAAAATGTTCACTTAATTATTTGAAATTCGATATCGATCGAGGAGGAAGTCGGGTAAACCATAGTAATGCTACGTCTTCTAAGTAAATCGGGAAAGCCTTACATTTCACAGCGCCAGGAGCAGCTGCAGCATTCATAAACCAGGCGTATCGCATAAGATGTTGTCCCGGGTCAGTTCTCCCGTTATATCTGTCCATCTGCGGCAAATTAAATCGTCGGGGGAACTGAAAGTTAAGAATGTCGTCAGTAAAGGGAGTATGGCTTCGCTCAATACCATAATCTTCATTGGTGTAATTTCAACTCTTAGACATGATGTGGCGCACCATAGCCCACACATCAGCATTGGTCAAAGGCCGTTCAGGCTCCCTGGCTCTGATGTTCGGGTTTCCTCTGGGATCCTAATCAGGGGGCACCCTCCTTCTTCTAGCGGCTTCTGCTTTGCTCCCTACGTTCCCAGTCGATCTCGGGAGGAAGGGGCTGAAGCATTTGTCCCTGAGTGGGGTTGATAAGGTTAGGATCTCTAGGCAGAACATGGGATCCTCGCATTGGTAACAGCATAGGCTCTCTCAAGCTCGAGTCATCGGGTCCTAACACACGAGCAGCGTCTTCGTGGGATCCCAGAGATCCGAAAGTCATTTGTTCCAAATTCTGAGGTCGTTCGAGCGGCCTTCTTTCATGAGGTCGCTCTTCCTCTGAGGAAGAAGACTGATCCACTGCAGTGTGATGAACTAGGGAAGGGGTCCTCTGCCTGCGAAGCTCGCCAATTTCCCTACTCATGATTCTCATATTCTCTTGCATCATAAGGTTGGTGCGCTCATGGATTCTCATAGCCTCCCTAGTGCTCTCAAGCATGTCAAGAAGGCACGAAAAATCTCCTTGGGTGACAGGCGCAGATGGATTGATTTGGTCATTGGTCCTGGTGGTTGGAGTCGGAGCATTTGGAGGGGCTCGAGTAGAGGTTCCAGCATCACATAGAATCGGGTCAGATCGGAGCAAGGTGACCTGACCGGATCGGTTCGGGGCGGGGGAGCGCACCTCTTTAACATCTTCTACTCGGGTCGGATCGGAGCTTTCCCTCTGCGATCGGTTCGGATTTCCCGAGCCAGTCTGATCCGCTCCCGAGCTTTACCCACGAGACCTCGTCACGACCGCGTTTTGCTGATCTTCACCAACTTCGTTCCCTCGACTGGTTTGAACTTCCTTGCCTTTTCCTTTGGTCATAATTCTTCAACAATCAACCAACAAGTACTTAAAAGCATCAAAAATTGGGGATTAACTTCTTTGAACTCAACGGTCCAAAAAGTAGAACGGTAATCCAGAAAAATAGAGAATTCAAATGATTCTCAGTGAAAGCACCAAAATGTTAGACCAAAAAATGGTTCTAACACCCAAATTGACTAAAGTTACGATAAAATGAAATCAAAAACAGAAAAGAGACACAAGATTTATAGTGGTTCAGCGTTAAAGAGCCTACGTCCACTTTAAATCACTTTGCTTGATGATGTAGATGAAAATACAACAAGATATTCACTCAATCTCACTCTTTTTTCATATGCATTTACTCAATTATACCCAAAGTACACTTTGAATGATGATTTGGATTGTTTGGGAGTGCTGGAATTCAGTTCTCAAAGATATTCAAACTCTCAGAATGCCAAAAAGATCCCTTCAAGTAAACCTTAGAGGTCTATTTATAGGTGCAAATTCTCCCAGAAACAGGTTCAGTTCGGAGGTACGTGGCATTCATCCCTGTAGATGCGGGTTCGGAGCTCTCCAGATGGTGACATCACATTGAGCGAATGGGAGAACGTGGGTAATCATGCACATAACTGTCTCGATAGTTAGGAGAACGTGGTGTGATGCAACCGGAGATTCTGTGCCTGGTTTGGATGAACTGTCATATGGGGATCGGATCGGCCCCGCTACTTCCGATCCGATCCGAATGCTTTCCTTCCTTTATCGCCTTGTTTTTGCTTTGCTTCTTTTCTTACTTCCAGAATTCCGATCCGAACCGGTTGCTCACCAGAATGTCTTTCGATTACGTGATCTTCTAATCTTTTGACTTTGTGTAGCCTAGTTCACAAAGTAGGCTAACACATATGTACATAAATTTGTACATAAGTTAGCCAAACGCATGATTAGTTTCTTTACATACTTGACATTCCAATCTTAATATCAAAGAATACTTAAAACTCTTATTATATGAAATTTTCAAATATATAAAATATCTTTCAAATTGTTTCTTTATTATAAATTTCATACAGGCAAAACCATATACATCACCCCCACTCATTTATTTCTCGTAATTTAACTTCAATCATTTTATAATTGTAGAAATTTTATGGTCGCATAAATATTATTCCTACCTATATACTATATCCAGTTTCTTAACATATGTTTTCATTTCGTATAGGTAACCACTTACATAATTCTTAGTTCATACCTTTTCTTTTTTAAAGCTTACACTTATGTTCCATATCTTCATTAAGGAAACCCATATTCACTATTCTTTAAAATTATGTTAAGTAAGTATATATTAAATCCTAACTCAATAAATTAGATTCACCATAACATTATTCTGTATCATACCCAATGTTACAAAGTTTAAACTATCACAATTATTATTATTATCAACTATTTCTAAATTAAAAATTATTTTAAATAACCAAACTCAAATTCATAAGTACACTAATTAACTTTATTGTTTTGTAAACATGATTTTAATGTTTCTTAAAGCACTCTCATAATCCATAAAATTTATAAGTCTAATGTATCTGTTACTCACAAGTCATTGTTTTCATGAATTCCAGATCCATATTAATTGGATAAATTTAATTTCAAAATATCCCTCTTTATATACAAATTTTTATTTTTATTTTCTCAAACACAAATTAATATTTCATATTTATTAAAAATAAAATAAGATTAGCACTTTCAAAACATCCTGTATCAAACTAATATCTTATAATCTTATTAATATAGATTCACTTAGTATATTATCTCAAGTTTTTAACCAATATTACTTTTCAAAATGTTTATTTCAACATTAAATAACTAAGTTATTATTACCTTAGTTAGTAACACATTCACATTAATTCTTAATACCATTTATACTTACATTTTCCAGTATTAATTTAATTAGTTCAAATATAAGTCTGAAACATGAACTAGAACAAATCTAACGAGTGAACCTAACTAATGGAATCAACGAAGACCCTAATCAACATAAATTAGAGAATACTAAGGACTACGAAAGCTATCAGTTATAAATTTCAAAGGATAAAGATTTAGAACAAAGGTCGAGATTTAAACTAAGGAAATCCTAGTCCAAGAGAATTCTAACAAAGGGAACAAATTCAAAAGAAGGGGGCACTTAGAAAAGATAAAATCTAAAACAAAATTTTATATCGAAAATACTTTCTAAACAACGAAAAACCAATTTTAAAACTATTTATACTTTTCAAAATACACTCTCTCAAGAAAGGTTTTGCGACTAATTTCACTCATTCTAGGTATCGCTAGCCTATCTCTAATGAGTTTTAAACCCCATAAGATAAGGTTTTTGATTAAACCAAAGCTTTGATACAAAATATAACAACATGCCTTTTATTACCATTTAAGTGAGTAATAAAACCAACTCAAATCGTTCGAAAATGCAAATTGTTTTAGCTATGGAGTTTAATAAAATCAAATCACAGAAAAATCAAAAATACAAAATAACAGAATAACTCATAGCGGAAAAATAACTTAATAGTTCATGAAGTTACTAATTACAAAATCTAACAATAAATCACATAAAATATTTGAGTCATAATTTAATACATTAGAAGATTTGAGATACGTAAATGTCTGGTATATAAGCAAGTGATGGAAATGGAATAACTGAATCACCATGATAGCAGTAGCAGATAGATAATAAGCTGAATCTCCAATAGATCTTCAGCTTTTAAAAGACGAACCACCAAAGCTAAACTCCTCAATCTGACTGAGCAAGTAAAATACAAGACACTCAGGTTACGAGTAATAATCTTAACAGTGAATCAACTCAAGTAAAATGTTCAAATGAAAGGCATCGGTAACTTAAAGAATGTCTGGTAATCCATTATTTAAGGGATCTTTAAACTAGATATTATATAATACAATACGCTATTATAATAGTGTCTACGATTAAATATAATATTCAAAATAGTGTAAGCGGGATTACATTTTTACTCTTCATAGTTTATAGTTGTCATAAACATTGCATATAAAACACCAGTAATTCGTCGGGGGATAAGGATGCTCTGCCTATGCAGTTAAATCCCCGCAAAGTCTCCACTGTACCCCGTAGCGTTCTCCGAGCGCTATGCTATTTTAGTTTAGCACTGATTAAAAGTAGTTCCGCTTTAGTCCCCGCTATTTTCCGCTGCAACCACTAAATTAACGCTATTTAGCACCCGCTATAGCAATATTAATATACAAAGGATGATTTGACATGTTCTCTTTTCAAATAAATCAAAAAAAGGTTAATGTAAAGAGATAATTTTAAGTCATAAGTGCCTTATATAAGATAGAAATATTTAGTAAGCATCGAATCTAGTGTGCATAACCATGGTATTCTTTGATTTTGTTATATAATATTAATTAATTTTCGTTTTTTCTACACAAATGATGCGAGAATGATAATTAATTAATTTTATTTATATGGTTTTACATCTAATTAACATTTTTGTACCTCCGCTACATCCCGCTATTTCCCTTCTTTATCACCGCTACAGCTTTTTACAAAGAATGATAATTAATTAATTTTATTTATATGGTTTTACATCTAATTAACATTTTTGTACCTCCGCTACATCCCGCTATTTCCCTTCTTTATCACCGCTACAGCTTTTTACACCTCTACTGCTATAGAACTGCTAAGCGCTTTAAGTGCGTAGTGCTCCATAATATGACAAAGTTAAATCAAAATCATATGGGGCTCGATTAGGATTGTATTATAAGGCATGGAGGCAATACCCACCAATAGGATTCTATTGGATTGCAAACCCAGATCGATGGTAACGCATAGCCCCAGTTACCGCCCACCCCAAACAATACTCCAAAAAATCGAAGGGCGCCCAATCAATCAAAAGGTAAGATATATGCTATCGATGAAGCATGTCTGCTAAGAGGAGCTAACTTACATTAACCTAGGTATGACTCCTGTTTTAGTCATTTTAATTATGACCCGAAGGTCAAGGCTATCCATCATCGTTCTCTTTCATAAAATCCAGTAATCGTCTCCAAATCTATCCTACTTCATTCTGGATTCTCCACCACGTGCACAATAATTAACGTGATCTGATTAAAATAATTAATACATTATAGTTTAATTTAAAAATAATTTGATTAAAATGAATATAAAATATTTAATAGTCAAAATTTAAGACAAATTGTATAATTAAAATAACTACAAAAAGTATAATAATTAAAGTATATATATAAAATAATTAAATTATTATAGTTATATAATATATACTAACTTAACGTAGTAAAATTTAGTTTTGTTTAATACGAGATAATACAAATTTCAAATAATTTAAAACATTCCAATCCAAACCACTCATCCGTATTTCCATAGTTCAGTTTCAAATTAAATCTTCAAATTTTAATTTTAACTTTGATTATCTATGGATTCAAATATTTACTTAATAAATTGTTTCTATCAATTTACTAAGCTTCATAATCATTACAAATTCATTAAAACCCATTCATCAATTTAAATTCACATCTTAAATTTGATTTATCTTACTTGATAAACTACATTTCAATAATGTCATTTAAACAAGTCAAGTTATCATTTATTTATGACTTCTCTTTAAAACCTTTATATACGTATAAAAATATATATTTATAGTTTTAAATTTTATACAATATTTATAATATATTAAAATATACATTAATTTACTTATAAAATATTTTATATTATTTAAATATAAAACTAAATAATATTATAATTTAAAATCTTTATTTTTATTAAAAAATAAATTAACTTATATATTTAAAATTTATAACATATAATTTTATTTTAAAAATCTAAATTTTAAGGTTTTATTAAATTATCAAATACAGATTTAAATAAAATTCTAAATTTAAATTTATAAAATACTTGTTATCGAGTAAGAATGTTTTTATAAATTCAGAAAAATACTTTGAGAATAGACCAACGGTGTCCCTATATAATTTTCTACTTAGACCAAATGATATAGATATATATCATTTCAATTCGCTTAATATCCAATTTATGGGTATTTATCATTTCAACCTACATTCAAATAAATTCATTTAAAGTCCCTAAATCTATACAGTGATTCGTGTGTGTGTGTGTGTGTATATATATATCATTTCAACCCATAATGGTTTTGGAATTATACAAGGAACTTGCGGTATAATAACAAATAAAATAACATTCCAGATGAACCATCCATATCGATATACATCACCATTATCAATTCGTGTCATATACGTCATAAGTGTGAGTGTCATATGTGCACAAACAAATAATTGGGTTTTCTAGAGCAACCCTAACATTTCATATGTCATTTCAAATTATATCAATTTACATATTGAAATTGTTACTCAATGAGGATTCTCACCTTATGTGGCAATTAAAAGGAAGACGACGCTGGTTGATACAAACA
Source organism: Allium sativum (assembly GCA_030737875.1). Lineage (NCBI taxonomy): Eukaryota > Viridiplantae > Streptophyta > Magnoliopsida > Asparagales > Amaryllidaceae > Allium > Allium sativum. The sequence goes on along the minus strand of CM060913.1, from coordinate 937,163,801 downwards.
CAGATATGAAAAGCATGATACACCATTCCAACTACAAGCACAACTACACTCTCTTTAATACCATGGTACAAACAGATTCGCAAATCAATACCCCAAGCAATTAAAATGTAGAGATAAAAAAGATTTTGGCTTAAGAAGACGGGTTTAGATTTTATAAAAAGTAAACAAATTTTCGGTCATTTTAAAATAAAATTTTGGAATAGTAAACATTAGAATCTGAAAACAAATTACTTTCTCTTCAATTTAAAAAAAGAAAAATGGTTTTCGATAAGAGTTGTAGGAGATATGACCAAAACAGCAAGAACCAAAATTTTAAGTCAGAAATCTAGGTCCAAAAATGCATTTGAAAGATTAGCTGTTTCGACCTTGAACAATTCAAAATATGAAAAGTGTTCAACACAAAGATTGTAGCTATTTCAATTTCATCCAGTTTAAAAATATTAAAAATGAATTTGTGTTATTTAATAGGAAGTTATGGGAGCTACAACACCGGTCAAAATCTAGGGAAAAACAGAAAATAAGAGTCTGGTTTCACATGGAAAAGTGGTAATGGCTACGGTTTTCAGGTAGAGCCCACCTGATGGAGGTGGAGGAAGGTTGGACGGGTATTGTAAGGTCATTGGTGGAGGTCCTATGTGGCAGCGATGGCCAAGGTCACTGGTGGAGGTCCTATGAGTTTTGGGTGGTTTTTCGCAATTCTGGACCGAGGTTTATACAATTCCCAAATCAATTGAATTTTGAAATTAGAACGCATTGTAAAATAGAGATAAAGATTATGATTCATTAGAAAAATTAAAGTTTATATGGGAATTGATTCGTGAAAGAAAGAAATTTCGGATTAAAAGACATGTTTGAAGAGGAAGAAGGAGAATGACAAAGAGCTTCGGGGAAATGAAAATGGGAAGTTGAGAAAAAGAATTACATACCTTTATTTTCTAGAAGACTTTTGAAATTCAAACGTAAAATTATTTATGAGGTGTGAGGTGGAAAAACTTTCCCAAGAAGCCAAATAAACATCTCAATAAAGCCAAAGAGGACATGTAACTGTGAACACTCAAACAATGTCCATTTGGTTGTAATGCACACCATAAAACTCATATCTAAACCAAATGAAAGAGGATTTCCACGAAACGAAAAATTCTAGTCATCTCAGAATTCAGTATAGATTTATTAAAAAAATGAATTCAAATTTTGCCAACTTTTAAGTTTTGACAATAATTCAAATTTAACCCAATTTGACGCAAAGCTGACTTTTACGAAAAATTTAATATTTCAATAGATTTGGAATGTCAATACATTCATTAATTCAAATTTCTTTATAATGCAATTTTTTTTCTTTTACAAACTTACATAAATTTAACTGACACAAGTAGAAACTGTTAAGCAGTTACACTCATATTTGACAGTTGTTAAATTTTACCATTCAACATTACCTATATTGTTCGTTTAACTAAATTAATTTGTCTACTACATTCAATTCGAAATAATTTGAAATTTTAACTTATTAAAATTTTAAATTTAAATCAAATCATTAATTATAAACCCAAATAAAATTGATGTTGTTACACAAACCCTTATGCCGCTAACACATCGTGCAATTTCCCCTCCAACAATCACACCACCGTAGAATCCTAAAGAAAAATGCATTCTTGTCAATTGCAAATTTAAAGGTAAATAATAATTTGTTTACATGGTTTTTCTCAAAGATGGTAATGAAGTAGTTTAGTTCCGGACGAAGTAAAAAAGAAGTGTGAAAGGAATTTTGCATGATTTAACATAATAAAAATAAATTTTGAATCAATACATGGAGAAAGGACAAAGGTGATAAAATGGAAAATAAGAGACAGCTAGTAAGGTGCCAAAGCATTAACCAATTTATATTTAAGCTTCAAGAAAATTTAACCTTAGAGATAAAAAAGGATGTTGTCCATTTAGGGATGTCTTCTAATTGATTTGTTGTTAACTTGTAGTTGACTATGAAAATAGATTCAAGTACATGCACATTATAACTTGTAACTTGAGATCAATAAAATTCTTGCTTTCCAAGAAATTTGCAAGCTACTTCTCCAACAAATATTTTATTTTACTATTTTGACTATTTAATTATTTGATGGGCACATGAATATAGATTAATAAATTATCTAAGTAGCACTCCTCGATTCTGCATATATTTCTCAACATTGAATGACAAAATAAAACATTTTTCCTTTATAGTATGAAGAACATCAATAACCAGTGTTTTTGTGACACACATTGATATTCCCGTTTTCCCAATCCTATCATCAGCAAAGGTGTTACAGCAAAATAAATAGAATGTAGTGAATGAATTTCATTTGATATTCTCCAACATTCTTAATGCATCAGAGGAACCAGGAAGTATTCGGTGTAAAATAGCGGCTTAAAATATCAGTAAAAAATGATCATCAACCGTTCTATTCATGTATAATCACTATAATAAACAACATTTTTTATAGTGTTTAAAAACCACTATTAAAGATTTTTATAGCGATTCTATAAACACCATAGATGAACATGTTTTAATAAGTCTGATAGATACTATAGTATTTCAAACTTGTAATGGAAAACATACCAATGTTGCCATCTTAAACAGACCTTATTGGTGCAACTACTTTTCTAGTGCATTTTGAAGTGTGCTATAGAACTTTTATGACGTAATTTAATCGCTATAACATGTTGACATATCATATTACTATAGCACCAGAGAGCACTATCGAATGTACTGTACCAATCTTTTATGGCGTATTGAAACTCTTAGATTATTCATTACTATCTATTGTAGCATTGTTTTTTTTGCTATGAAAACTGTTTAATCCTTACAAAATATTTTGCATAACACTAGTATAACAAAATTGTAACAAATTTTCTTTTCATAGCATAGTTAAACCGTTGTAAAAAAGTTCTATTGCTTTTTTTACTACCATATACATTCAAGCTTACAATTTTCAATTCTACTAATATATTATACTTATTCAAACAACCACATTTATCACATTGTAATGTAAGTACACCAATGGAGCCATAAGACAAACCGCTTTATATATATATATATACACACTTAATTTCTCGTTAATAATGGCGGAAATTGTCCCGCCAGATGACATATCTTCTCCTCCTCAAAATTCAAACTTAAATCAATCTAATACATTTGTATCTAATCCAGATCTTCCTGCGAATGATTTGGAATCTTTATGCTTTGTTCAACCGTTTGAAGAAGGAGTTCTTATTTCTGAAGAATCATTTAAGGCCTCAGCTGATTCATGGAGAAATACGATTGCTCTGCATCCAGTTGATTTTAAACTTACTGTGGTAAAACTCAAGGATTATATGGTGAAAGTATGGAAGCCAAAAGGTATGTTTAGGGTTCATATAGCTCCAGGTTTCAAATACACAGTACAGTTTGATGAGGTGTTTAATGTTTGTCTGTGTTAAAAACTTCTACCTATTCGTTCTTTGGAAGAATACTGATGGTTAATAAATGGTTTCCTGAATATAAGTTTGAAGACTTTAATGCTCGACACGTCCAGATCTGGATTAAGCTTTGGAATTTATATATGGAATTGTGGACAAATTCAAGTTTCTCTTGTATTACTAGCTTTATTGGTATACCAATCAGAGCTAATCCTAATACAATCTCAAAGAAGATTACGAAATATGCTAGAGTCCTCATTGAGATTGATTTGGAGTCAAAACTTGAAGACAACATTCCTATCAAATTGTATAATGGTATTTCAAAGTCTATTACAGTTGAATATGAGTACGTTCCGCATAAATGTAGCAAATGCAAGAAGTTTGGTCATAGGACGCTTGTTGATGAGTTATCTAAAAAACAAACATGGTCTTCTAGTCATTCAACAGCTGAATCTTCTTCAAATGTTGCAAGCTCTTATTCAAATAGTGAAAATTCAGATGAAAATAATCAGAGTCAAGAGGAAGATACAGTTGAGAATCTAAAAATTAATCAAGATGGTTTGAATTTTCTTGACAAGGAATTGCCTAAAGATGTAATGCTTGATTTTATAAATCAAGTTGCTGATAATTTGGATAATTCGATTCCTCCTCAGGAGCAAGTTGATGTATCAGATGGTGTCACTAAAAATACAAAGTATCTTGCAAATGTAAAGGGTAAGAAAAAGGTATCGTTTATAGCTCCTCCTAAAAGGTCATTAAGGAGCAATGCTCCTATTGAATGACTATATTAGTATGGAATGTCAGAGGGATGAATACATCTGACAGGATGTCTGATGTATTATCTCTTCCGACTAAATATAAACCAACTATTGTTGGTTTAGTTGAGAATAAAATCAATCCTAATAGTTTGCAAGTTTTAGTAGATCTTTGCCTCGGGGTTTGGAGTTAATGCCTCGTAATGATACCTCTTTCTTTGGTAGAATTTTGTTGATATGGAATTCGAATGTGTGGTCTATTAATGAAATTTCCTCCTCACATCAACATTTGACAGTTCAAGCACTGAATGAAGGTGGACTCTCGTTTTATCTTTCTATCATTTATGCAAGTAATAGCTTCAATGAAAGGCAAATTTTATGGCAACACATTATACAGGAATCTGGTAATATAAATGTTGAGTGGATATTGATTGGGGACTTCAACAATGCTACATCTCATCTGGATAAAAAAGGAGGTTTATCTATTCCATTTCAATACATTAGATCCTTAAATAATTGTTTGATGCAAGCTGGATTAATTGAGATACTTGGAGAAGGAGAGGAATGGCAACCAACATTGATAAAATTTTCATTAATCACCAGTGTCTTCAAAAATTTACTGATATTAATGCTCTGGCTTTATCTCATTTATCAAGTGATCACAATCCTCTCTTATTGGATTTTTTAGCATATGATTCTCCAAAGGGTTTTCCGTTTAGATATTCAAACGAATGGCATTTGAAGGAGGGTTATTATGATTGTATACAGAGAGGGCTTAACATTAATGTTGATGGTTTTGCTAGCTATGTTTTTCTCCAGAAACTTTATGCTTGCAAATCAGAATTGAAGAGATGGAATAAAGTTAGGCCAAAAGATAATAGTCATTTAGCAGAGGTTGAAGCTAGAGTCAAGGAATGTGAAGAAGCATGCGATGCAGACCCAGAAAATATTATGTTATATGAAAGTATGTTGGATGCAAAACAATCTTTATATTTACAAAAAAAGATTAGTTCATTGTGTTACAAACAAAAGGCCAAGGTATCATGGTTGCAAGATGGGGGCACTAATTCAAAAAAAAAAATCATTCTAAAATGTCTCTTCGAAAACATGTAAATAACCCGAAGGCTTTATTCAAATCAGATGGTTCTCCGTTATATAAGAAGGAGGAAATTTCTTCTGAAGCTATCGATTACTTCAAACAGTTATTCAATGGTGAAGAAACATTTGATATACCTTCTTTTCAATCAATTGCAGAGATAAATTAACATGGTAAACAACTTTTGAAACCAATTTCTCTTGATGAAGTTAAAATGGCAGTTGATTCTGTACACATTGACTCAAGTCCTGGACCTGATGGACTCAATTCTAAGTTTTTTACTCTACATTGGGATGATATTAAGTATGTACTTCATTCAGCTATGCAAGATATATTTGAGTCAGGTAAACTTCCAAAAGGTTCTAATCGTACGTTTATAACTTTAATTCCAAAGGTTGAGAAGCCTACTGCAATATCACAATATAGACCTATATCTTGTTGCAATATGTTTTACAAGATTTTTAGTAAAATATCGTGTAATAGGATCAAATGGTACATGCCTCATCTCATATCTGCAAACCAATGTGCTTATATTCCTAATAGACATATAAGAGAGAATATCTTGTTAGCTCATGAGCTGCTAAGAGATTTTAAAAAAGGAGGAGTTAGTAAATTTTGTGTTAAAATTGATTTACACAAAGCCTATGATATGATAAATAGGAGACTAATTTGTCATATTATGTTCAAGATGGGATTTCCGGTTCATATTATCAATATTATTTATGAGTGTATATCTTCTCCTACATTCTCAATACTAATTCAAGGTATTCCTCATGGTTTTATCTCATCTAATTGTGAGCTTCGGCAAGGTGATCCACTCTCTCCTTATTTGTTTTCTATCGCCATGGAATATTTCTCCTTCTGTATGAATGAAGCTGTTGCATTGGAGAAATTTGTGCCGGTTCATAAGTTTCAGCCAGTGGTCTCTCATTTGATGTATGCAGATTATCTTATGATCTTTGGAAAATGTTCATCTTTATGTGCCATCGCTCTAAATGAATGCTTAGAGAAGTTAAAGAGATACTGTGGTCTTTCTGTCAGTATTCTTAAGTCTAAAATTTATTTTAGTCTTCATGCTAAATATACACATGAGATTGCATCAGCATTGGGTTTTCGGGTTGATCATCTTCCTGTTAGATATTTGGGAGTTCCCTTATCTTCAAACTACATACATTATAGTGAGTGCCAATCATTGCTTCAAAAAATTCAATCAAAGCTTCAATCATGGGATGCCATATTTCTAAGCTATGCTGGACGCGCTGAACTGATACAATCTGTCATAAATCCTACTATCTTATACTGGTTATTTGTCTACCAACTTCCAGACTTTATCATTTCAAAGCTTTATTCTATGTGCGCGGATTTTTTTTGGGGTGTTCTTCACATAAAGTTAGTTGGGAAAAGTTATGTTTTCCAAAATTCGAAGGAGGTATTGGGATGAAATCTCTATATGATTTAAAGAAAGCCTCATGTATTAAGCTTATGTGGAAGTTTTTGTATGGGTCTTCATTATGGAGTCAATGGATGAATAGTAGGTATTATAATGGAAAATTGTTTTGGAGTATGCATTGTGATAATAATGCTTCTTGCACATGGAAATCTATTTTGAAGTTGAGAACACATGGTGAACAATTATTTCGAAAAGTGATTGTTGATGGTAACAACACTAATCTTTGGTTTGAGCCATGGATAAATTCGAAATGTTTGGTTGACATCTTAGGTTTTTCAAGATTTCATAATATAGGAAGGCATAATGATTGTGTTTCTTCCTTAATATTTGATGGAAAAATCAATGGATCTCTCCATGCAGCTACAAGAGAAATCAGAAATGAGGTTGAATCTATAATTATTGATCTCCAAGCTGATCATGACTTTTATGAATGGAAGGATGGTGGTGTTTTTTTCCTTTCACAAAGCCTGGAATCATGTGAGAAAGAGACAACAAGGTAAACTTTGTTTCAAAGTTATTTGGCATTCAAAAAATGTGAAAAGAATGGCTCTCATCTCTTATCTAGCTGTTTTAAATAAGTTGTCTACTAGAGATAAATTAATTCGATTTGGTTTAACCAATGAGAAGACATGTGTGCTTTGTCAAGTTGAGGATGACTCGGTTGATCACCTGTTTTTTGGCTGTGTATATTCAAGTTACATCTGGTTGTTGTTACTCTTGAAACTTGGATTATCTATCAACATTATTGGTCCTTTAGAGTTTGAAGCAGAAAAGATTTTGCATGTTTTTAAAGATAATGATCAGACCCTTGATCTGGCATGTGCTATTTTCACCACTACTGTGTATCATCTATGGCAAAATAGAAATTTAAGAATTTTCAGTAACAAGAAATTGCCTAAGGAAATTCGGTTAAAACTTATTGAACGAGATGTTAAATGGTCAGTGAAGAATAATGGGAATTCCTTCAGTAGCTCGCAAAGGAAGATTGATTTAATGTTGAGATGGGGTATTGATTTGCATGATACAGGTTGATGTTTTTGATGTATATGAGGTGTGTTTGTGATGAGCGTGATGTGGTGGTGATATGTTTTGTGTTTGTATTGTCAATATATGGAGTTTATATCTGCTCTTTTCCCTTATGTGGTACCCATCTAGGTTTGGGGGACATAAGGTTTTGATGAAGCATATAAATAAAGTATATGGTTGGTATAGCAATAAAGAATACCAATTTTCAATATATATATATATATATATATATATATATATATATATATATAGCTAGCGTTCGGTTACACCCCAAATGCCCCCTGATTTCCACCACCCGTTTATATTAAAGAATGTGAGTGGGAAGTGAGAGAGTGGGTGGAAGGAGAGAGAAGGAAAAATACTTGGTGGAGATCGAGAGACATTTGTGGTGCTGCACTGTTTAGGGTGCGCTCTCTCTCTCTCTCTCTCTGTATATATATATATATATATATATATATATATATATATATATATATATATATAATATTTCATACATGAAAAACTAAACATATAAATATTTATAATAAAGATTAACGTAGCAAATCAAAACAATACATACTAAAAATAGAAACGTATGAACATCGATAGGCGGTACATTAATGCAAGCATGACCGATTTGAAGGAGAAAGCGTGCGACATCATGTACAACCTCAAAAACATCTTACAACATCTGTCAAGAAGAAGCACAAATAAACGTATTTTAGTCAACATATACAAATGTGTATAAGTACTATCAACATGTATAAGCACTCTCACCAAATACAAGTGTAATCACATACAAGACTAAAACAGTACAAGACATTAAAAGGCAAATTCTTTAAGACTTAAAAGCATAAATTACAATTTCAAAAGACAATTTCTAGGTAGAACCAGTTGTATCTAATGGTCGAAAGCGCCAAAATGGAACATATGTATGTTCAATTAGATGAAAACCTACTAGCCGATACAAATTTTGGGAAATACAAACAGAACTGTTTAGATTTCCGAAACATCAATGGACATGCTATCAAGGGTAGTGGTACGTTAGGTAGCCAAGATGCTTTTGCATAGCCCCAAAATTCCTACTGCAAAAAATGGGCATGCCATTTACTTTCCCAAGTTCACTACTTTGTTTTCTAAATTTTATACTTGAGTTCATAGTACGTATATACCTAATTAATTTTAATAAAACGCAGTTAAATTATATTAACTATGTTAACATGGTTATTTTTTATTGACATTAACTTATAAAAGCTTAGTTATTTTTAAAATTTTAATTGATTTTCATAAAAGTCGATTGAAGTACATGGAAAATTAGTAATTTCTATAAATTTGGTTAATTTACATAAAATTTTGTTACTTTTTATAAGCTAGGTTAATTTCTATAAAATTCAATTATTTTAGTTACATGTATATAATATTTTCTAAAACTTCATTTTTTAGCTAAAATTTTATAAAACTAAGTTAACTTCGTTACTTTAACCAACTTGATAAAATTCATTATTTTAATAACTTGATAAACTTACTTAATTCTTATACAGTTGATCATTAATTATAAGACTTAGTTAAATTTAGCAACTTGATAAAATCTAATTAATTTTTATAAAAGTTAGTTAATTTTTATAAATTTGATTAATTTTTGAAAATAAAAATGTTAACTTAGTCGGCTTTTATGTAATTCGAATATTTTTATAAAACTTAGTTAATTTTTATAAGCTTAATGTTCAACAGGGCAATGATAGCTTAAGATCAACCAGATGTATCTACCTTATAATAAGCAAATTAACTTGCATGTATGAAGCTAGGATTCACCGTAGTGCTAGCAAGGCAGTAGCTGCCTATTTACAAGGACAAGCTCTGAAATATCAAAACAAGTGCATGTCTAGCAAATAAGTGGAGCTGAGCGCTCCGTAGAGTGTGCTGGGCTGCTTCGTTAGCTTCATCCGACGAACGTAATTCCTTGTTCCTAGCTAAAATATTACACACAAACTAGCATATAATACCTTCGGGGAAACACATTTCAACCAAGTTTTTGCCTGCATATTAAGTGAATCTAGGAGAAGCAATTTTAGCAGTTTAAGTGTTTTGCCTTCAAGAGGATTTAGGCTGTTAAAACCAACTAACAAAATTTGCACAGGCCTTTGTTTTGATAAATATGGGGCTTTATGGCAACAAATAGAGTTGACAGGCACGGCCAAATCAAAAGGAAAATTGAGCATGTGCAAAATGATGGTTAACAATTGTGGTATTTGTTTTGTACGCTTTTAACAATGGAATGTATTTTCGAGTACATAGCAGTAGCTAGTATATATACATGTCTTATGCAAGTAAAATGAGTTAATATAACAAAGTACCATAAAAAAAAGACATACTCATGTTTAACAGGACATGTTAACATTTTGTTTAGAGCTTGTATGCAGTACATAGTGCATGAAAGTGTTAAAAAAAAGGAGGGAGGGGGAAGGGGGGTGTTGGAGTATGTCATACTATATGTTAGATTGAAGAGGATGAAGATAGCTTCGAGTTAGAGGTGACTGTTTGCAAATCATAGCTTATTGAGGAGATTGTGTTATGGTGTAGTGAGGTGAAGCTGAGAGCTTCAACACAGACGTCTGTCGCTCCTTGGACAGACGTCTGTGACTACAAGAAAAAATTTCCCGAGGGTCTCAACAGACGTCTGACCAAAGGGGGACAGACGTCTGTTGTCAGGAAATGTTTTTTCCGAGAGCTCAAACAGACGTCTGTCATATGGAGACAGACGTCTGAGCTGAGTGCAGGAGCACAAGGAATTCTCAGGATGGGACAAACGTCTGTCAGGCCTAACGACAGACGTCTGAGGCGGCTAATGGGCTATTTCGAGTTGAAAACTTGACAAGATGTTTTGTGAAGCTTTGGGGGCAATTTGGGTAATTGGCCTATCCCTATATAAGCTATTTTATGAGGTGTTAGTGGGAGAGCTTGGATACTTGATTTGGCATTAAGGGTTTATTCTCAAGGAAGAATTAGGGTTTATAACCTAATTCAAATTCTTCAATTCTATTCTTCTCAAACTCTTTTCTATATTGAAATATAGTGATTATTAGATTAATCTCTTGTATTCCTTTCATCGTGGTAATAAAATACTCTCTCCAAGGTGGATGTACACTAACAAGATGTTAGTGCAACGACATCATCTTGAAAGAAGAGCTTGTAATGATAGAAGTGTGGAGTATGGGTTGGCTCCATCCATCCTTCAATATATCCTGATAAATTGCAACGTTTTGGCTACTGATGTTTGGCATGCCAAACTTTTGCTATAAACTGCATTTCCTGCGGCTGAAAAGGATATACACCCGTAAAGAAAAGAGAACATATTAATAACTGTGCCATTCATACCTTGCAAGTGTTAATAACACATAATCATCCCGTTATTTTGATTCGAATATGAATGTACATTGGTGCATAATACCAGTCAAAATATAATTCACTGAACCAGATAATGTAGGAATCATGATTTTCTTGCAATGAAACATATTCAATACATCAACTTTTATACTTAAAAACAGGCTTGATTTCTAGAAAACGCATTCCGGTTTAATTAGGGCATTTTATTCATATAAAACTATATAAGAATTAAGGTTCAAATCGTCAGTTGTTAAATGGAAAAATAACAAGAACGCTAAATAAATAAAACATGCAATATTATTTTTCTCTAGGAAGCAACAATCAAAGTAGAATTAAGTGATGCCTAAGAAAGATGAAAACCATCTGTATCCAGAACCAACAATATATTGCTGCCGAAATGTTATTCAATCTCAACCCCAAACCAAAAAAAACCACTTTATTATCCTCAAATCTGGTGTTCAAGTACAATAACTACCATGCATAGTTTTTAAAACCGGACCGTGAGTCAAACTGTGAGGACTTAGGGTCCAAGGTTTTGAAGGTCTGACCGGTCGAACCGTCGAGAGCCGCACATGCTTGTTAACAGTGAAAATATGAATAATCAAGTTTTATGTGTATTCAAACAAATGAATAATAAAGTTTGAAAATAATCCATTTATAAGCTAAAATCAATAAATTGCATGATATAATAAAATAGCATGGACATAAGCAAACACACATGTTTTTTTAGAACGAAATGGTAAAGTTTATGTTTAAATGTCTGAACAGTTATGATTTTTTGAAATATTTTAGTTGATATTTTCAAAACAATATAAAAGATGAAATTATCAGAAAGAATTACACAATAAGAAGTAGAGAAAAACAATAAACTGTGGTTTAACCCTGTAAAATTGAAAGTTGGACCGCTGGTTTGAAGGTCCGACCAGGATTCATGCATGAATGAGGTCTAATTAAGTTCCGCGCCGTGATGGTCTAAGGTTCAGGGTTATTCGAGGTCGGACCGCGGCAGGGTCGGGTTTTAAAAATACTGCTATCATGTCAGGCAAAGTTAACCAAACCAAACAAAATTCAATTTGTTATAAGCATATAAGAGCACGACATATTGTTTTTTTTTCTACAACTGGCTAGAAATTCTGACTTACTTAAACTTCTTCGATAATGGTCAAAAGACCTAACAAGAACATGACAATATCAATTAACTGGAAACTAGCTTTTTTTGGGAATGTAGCTTCTAACAGAGGAGAAGACTTCCATGTTACACATCAGGGAAAAATATTAGAAAAAGCATAAATACATGCCCATAAATTATAAAATGACTTATTTATAAAACTAATTACAAAAGCTGGCTCATTTTGAAAACCATTCTTGAAAACAATCCTTTTTCCATTGGCATTGTCAAAATGGATCGTAGAACACTTACAAATCTTCTCTGGTATCATATAACCCCTATTTTAATATGAAATAAATCACTACCCATATATATTCGGCAACACCAAATGCCACATCATTAATAGGTTTATAACCGATCATTTATACCAAAACCAATAAACCTGAAATTGCATCCGAACATAACGAGTGACATTGAGATCAAGGTTTGAAATTCCGGCTTTCGCTTCTGTTCCGGTCATGCTTAAAATTTGAAATTTTGGTCTCATTCCGAAAATTTTGGAATTTCCAGTTTAATTCCGATTTGATGATTCCGGTGCTTTTTTTTAATTAATACATAATAAATATGCAGTACTACGTTTTCGTTTTGGGCATTTTCTTATGGTCTGCATAGCTAAGGCATGACAATTAGATTAAGAAAATGGGAAAAGAGCTAAAATTCCACATTTTACACGGTGTACTGTCTTTTTTTTTACAGTTCAGTGATAAAAGCAAGCCATTCAACATTACAAGTTTATCTTGTATTTGGGACCGCAACGACAGAAACATAAGTAGAAAAAACAACACTCAAACTGGGATTTTACAGTGTATTGCAAATAGTAAACAAAATACAGCTGTTTTCATCTTCTCCTTTTTTTATTACAAAATATCTTGTCACCACGTTAAGCTTTATTTTATTACAAAATGCAGCTGTTTTAATCTTCTTCTTTTTTGACCACACAACACTTGTTCGTATGTATCTTCTTGTCTTTTTAAGAGCAACTCCAGTAGTTGCTTATTGTTCTAGAATTTGAGGCTAAAAGCTTCCCTAACAAAGGAAATGACGTTGAATATTACAAGTAATATTCAAGGGCCAATCCTGAATTCGAAATTGACCCCGAACGCTGAATATATCGGCGCTCTACGAAATGCACCGATTTTTTCGGCGTGCACCGAATTAATCGACACTGTACATAAAGCGCCGATAAATTCGGCGTTATCCCTTCTCACTCTAAAACACAAAAATAATGGTTGTTTTTACGATTCGAACGGTTATACAACGATCATATTTTAGTCCAACGAATATAAACTGTTCATATTTTAGTATAGCGTCTATAAAACGGTCAAAATACAGTTACAAAAGCTATATTTACTTAGACTGGAACGGGTGTTGTTGACGTCAAAAGTTGGTCTTATGACGATCAGCCCCAACGTGTGTTGAGTACACACGAAAAACTATCACAGAGATGCAAGAAAAAGTAAATGAACAAGAGAACACAATATTTTATAGTGTTTCGGCTTATATCAGTGCCTACATCGACTTGTAATCTTTGTTTATACTGTCGATTACAGAGTATAGTGATTTTTCAGTGGAAGAAAGTAGAGAAAAGAACGGTTTAAACATAAAATCCTTGCGTTAAATCTAGATAACACAGCTTAGTATTTCTGGTAAGCCGATTAGTAAACTTTGAGTGACATATTTCTGATGATTTCTACGTCGGGGAAGAGTTGTATATATAGGCGAGCTAGCGGGCCAGACCTGCATGTGGCGTGACATACATTTTCTAGGGCTTTTACACGTGGAGCTCGATCCGACTGAGAAGTTGTAGGCGGTGGGACCTAGTACTTCTCATGAATAATTCTTCCTCGAAATTGGCGAGCTTGCGTAGCATCAAGTATATGGCGTGTGAAAAGGAATATTGGTCAAACTTATCCGCTGCTTCGGCCATAGGACTAGAGCTTCGTTTGATAGCGCATAACTTGTTTTGATCCGATACTGTATGAAATAATTTTACTGGATACTTCAGCTCCGTGATTTCTACTCACTACAACAAAACAGTCCTTTTACAATAGGCAAAAACCGTTGTAATATGCATTTCACAACGGGCGCCTGCCCGTCTGAATATGCGTTGTTGTAATAGCCTCTAACTGTTTGACAACGGGCATTGACTGTTGTAAAGGATCGTTGTAATAACTTGCTCTGTCACGTGCAATGAATCTATGACAATGGTTATAAACCCGTTGTAATAGCAATTAAATTACAAGCGGTTTTTGCCCGTTGTAATACAGTGTATTACAACGGTCGGTGACCGTTGTAATATACTACTATACTACTTTGTAAACCTGCTTTACAACAGGCCATCGACCATACACAATAACTATTCAAATCAAATAAATATTTTATTATACTTTTAAATAGTACAAAGTTCTGTTTATCTTTGTTACACTAACTATACAAAATGTTCATTTGTACAAGTATTGCCGCACTACATACACTCCATTACACTCACTCTCAATGTCTTCATCTTTAGTGATTGACCCAAAACCAATTTGCTAAGCCTATGAAGCTCTTCAAATTTGTACTCAAACCAAAAAACAAGTAGCTAGAAATGAATGTAGTGCATAGTTAATGTAAGCATAATCAATATAAACATTTTGATGCACGCCGAGTTGGCAGTTTTATAAAAGAAACACAGTTCTAAGGCTATATGTCATCATGAGTGAGCAAAAATTCAGTCAGGTGGGTTACCTTAGTGAGCCACTGTCAACAAAAACACAGTGAAGTTGTCCTCCAATTGCCTTATGAACAAGCGTAGCTGCAACAGCAGAATCTACTCCTGGTAGTGCACAAATGACGTGATCATCAGGCCCCACCAACTTATCAATGGCCGTAGTCTCTTCATCAAGAACATCTTGCATTTTCACATCAGCATACTGCATACACATCAACCAAAAAAATCTCTCAAATACTCCAATCCTCCAATTGAATGCGTTGCCTAAAGTAATATGTGTACAAAAGAAAAAATGCCAGGCCAATTATTTTCAACAGCTAAACAAAAATTAAAGAAAAAATTCATATAATTATAATCATTTACAAAACCATAAAGATAATGTTAAAGACCTGGCCAAAAAAATACTTAAGTAAATGAAGAAAGACACAAAACATCACATACCCAATGCTTGAAGTGCAATGCCAACAGCAGACCGCAGTTTGAGTAAATTGACCGATACTTCAATAACTAACACACTTGTTTTCTGCTGCCCTATAAGCAACAAATGTAACGAAGAAATTAGATAATATATGTAAAGAGAGAAACGGATTTACATCATCCATCAAAAATTAAAAATTAAACTAATGTTAAGTGAAGTACTAATTGACCATCTGGATTCATCGGAGTCGATCTAATTGCTGTACAAATTGCACAGCCATCATTTTATAAAACAAGTTTGAGATATATGTGCACGACTAATTGGAATGTGGTTAGTAAAGTAATATGATTATGGCTAATGTGAATAAGCAAATACGAAAATGCATCTAAAGTATCTAAAAAAATATGTATAACTTTCATAAAATATTTTCTGTACACTTTTAGCCTTATTTTTCATGGTAAATATAAGATAGTGCTAAATGCACCAGAGCTTCCACTAGAATGTACTAGTTAAAAATTTTGGTGCTTCATTATACTCAGTTCGACAGGTGGTACACTGTTAGCCAGCAGCATATTATCAATCGAATTTGATAAAATTAAATATCATTTTTGTTTTTCTAACTTGATACTATATTGATTTGAAAAACATACCGTCAAGTGGGAAAAGATGATTTTATTTTAATCAGCAATGACCGAAGGAAGATAAATCAAAATTCAAATTTTCTACACAAACTAATAACTCTGCTATATTGAACCAGAAACCACCACTATGCTAAATAACTTAAGCGTTTGATGAAAGCTACACTCTGACAAGAAAAGCTTAATCCGTTGCCTACTCAGAAGATCGACTGAATACATAATCAAACGAAACTCAATTTAAAGCACGTTTAATTCATACCTATATCTGCTGTCGCCTGAGATGACTTTGCCTTCTTTAATTTGGAAGCTGCTACCTTCACCCTCGGAGCCATGGTTACCTACAGACTGAATTGTAGAATGTCTTGGTTATAGGATGTGATTCAAAAGACGAATTGAGTATTTGCTGTGATTGGGGAATTTTTTTAAAATGAGTTAAAAAATTATCAAAGAAGGAATTATTATTGTTAATCATTAATCCATAAAATAGTTAACTCGTCTTCAAAAATACACTGCTTATTTCTTTCTTCCCAGCTTGATAATTATATTTCTTATTTTGAAACTCCATCAAAATATAAAATCTTACTAACCTTCCCGAAACCATGATTAGAAATTTGTGCGGAAGAAAGAGCATAATATTTATATCATCATATGCTACTGCAGATTTAGAAGATGACTGAGGAAATAATAATTTATGTATGTTCTCCTACATTATCTTATGTTTTAACCATGTTTTCACAAAATCAGGGTTTAAGTTTGAAGATGAAGAGAAATCAAATTGATTTCAAAGGCCAAATGCATGTGAAGAAAACATGATTATAGAAATGATAGTTTAGTTATTTTGCTTTGTTCCCATAGGAAAAAAATCAAATATCTAATTCTTGCCCAACAAAAAAATTATAATTATTGCACCATTCAATCTTTAGAAATTTCCATACTGTAATTAACTTTTTTTTAAACACATCTTCAAAATTATAACTAACCTCCCATTGTACCATTTTCTTAAACTAACATGACTGGCACTGGTGTAATGTGATGTATGAAAAATGTACTGATCAGTTACAGATGAGATATGCAAATGCAGCGCCAGTGCATGAACTATTACACCGAGATGTTCAATTTCAAGAAACTAGACTTACCAAAGACTTAGCCAGATGAACTGATATGAAGAAAAATACTGCCTGACATAGTGGTTTTCATATGAACAAGTGAACAACACTTCTCCAGATGGTTGCTTATGCTTTCTAATTGTGTAACTTTGCTAATGGTCCCACTCGGCATTTTATTTTCTCTGAAGCAAAAATGTGTGTGCATTATTCATGAATACAAGTTCCAGCTAAATAGACTAAATTTTCTCAAATTGAGCAGCATGTCATGTTTTCTTGAATTGAACAGCAGCATGTTTATAGTTTTAAAAGAACTAAGCAACAAGTATACATTTTACTGCCCTATTTGTTTATATTGTTTTAACATCAAATAAGCAAACAATTATAAAGTATGAAATTGAAATTTTTAAATGAAAATGAACATAAATGATAAAGTATGGCATAACCAACAACAAATTTAACAACTCAAAACAACAACAAATAAAAATTAAATGGGATAGTAACAAATTCAACTATTTAGGATAAAAACATGAATGACAATTTCATAGCAGTTTAATTTGCAGTAGCCACATAATTTGCAGTCGCAACATGAATGACACCAACATGAATGACAGCAGCAAATTCAGCAAATTCGACTATTCAACTATTTTAATTTATTTCGCATATACTTCAACATGAATGACAACAATTCAACATAAATGATATTAGACACAGAAGTGACAAAACAGTCCAAAGTTGGCACATGAAAAGATTGAAAATGTAATACAAATACCATCAAATGAAAGGATAAAAGATCAGTTTCGTACCTCGCTCAAGTATACTGCAAGCAATAGGGAAAATGCGAAAAAATGAGAAGAAGGATGTAACAACCCGTATTTTCAATAATCTGTTATAACGTAAATTGAGGCAGAACTTAATTCTAAAATGGGAATCAAGGGAAACGGGCTACGCCATTGCGTTCGTCTCGGAAAAATACGCAAAATAGAGTCCGAGTTTTCGAAAATCGGAGTCCGTATGACCCAGTTAAGGCCCATGGAAGTTTTCAGAGATTTCCATAATTAAAACAAATTTAAATTCAAATTAAAAACAAGGATTTGGGCCAGCTGGGCCAAGGCGGGAAAAATCCCGCCAGGACCCGCATGTCGACAGGCATGTCGACAGGGTGCCCAGGGAGTCGACAGCCCTGTCGACAGCCCTCTCGACAGGGGGTGCCCAGGCAGTCTAGCCTGGTGCACCATTTCTGATTTGGGCTTGATTGGGTGGCTTGGTTCTAGAGAGTTCCGAGATCTGACGGGCCAAAACTATCCTAGGGTTAATCCTAGGGCTAAAAACACTCTAATCTTCTATAAATATACCCCTAATCCTACCCTAAAGCCTCATTAATCATCCTAGTAACTAAACTATGCCAAAATCAAAACTCTCATGGCCTCCACCCTCTTCATACAATTCCTAAATTGATTTCCAAGTAATTTTCCATGCATACAAGTATATTTAGGCTTGTATGATCCTCCTTAGCTTGCATTAAAGGCTTGTTTCTCTATTTGGCATCATAAAGGAGGAGTCTTGATCAAGTTTGCTTGCATTTGGGGGTTTTAATTAGTTGCATAAGGGGTTTCTTGCATTTGTTATACTCATTTGAGTCCGCATAAGCATTGTAAGCCCTCTTACCTTCACTTTACAAACTCTAAAGTTAATATGTGGTGAAAGTTGAGTTTTATGTGAGTTTAGTTGATTATGCATGCTTATGCGAACTCACTATACCATGTTTTACATGTTTCATAAGTTATGCATGCATATGCGAGTTTACTATGCCATGTTCTACATGTTTAATGGATTATGCATGTTTATGCAAGTGTACTAAGCCATGATTTGCAAGTTAATTGAGTTATGCATGGGTACTAAGCCATGATTTGCAAGTTTAACAAGTTATGCATGTTTATGCAAATTTAAAATGACAAGTTGAGCATGTTTTGACAAGTTGTGCATGTTTTGACAAGTTGTGCATGTTTTGACAAGTTATGCATGTTTATGCAAGTTTAAAATGACAAGTTGAACATGTTTTGACAAGTTGTGCATGTTTTGACAAGTTGTGCATGTTTTGACAAGTTGTGCATGTTTTGACAAGTTGTGCATGTTTATGCAAGTTTAAAATGACAAGTTGTGCATGTTTGACAAGTATGCATGATTAAGGTACTATGCAAGTTCACTATGCTAAGTTGTGCGAGTCTAACATGTTATGCATGATTGTTGTGCAAGTTTATCATGTATGTTGTGCCAAGTTCCCTCTTCCTATCCTTTTATGCGTTACTACGAATATGTAAGCGATAGAATGACGTTGGGGGTTTTGGGTAAACTTAAAATACATGAAAAATATAAGATTGGGAATTTACCTATTAAGTTAGGTCTACCCCTTGGGAATTTACCTATTAAGTTAGGTCTACCCAAGTAATTGTTTGACTTGTGATTATGTTTTGAAATGAAGTGGACATGACACTTAGAAAACATAAGTGTGGCCAACTCGAGGTTGGGTTGAGTTTGTAGCGTAATTCTACCCGGAACCGTCCGGCTTAACTAGTGGCTACAAACAATAGGACCCAATGTGGGAAGTTGGTCATGTGGTGCCAAAAACCCGAGGTTAGACTAAGTTGTGGTGTAAACCTACCCGGACCCGCCCGGCTTAACTAGTAACCGCAACAAAGTCTAATGTGAGAGGTTAAGGTGCATTAAAGTAATTAATGCCTCATGATTAGGGTTAAGTCAGGGTCCACTAATACTTAACCAATTTGGGGATTCGAGGGATTAGAATGTGGTTAAGTTGTGAACCGTTGGTTACACTTAACTAGTTTAATCCATTTGGGAGTTCAAGGGATTAGAATGGGGTTAAGCCACACTTAACCAGTTTAATCCAGGATTAGTGAAGGGTTAAATCACACTTAACCCTCTTGGGGAAACCCTAGCAACGTGGTCTGTTCTAACAGTAATCCCAGTTTGGTATCATTCACAACCCTAGAAGCTAGGCTAGGGCGGGGCACGATTACTGGAGGATGTAAGCGACCAAAGGGCGATGGCCGAGTGGTACAGCGGTGCGGGTCCGGCGGGCTACAGACGTGCACGTAGTCCGATGTTGGACAAACTCGAGGCACGGGTACCAGTAGATTAGAGCTGTGCATTATTGCTTAAGTGTCTGGGGTTGACATCCGAGGGCTTGATACACCCAAAGGGGGGGACCCAGCACAGTCTAACTACAACCATACGTGGGCCATATGGACACCAACACTTGACGTGTTAGGTTTATAGGGAGCCGATCGACTAGACCGTTGGGCTGGACCTTGTATTAAGGTCACCTCATGTTATTGGGCCAAAGCTCGGGCCAAGGGATCAATATCCGTCATGTTGGGTTGCTAGTACACCGTGGTGCAAAAACCTGACCATGTTTATGCGATGACACCTCTATCTAGCTTGTAGTTAATTTACCATGCCAGTATGTTGTTATCTATGAACATCTCAGTTTCCATCATGATGTTAACTTTATTAGTTTATAGACTGATCGTAGCAGGGCTTACTCAGTCTTTTTGACTGACCCGTTTTGTTTCGCCTCTTTTCTTCCGTTTCCCCCCCCCCCCCCAGGTTCTCAGGGAGGGAACACAGGAGTCTAGCTTGGATCTTAGCCGCTTTCTTGGTTAGCTCATGTATGCTTTGGACTCGAGCTCGCTATGGTTTCTTCCACCTTGGGGATAGCTACTTTTATGTTTTCTTTTTCAGTATCAGCTGATGTTATTTTATGTACTAGACTTGTTTACTTGGGAAATTGACATTATGATGTAGCAGACTTGTTTTTGAAATAGTTTAAAAGTCTTCCGCTGTTTATTTTACTTACTCTGTTTATTTACATATATATATATGTCATGTCCTGCCTTGCTATATCATTATGCATGTTTACCAATAATGCCCCTCCAAAGCTAGTGCATTCCTTTGCGAGTGACCCTGGCGGAGGTGGGGTGTTACATTTGGTATCAGAGCATATGGTGTACGAGAAGGGATAAAAAGGTTTTAAAAACTTTTGAAAAACTATTTTCAAAACCAAGTATAAAGTATTTTCCAAAGAGAAGTCTAGTTGTTTTAAGAGGCTATTCCCCAAAAGCCATCAGCACTATCCTTTGACTCCTCGTTTAAACTCTTTTCTTTTCGTTTCCAGCATGTCTGATAATCTCATCTTGCCCGAAGGAGTAACGATACCCGATTGGTTTCGTCGGTACTTGGAAGTCACGGCACCGGTCCCGGGTGTCCCTAATGTTGTCTTCCCAGTCGAGGCCGCTGTTCCTCCTCCTCCTCCCGTAGCTGATGTCCCTCTTCCTCCTTCCCCTCAGCATCCTCAAACTGACTTCGCAGAGATTTGCCAAGATTTTAAGGCGATGGGTTGCAAGAATTTTAATGGAACAGAGACTTTTGTAGAAGCAGGGAATTGGTTGAAAGAGACCGAAGATCTTTTAGCCACCTTTGATATAGGTGACCGCAGGAAGGTTTTATTAGCAGTATGGTTGCTAAAGGAAGAAGCTGCACGTTGGTGGGTAGTCACCACCACAACCAGGCCAATTGAGACTTGGGATGACTTTAGAGGAAGGTTTGGACTGAGATTCTTATCACTGAAGCAAGGGGACACGACTATTAGGGAATACATAGATAAGTTTAATCAACTGACTCGTGTCGATTTAGACTTGGTTAATACAGCTCAGAAGAAGGCCCTACACTTTGCTCTAGGATTAAACGAGCCATTACATGGTTTGGCCATGTCTCATATACCCTTGGGGGCGACTTTCGAGAGTTTAGTGAATTTGGCCCTACTTCAAGAAGAAGATAACAATGACAAGAAAGAGGTCAAGGCGAATGAGTCTCAAGACAAGAGAGTAAATTCCGGGAAACGAGGCAAGAATAACCACTACCGCAAGAACAAGCCAAGAGGGAATAGGAAGTGCAACTTCTGTGGTAAAGTTGGACATATAGCCAAGGAATGTAGGAAGAAGGAAAAGAGAAAGCGGGGCGAATGCTTCATTTGTGGTGAGTTTGGACATTTCAGCAAGGATTGCCCGAGGAAACAAGGGCAAGGCCAGACTCAGTGTGCAAGACTATCTGGAGGGCGAGTTCATCCCCTCAGCACCAGCTCATGATAGAGGTAGTGTTTCTGTTGAAAATCTTGTTTACATTTTCTGATTTTCCCTGCTCGAACTTTGTTTGATTCTGGTACATCGCATAGTTTTATTTCATCTAATCCAGTTGAAAGTTTTGCACCAAAGTACTAGTGTAGTTGATGATCCCGTATGTGTTTCAAATCCAATTGGGGGTTCTGCCCGTTTGTCTATGGCCTGAGTGGATTTGAAAATTTCTATCTTAAGTATAGAATTCTCGTGGGATGTTTTATTCTCAGTTTCAGGGGATATGGGTTGGTTTTGGGCATGGAATGGTCGTCCGGTTTTGGAGCCATTCTGGGTTTTTGTAGATAGGGGTGTGAGGCTCATGATCCGCCTCGGTAATACCCTAGAAATTTCTAGCAACCCTAGGGGTCCCGTCATGTTATGTTATCTTGAATCCCTCAACTCGTCTATCGATAGTTTGCAATCTGTGAGGGAGGTCCGAGAATATCCTGATATCTGGGGTGGAGTGAAGGGGTTACCCCTGGACGTGGGATAGATTTCCGCATTATCTGGTTGGTAATACCAAGCCAGTTTCGTGGCCGGTTAGGCACATGACCTCACGAGGTGAGAATTAAGAAAGCAAGTCAAGGAGTTGCTTGGGAAGAACTTCCTGAGACGAAGCATTTTCGAGTAGGGTGCTCCAGAAGTATTCGCTACTGATGTGGACGGTTTGCTTCGCTTATGTGTTGATTATCGTGAGAAGAATAGATAACCGTTACCAAGGATCAATGATTTGTTTGATCAGCTTGTAGGAGCGTCTATTTTATTTTGATCAAGCTACCGGATTCCATCAGCTTAGGATGGCTGGGGACTCTAGATGGGTTTTGGAATGGCTAGTCATGCTATTTGGTTTGACTAATGCACCCGCATATTACGTGAACCTGATGGGTAGGGTGTTAGGGAGTCCTTAAACAAGTTTGTCATGGTCGTCGTAGACGATATTTTGATCTCCTCAAAAAAAAAACAAGGAAGAGCATGTTAGGCATCTCAAGGAGGAGATGGATACGTTTAGAGCCCCCAGTTGAAGGTCAAGTTCTCCAAATGTCACTTTGGAGGAAAGAAATTGGATTTCTTGGGCACATAGTTCCTAAGAAAGGCTTAGTGGTGGGTTCCGCTAAAGTGGGTGCGGTTTAAGACCGGAAAACTCTGAGGAGGGCAATTGAAGTAAGAAGCTTCCTCCGTTTGGCTAGTTAGTTGGCATTCCCGGGGCTTAGACTTACTCTTCTGGATCAAGAAGGGGGTTTCACGGGAAGAAGACCCGCAGTTAGTCAAGAACATGGACCAGTTGATTCGAGGCGAGATGTTAAGTCACCTCGCTAGGTATATTATAGATGACAAGGGATGACTAAGGCGCGATGAGAGATTATGTGTTCCTCGAGTGAAAGACTTGGTAAAGAAGGTTCTTGAAGATGCGCATCACTCGAGGAGGTGGCCGAGTTGGTTTCAGGATACATGTTGTGCCACCAGGTTGAGGCCAAGTCATAGAAGCCCAGTGGGCCATTACCTCCATTGGAAGTTTCGCAAGGGAAGTGCGAAAACATCTCAATAGATCATGTGGATAGACTACCTAGATCAAAGAAAGGGAATACGGGTATGTGGGTCATAATAGGTAGACTCACGAAGAATGCTCATTTCAGTCCGGTAAAGAGCGAGAGGACTGCATCATGGTTAGCAACGGTTTACCCACAAGAAGTTGGCCAGTTTTGAAGGAGCCTACAGGAAGCCATGGGTAGGCAATTGAATCTAGGTATGGCCTATCACTCATAGGCAGATGGTTCATTTCGATTTAAGCACGAGTTATAGAAAATCACGTTTATAAGGACAACTAGCAACGTGGATTGGTATTTTCAAGGAAAGTTCTGCTGCGTGAAATACTTTATAGTAAGTAGGCGAGATCCAGGATTCACTAGTGAATTTTGGAGAGCTTGCATAAAATCATGAGGTTATAGTATGTTTAAGCCAAGTATACAGAAAGAAGAATAAGTGGAAGAGAACGATAAGGGGCGACAATGAAATGAGTTCCAACTCGAATTTGGGAAATAGGAGTTAGGAAGCCAAGGAATCATGAAGTGAAAGATAGTCAAAGCATAGTGGAGTTAAGCTCAAGGAAACGTGACTAAGAAGAGTGAAGACTAGATACACGCATCATATCTCTTTGTAAGAGTGCATCCTTGATCCTTGTTTTCCTGTGGAGCTTGCTTGCAAGTTATCTTTTGTATATATATATCCTCTCGGTCCCATTCTCGATCTTATTTCTGTTGTAAACTCCATAAGGGGGTTAAGACTCATCGGTTAGTACTATATGTCAAAGTTTGAATGGATTCCTTGTAATCCAAAAAGGAGTTTATCTAGTTTATCGTGTCTATCTTGTCATGAGAACCTTAGGTAGAAACCCTTTTGGTTGAAACATGTGTTTGAAACATGTTATGCTTGATGGTTGCAAGTGGCTGCAAGTGTTTGCAAGTGGTTGCTCGTGGATGCATTATACACGATTAGGCACTAGATCGGCTCACACACTCTTCATATTGCATATGCATGAGTGTTTATGCTTATTCATGGATGGAAATTGTGTGTTATCACATGGACGTTGCATATGGGTGAAAGTTATGTGCACTCATATAGATATTATGAATTACGTTAGGAATTTGCATACATATGGATTCATTTCACTGACATACATGTGCATTAAGGAGGTTTACTGTATCAGTAACCGCCTGATCTTTGCATTAGATAAGTACATATACACACACTTTTGCATATGTTCATACCACATTTAGAATCTTTTAAGGACAATGATTGCTCGTGGATGATGCTTTGAGTAGATGGATGATTGGATGGTAGGATACGTTCTTCCTAATTTGAAGATTTCGGGGACGAAATCCTTTAAGGAGGGGAGAATGTAACAGCCCGTATTTTCAATAATCTGTTATAACGTAAATTGAGGCATAACTTAATTCTAAAATGGGAATCATGGGAAACGGGCTACGCCATTGCGTTCGTCTCGGAAAAATACGCAAAATAGAGTCCGAGTTTTCGAAAATCGGAGTCCGTATGACCCAGTTAAGGCCCATGGAAGTTTTCAGAGATTTCCATAATTAAAACAAATTTAAATTCAAATTAAAAACAAGGATTTGGGCCAGCTGGGCCAAGGCGGGAAAAATCCCGCCAGGACCCGCATGTCGACAGGCATGTCGACAGGGTGCCCAGGGAGTCGACAGCCCTGTCGACAGGGGGTGCCCAGGCAGTCTAGCCTGGTGCACCATTTCTGATTTGGGCTTGATTGGGTGGCTTGGTTCTAGAGAGTTCCGAGATCTGACGGGCCAAAACTATCCTAGGGTTAATCCTAGGGCTAAAAACACTCTAATCTTCTATAAATATACCCCTAATCCTACCCTAAAGCCTCATTAATCATCCTAGTAACTAAACTATGCCAAAATCAAAACTCTCATGGCCTCCACCCTCTTCATACAATTCCTAAATTGATTTCCAAGTAATTTTCCATGCATACAAGTATATTTAGGCTTGTATGATCCTCCTTAGCTTGCATTAAAGGCTTGTTTCTCTATTTGGCATCATAAAGGAGGAGTCTTGATCAAGTTTGCTTGCATTTGGGGGTTTTAATTAGTTGCATAAGGGGTTTCTTGCATTTGTTATACTCATTTGAGTCCGCATAAGCATTGTAAGCCCTCTTACCTTCACTTTACAAACTCTAAAGTTAATATGTGGTGAAAGTTGAGTTTTATGTGAGTTTAGTTGATTATGCATGCTTATGCGAACTCACTATACCATGTTTTACATGTTTCATAAGTTATGCATGCATATGCGAGTTTACTATGCCATGTTCTACATGTTTAATGGATTATGCATGTTTATGCAAGTGTACTAAGCCATGATTTGCAAGTTAATTGAGTTATGCATGGGTACTAAGCCATGATTTGCAAGTTTAACAAGTTATGCATGTTTATGCAAATTTAAAATGACAAGTTGAGCATGTTTTGACAAGTTGTGCATGTTTTGACAAGTTATGCATGTTTATGCAAGTTTAAAATGACAAGTTGAACATGTTTTGACAAGTTGTGCATGTTTTGACAAGTTGTGCATGTTTTGACAAGTTGTGCATGTTTATGCAAGTTTAAAATGACAAGTTGTGCATGTTTGACAAGTATGCATGATTAAGGTACTATGCAAGTTCACTATGCTAAGTTGTGCGAGTCTAACATGTTATGCATGATTGTTGTGCAAGTTTATCATGTATGTTGTGCCAAGTTCCCTCTTCCTATCCTTTTATGCGTTACTACGAATATGTAAGCGATAGAATGACGTTGGGGGTTTTGGGTAAACTTAAAATACATGAAAATATAAGATTGGGAATTTACCTATTAAGTTAGGTCTACCCCTTGGGAATTTACCTATTAAGTTAGGTCTACCCAAGTAATTGTTTGACTTGTGATTATGTTTTGAAATGAAGTGGACATGACACTTAGAAAACATAAGTGTGGCCAACTCGAGGTTGGGTTGAGTTTGTAGCGTAATTCTACCCGGAACCGACCGGCTTAACTAGTGGCTACAAACAATAGGACCCAATGTGGGAAGTTGGTCATGTGGTGCCAAAAACCCGAGGTTAGACTAAGTTGTGGTGTAAACCTACCCGGACCCGCCCGGCTTAACTAGTAACCGCAACAAAGTCTAATGTGAGAGGTTAAGGTGCATTAAAGTAATTAATGCCTCGTGATTAGGGTTAAGTCAGGGTCCACTAATACTTAACCAATTTGGGGATTCGAGGGATTAGAATGTGGTTAAGTTGTGAACCGTTGGTTACACTTAACTAGTTTAATCCATTTGGGAGTTCAAGGGATTAGAATGGGGTTAAGCCACACTTAACCAGTTTAATCCAGGATTAGTGAAGGGTTAAATCACACTTAACCCTCTTGGGGAAACCCTAGCAACGTGGTCTGTTCTAACAGTAATCCCAGTTTGGTATCATTCACAACCCTAGAAGCTAGGCTAGGGCGGGGCACGATTACTGGAGGATGTAAGCGACCAAAGGGCGATGGCCGAGTGGTACAGCGGTGCGGGTCCGGCGGGCTACAGACGTGCACGTAGTCCGATGTTGGACAAACTCGAGGCACGGGTACCAGTAGATTAGAGCTGTGCATTATTGCTTAAGTGTCTGGGGTTGACATCCGAGGGCTTGATACACCCAAAGGGGGGGACCCAGCACAGTCTAACTACAACCATACGTGGGCCATATGGACACCAACACTTGACGTGTTAGGTTTATAGGGAGCCGATCGACTAGACCGTTGGGCTGGACCTTGTATTAAGGTCACCTCATGTTATTGGGCCAAAGCTCGGGCCAAGGGATCAATATCCGTCATGTTGGGTTGCTAGTACACCGTGGTGCAAAAACCTGACCATGTTTATGCGATGACACCTCTATCTAGCTTGTAGTTAATTTACCATGCCAGTATGTTGTTATCTATGATCATCTCAGTTTCCATCATGATGTTAACTTTATTAGTTTATAGACTGATCGTAGCAGGGCTTACTCAGTCTTTTCGACTGACCCATTTTGTTTCGCCTCTTTTCTTCCGTTCCCCCCCAGGTTCTCAGGGAGGGAACACAGGAGTCTAGCTTGGATCTTAGCCGCTTTCTTGGTTAGCTCATGTATGCTTTGGACTCGAGCTCGCTATGGTTTCTTCCACCTTGGGGATAGCTACTTTTATGTTTTCTTTTTCAGTATCAGCTGATGTTATTTTATGTACTAGACTTGTTTACTTGGGAAATTGACATTATGATGTAGCAGACTTGTTTTTGAAATAGTTTAAAAGTCTTCCGCTGTTTATTTTACTTACTCTATTTATTTACATATATATATATGTCATGTCCTGCCTTGCTATATCATTATGCATGTTTACCAATAATGCCCCTCCAAAGCTAGTGCATTCCTTTGCGAGTGACCCTGGCGGAGGTGGGGTGTTACAAAGGAGAAGGTGGCAAGATTCATGCTAGGATTTGACTGGATGAATTGTACTACAGTCACCGCTGCAAAACCAGTTTCCTTCAGGCAATCCCTGCAGTTACAAAAGAAAATTCAAATTGCAAATACAAAGCAAAACCATATAAAATACATTTAAGATATAAAAGCAAAGCAAATTGCAAGGTAGCATACACACAAACACACACAAATTTGGATAGTATGTAACATATCACAACCCATGGCTTTCTTTCAAAATGAAGATATAAAATCAAAATACATGTACAAGCATCCCAATCCATACATTTAAGAATATGCTACTGCCTTTCTTGTATACTCAGAATTTAAGTAATTTATATACTTGTCATTTTTTCATAAATTTAATATGCTTTAAACCTCTGTACATATACTTGTCTAATCTGCTGCATTTGCTACTGTCATTACTGAGAAGTTCTTAGACCAAGAAAAGATGAAAGCAATCACATAAATAGCAAGAGAGCAAGAACAACAAAACAACCATCCTAAACAGTCAGTAACTGAAGCATTACCACAACATAAAGTATTCCCTTTAACGTTGAATCTCTTCCTCATATGAATTCTCCAAAACCCGCCATATAACAATCCAAATATACACAGGAAAAAAGCCAGTTATCCCCAAGGCCTCTCTCACAGACTCTCTTTCAATGTTAACTGCTGCCAAATTAAAGATTTATAAAATCTATGAAACTGATAAACTTTAATAGCCAAAAGATTTATAAAGTCGATGGGATTCAATGGCCAGAAAATCTACGCAGTCGGTAGGATTACCTTCTTTGAAATAACTACACGAAGCAGCACTATTCATCTCTAATCGATCTGTCGCCGGAGCAGATTAGCGAGCGGCTTTCATTGCCTGTTGCTTCCTTGGGGCTTTACCGCCTATCGACTTGCATGCTATTGGATTTGTACGTGCCATAGAGAAATCGAAAAATTAGGTTTTTTTCCTTTAGTTGGGAGACGGTGATTTGAGAGTTCTAGATGATTGTTTATTGGAGTAACACATATCTAATTCGGGAGAAGCACGGAGCCAAATTTTGGGGTTGGAGCCAAAATTTGCGTATGAAGCCACAATGTCGCGTTTGAAACAAAAAAAAAATTTGTATTTTCCAAAATAAGAGTGGTTTGGATAAAATTAATATTAATCCAAATCAATTATTATATTTTTAGTATTAAATAATAATTTCATGTTATGGAGCCAAAATTTTGAGTACGTGGAGCCAAAACAGTTTTCAAGCAAAGTTAAAATTTTCTATAAGAGCCAAAAGAAATCTTATTTATACATGTCAAAGAAACTAGTTATAAAATAAACATTCAAATACATAAGAAATTAATGATATACAACGTGATGACCATATCACTCAATTTTATTTTTTCTTTAATATTTTTTAATTTATTGTTCGTTGTAAAAGAAGCAAAGTAGATCTGAGAAGACGAAAGAGGAGGCGGTAATCCAGATTAACTGAAAATGGGTAAGCGGGAAATGAAAATTAGGAGAAAATAGGGTGGCAAACAGAGTCGGGTTTTTTTCAAACCGTTATTTTCTCTCACATTGTGTCATGGACATCTGATTTAAGCATTGGGTTTTAGTCCATCATTGGCTAGTTTGTAAGTATGTATTTTGTTAGTGCAACAATAACGGAAGCTAATGCCATTTTCAATGAGAGAAAGAAAATATAAAGCAATCATTAGTTATGAAAAGCTATAAATAATGATTTATATAAATTTTTATTGATAAATATTTATTATAAATCCACATTTATAATTAATTAATTAGATATTAGTTATCTTTTATTAATTATAAATTACCAATTATCAATTGTAATGGTTTTTTAAAATTTCTAATTCAAAATCGTTCTTTACTAAAACTACTAAATATTAAATCAAAATTGTTATTTATTAAATTATAAGTTGATATTTATAACTATTATTTATAATTTACGATATACTTTTGAGTAACTATTATTGGTTCTTAATTACACATTATCAACTATAATAAATTATTAATTATTAATTATTTAAAAATTAAGTTGTTGGAATACTGATTATGTATAATAATTAGTAATTAGAGATTATTTATTAATAATCATTGATTATTATAATTTATAAATGACTAATATAATATTATTAATGATTGATTATTAAATATTAATAAATAATATAATATTATGAATGATTAGTAATTAGTAATATAATACGATACTTAATAATAAGTAATATATGACTAATGATTAATTATGAAATAATCAAAATTAATTTTATGGAAGCATTGTAATTATTAATTATTGACTGTCAAAAATTAGCGTCTATTACAACGGGCATTTTGTGACTATTGTAAAATAAACGTCTATTACAACGGACATTTTATGACCGTTGTAAAATAGATATATATTACAACGGGCCTAAAAATGACCGTTGTAATAGAATTTATTACAACGGACATTAAATGTCCGATGTAAAAGGGGTGTTGTACAGGCATCTATTACAACGGTCTAGAAAATGATCGATGTAATAGTAGTCTATTACAACAGGCTGAAAATGCCCGTTGTAAAATGGACGTTGTAATAGACCTGTTTTGTTGTAGTGACTCGATCCGATTTCTCAGGGACCAGGTCAATCAGTCTATTGGTGACTCGATCGACTGATTTTGGCTCTTCTTTAGGAAGGTGCTTCCTTTATATAGTCTCGATTCGGTTTGAGGTCGGTCGACCTAAGGTGATTTTCCCCCTGAGGTCTTTCATAGGCCGATATCTGGTGGCAGACTTCGACTTCAGGTTGGAACGACTTTTCACTAAAAAGTTGGTCAACACTTTGTCCTCCAGAACATGTCTTCTTGAGGAAAGGAGATGTGTTCTGGATCTTCCTTAGAATGTCGAACAATGATTCAGGAAACCATGGTTTCGCCAAACCATATTAAGGCCAGATAACCGATGATCGATGATTGTATTGAGGCTGGAAAACCGACGATGACTTAAGATCGTATTAAGGCCGGGAAATTGACAATCATCTAAACGAACGTATTAAGGCCAAAAGCTTATGAATGAGAGTGAGTCAATCTTCGGTAGAGACAAAAGAAACGGGTTCCCGCCTATTAAATGATACCTGCAAAGATTTGAAGTACGAGCATAAACCATGCTAGGTTTACGAAGTGGGATATACATCATATTCAGAGGATGAGTATAATCCATACTCGGTTTTTGCTTGGCAAGACAGTATAGTTGTTTGGCACTAAGGGTTAGAGGTCGAACATTAACTATGTTTGTGGAATGATCATAGAGTTTGTCGTGCCTGACAATTGGAATATTCGTGCTGGTATTAACCATACCTGAAGGACGAGCATAAGCCATACTCGGTTTTAAGAAGTTAGCGAGCTTAAACCATGCTCGGCTTAGTAAAAAGGGGAGAGTACTAGCCATACTCGGCTTAGACATTTTCAGTGAACATTAACCATGTTTGGCTTAAGGAATGAGCGAGTATTAACCGTACCCGGCTTAAAGAGGTGGCGAGTATAATCCATACTCGGCTTATGGAGTTGGGAAGATATGGTGGCGGGCATCGACCATGCTCGGTTCAGAGATGGTGGCTAGCTCTGACCATACTCGGCGAGTATTAACCATACCCGGCTTAGATTAAAGATCCTGCCGAATCCTGACCAGATTCTTAAATTGATCAAATATAATACATGTTCGAGAAAAAGTGTTTATTGCTGCTAAGGAGCTATTACAGAAAAATGAAAACAAATTCTAAGAGGGTGACATTTGAATCCAGGGCATGCCTAGGAGTTAAATCCTTACCCTGTACGTGTGTACTTCAATGCGACCACATTATTAAAAAAATAACAAAAGTACATTTCTTATATCCTAAGAAATGGGAAATATACACGGTGATCGAAACCAGATCAATTGATGATGAAGACGTGATTGCTGGTCTCAGGGTCCTTTCCGTTCCGAGGAGCTTGGGGACCGACCTGAGGAGCTTGGGCTGAGGGTTGTGGCGGCATAACCTATACAGTTTTCTCAATATATTCAGGTAGCTCTCTACGTCTGACCCTTTCTTCAATAAGATCGCGTAAATGTATACATTCATTGGTGATGTGACCTGCTATGTTGTGGTACATGCAATGTTTTCCAGACTCGAGCTCTCTCTGAGTGGGCTCCCTTCGAGGAGGCTTAGGGAGAGGTAGAGAACCTCGTACGTGGAGGTAAATGTCAAGCATGGATGAGTTGAGCTCGATGTATCTGTCGTGCCTACCTTCTCTCCGGGATCGTACGTTTTGATCGTTCTTTTCCGTGACTTTTCTTCTTCTTTTTTGTTCTGGCCATTGGTATTGAATGGGCCTCTGTCCTTAGCAGCAAGTACCTCGAGGCTGTACTCTCGATGCTAGCATCTTCTTTTCGGAGGAATCTATCGACCTTAGCATAGAAATCTTCGATGTCCGAGAGTCTCTGGTTAAAGAGATCCTGAATTCTAATCGGCTCTGAACACCTGCAATGACGGCCAAAAGCACCATTGATGGCTTGGACCGATCGATTGATGTTATGGCCGCATTGAATATTTCTTAGAAGGATCGGAGGGTATCGTCGGACCGCTTCTTAATGGAGGTAAGTAACATGATGCTATTTGGTTGGGAGATGTGAACTCTGAACTACTCGATGAAGCGGATGACCAACATGTTCTAGCTGTTGATCGACTTAGTTGTTAGCTGTCGGAACCACATGCCAGCTATGTCGGTGAGGAAGAGAGGGAAGCACTTGGCCATGACGTTGGTCGATGCAGAGAGTACTTCCATGTGACACATGAGGTGAATGGTCGGGTCAGTCTGGCAGCTGTAGGGCTTCAGGACGTGGAACTCCAGTTACACGTAACTCACTCGGCTCCTGAAAATAACAATGATCTTCCAAGTACCAAATAGGAAGGTAGGCCGATGGGAGCAAAACGATACGTAGCAGAGATAAAGGATATGCAACGACTAATGGGTGTCCATCACTTAGCTAGTCAGCCTGTGTCAGAGAAATCCAATAAGGCGCCCACGGTGCTCGTAAAATGTTAGCCCTGGACCTCAGATTAATCTGAGATTGGACCTCAATTATGCCATGTCTAACACTAGTAGGAGTACGTTGGACTATGTGACTTCTCTCTCATAGACGCATGCATAGGAAAAAAGACTTGGCGGCATGACTGACGGTCGGAACAATGCGTGGATGCATGTTTACCATGTACTCGTAATACCAACTCGACAACATGTACCAAAAAGCAAACATCTGACAAACCTCTCCAAAAGCGTACGAGTCCAGTGCAGTGTATAGACATCCCAAAATACCCGAGCCCCAATCAATCATATGGAGATGCCCTAAATCGGCTAGTGCTACTAGGTGGCCCAATGAATCATACTTGTTTGGTTCGAAAAGAATGTCGAACCCAAGAGATATAAAAGGGAAGCCCGGAATACAACATCCTGCATAGCCTTTGTATCCATATGTGCTAATATATACTCATGTAAATATGCAAGGGTAACGGCTCCAAAGGATATACTATCGGCGATGAAATCGAGAAAATACAGCAAGTAAGACTCGGGTGACTCATAGGTAGAGTCAAAAGGGTATGGGAGTCTATCGCAGGGCCTATCTCAATCCCCGTAAGCATATAAAAATTGGCTGGGGTGATACCTAGCTCAAAATCAGGAAAGTGAAAAGTATGTGTCGTAGGCCACCATCTCTCAACTAAAGCCTCTAGCAATGGTCGATCGAAGGACTGGGGTGGTATAATCTGTAAGAAATGACCGATTGGATAAGCCAGGAGCCTCTCTTGAATACCAAGAGGGAGTATGTCAAAGGTACGTGTAATAAACTTTGCCCAACTCTCACGAACGAAAATGTAGCTCGTCTAGTAAAAATATTTTCGTGGTCAGTTACTTTACTATAAAATAACAGTTCATACTACCTACGAATGTTAGTTAACGATTTAGTTGTGCAATAAAAAAAATATGTTAAATTAATAAATTTTACCTGAACGTTGTCAAGAACCATAAACGAACGGTGAGTGAAACCATGTGGTAACTCATGTAAGATCCGTAGGTCCTGAATCATCGTCTCTACTGCGGGCGGTGTGCGTTGGACCAGTTGTCTCATCCAACTGTGCTTGAACGACCCATCAAGCGATCTACGTAACGCGTGGCAGCATCTCGATGTGAAAATCGATTAAAAAAATAAAATCAAAATTTATGAGGGCTTATACTAATTTTTTGGCCTAGCGCTCTATTTATTGGCGCGCTAGGGCGGGCGCCGAACCTATCAGCACCTTACCTTAAAGCGCCAATAAATTCGGCGTGTTTAAAAAATCGGCGCACGCTGATAAAATCGACGCGCACCTGTTGCGACAAATTCTAGAATGTCCCCTTAATCTTACGCCTCATAATATTATGAGGCGTAAGACTATTGGATATGCTCTAAGTGTAAAGAAACTTAATTTCTCTATCTACAACTCAACATCACTGCTTTTATGCTTATGTTATAGAAATTTTGAAAATACTGAAAAGATAAATTAGATGCGAAGCACGAAAGTAAATCTACTAGTGTAAAGAGAAAAACCTTAACTTGTTGATTAAGGTCAAAGTAAATCTGCTACCAAATGAATCTGCTATCTTTTAATTTAAGGTTTTTGTGCCCAAAATCGATATTCTTTGCTTCAATTTTTCTTTTTGGTCAACGAACCCTTATTTCTTGTCCTCTCCAACCGGAACAGGTTTTGAAGGGGATTTCATCCCAGTCAAGGTCGGAACCAGACCAAAACGGCCGGAGTTTCGACGTACCGGAAAAAATGTCGAACCTTGGTTAAGATATAGATATGTTATAGTAGATATAACTTTTAACACTTACCATCATGTTCAATCTTAGGCCTCTGATTTCTAATCGGCTAGAAGTTATTGCAATGGAAAACATTGCACAGGCTAACCGCCTATGAACAAAGGCTAAAGGTTTAATCAGAATGAAACTTTGTTTAGTTTGAAAAAGAGATTCGTTTATTAGTGAATCAAGAAGCCATAATCAAAGTTGCAAAATATATCCTAAAACAGTTGTAAAAGAACTTAAATGATGGTTGTACAATGATACCATAAACCCGTGAAGCATCCAAAATATCAGGCAACTTATGAGCATCCCCATGCAATGTTCAGACCATCCAACATAGGCTATAATTTACTCTGTGTTCATGTAACGTTTAACATACTTGAATGTTACTGTAATTTTATTTCAAGATTTTATATAAGTTGTCTCTTAGGTTAATGTAGCAATGCGTGTTTTTAGTTCTTATGGATTCTTTGTTTTGATTAGTGCTTCTTTTCAAATTCAGCTTGTTAACCATCTTTCTTCAGGTAAAATCTTCTTATTTTTGCTATGTTAGTACTTTGAATTAACTTATACCATCAAATCACTGTGTAAAAATAGTTGTACCATGACACACACGCTTATTTTCAGACAGTTAAAAGAGTTAACTGAAATTTTTAATTAGTCATCGTAAAAAGTAATAATGGTAGATTTATATGTTATGCGCTAAAAGATACAAGTCAACTGTCACATTCTTGTAAATAAAGCATATTATGAGTCAAAAAGGAACATACAAAACAAATATTAAAAAAATTAATTCACATGGACTAAGGGTACATTTGCAAATGGACCGAAAGGGACATTTGGTAGGTGTTGGGGAAGGGGAATCTTCGTGAATGGGAAATCCATTTTTTTACGAAAGGGGCAAATTGGAAGGGAAAGAGTAATTATTTTATTATTTATTTGTTTGTGTTTATTTGTTAACTGAATAGCAGAATATAGAATACAAATTTCAACATTTAAATTGCAGAATACAAATTTCAGAATACAAAATTTTAGAATTCAAATTGCAGAATTTAAAATATAGAATACATTGTAGGTACACGTTAATGCATTCCCGCAGCAACTAGTTCATTTCGTATAATGCCACGAACTAGGGTTATGTTGGTTGTCGTTGCTGTTCTTTGAACTGGCACTCGGACGTTGTTTCCACGGTTTCGCATGCTGTAGTACTCTTCCAAAAATTCCTCAGGCACTAGAACAGGATTGTCGTCGAATGGCATAAAATCAAAATCGTTGAAATTGTATCTTCTTATAAAGTTAGGAATAGCCATTGTAGCGGCAACAATTTGTACTTGAAAGTTGTATGGAGATGTTGGCATGTTACGTAAGATGATAAATTTTTCTTCCAAATTCTAAATTTCTTTCGATTGCCATGCACAAAATTGAATGATAGTAGTTTTTGAGTAGAACGGGTGTGTAGCGCGAGACTACACAGCCGATAATTGAATGATGGTAGTTGAAAAATTCATTGTCTGACTTTGGTTCATTCTGCTTGTCGTTGAAGTCTGGAATATGGTATCTCACAGAGTGGTAAGGAGTTATATATTCTTCCGTTAATGGATATTCTGAATCGACTAAATAGTATTGTCCGGTAGGTGGATGAGAAAAATTCAGACTGGGAGTATTTATAACTTCACGAAAGGCTTTAGCATCATGGGTTGTTCCTTCTCATCATGCTCTTACAAGTGTAAAAGTTAAATCAAACGCGCATGCCGTGTAGGAAGAGCCAAAGCGATGATATACAAGAAAATAGCTAACTTTTCCCTTACTGTTATGTGCCCAGTTGCCTCCAAGCCATAATTCTCCAACCGCTCGCACAATGAAGTGAAAAAGAGCCTCTTCATTCGGAAATTTCACTGACTGCGTTTTGCATGTCCAGGAAGTACTTCATTTACCCAAGTAATTCCAAACGTTTCAGAATCATGTATTCCGCTTGTTTCCGGTCTCTTATTTGCCATGTATTCTCGAATAGGGGCGATATCTTGCAAATCTTCGAGATTAGAATTGTCACTATACGACATGAAGAAGGAAGTGAAGAGTAGAGGTGAAGAATGGTGGTGGAGAAGGTTAGTTTATATTTAAAAGGGTTGGAATAACAGACACTGGGAATGAGCCGTTTGCGTCGGACGCATCAGACGCGTCTGATGCAAATGGCTCCTTTCCAACGTTTCATTTCAACAGGCCTAAGCCATGGGACCCAACTTTGATGTTAATGGTGTAAATCGGTCGGACCAGACCTGACAGAGGTGTGTTCAGTTTCTATCCAAAAAAAATCGGAACTGACGAAATATTTTCTCAAACAAATTTCGTTGTCCTAATTCGTGTCCTAAATAAAGTCGGTCGGACACGGACATATGATTTTCGGACACGGACACAAACGAACCTGATCGGACATGGTTATTTGTATCACATTTCGTACATTTTATTAGATTATCTCTCAACTATATACTGAATTCGAACGAACATGGACTGAATGTGAATTTTTATTGTATAAATTTTGTTTTCCTAGCTTGTGCCTAAATGAGAATCGGACAGACTCGGACGAACGTATTTCGGTCACGTACACGAATGGACGTCGGACATCCATGCAAAATTTACAGCCCTAAAATTGATGCATTGTACGCATCGGACGCGTCCGACGCATACGCCAAATTCAACTGCCCCGTTACATTTGCAAACGGTACCTGAGTATCCATTCACTCGTGCTTTGCATTCGACTCCTTGCAAAATCTCTTTTTGTAAGCTGTTGTTAGATGTCAAACATGCTAAAGCACAAATGCATAACATGGACAGTATTTTAAATACTCATTAAGTAATTGACAATCAGACTCTTAAATATAGAATTTGATTCTTCAGAATGCATATTTATGACATATTATTATTATCAAATATTGGGGCTTTGTGCGCAGTGGAAGTTTGACAAAACACCAAAAAAAAGATCTTTTTCACCCAATCACTTGGAGATGAATGTGATTGAAAAACAAACAACAACACTAACAAAATTAGAAATATGAACACACGATATTCCACCCAAACACCCTCTTTATCGACTCACCAAAATATTGTTTACAACCGATCTCAACTATCATTACAAACAAGCAAAAACTTGAACCAATAACCTTATTGAGAAATAGCGAGAGAATATCTAATGGCTAAACAATTTAGGGAGAAAGAAAATAAAGAACAATGGCACCAATCCGAATGATTCTACTTAATAACCATCAAATTTTCCATACCAAATGAAGATTTGACCTTTTTATAAAATGAATTTCTTCATACCCAAGTTTTCTTGACACACAATGTAACAACCCGGGAAATCAAAACCAATTTAAAATTTTTATTTTGGCAATTTTAATGGATTTAGAATATTTAAAATGAATTATTTTAAATAATAACGACTAAAATTTTATTTTAAACGAAGTTAGAACGAATAAATTTATTTTAATTATATAACAAGCCTAAAATGGCACGGTAGTTTGAAATTTTGATTTCAAATTTCAATTGAATGTGTATAGGATTCAAAATAAATTGGATTTCAGTAAAACCAGAAATATTTGAATCTTTTGAAAATATCTTTCCAACGAATGTGAAAAATACAGATTTCATAACGGGAATAAAAAGTTATGTCTAGTTTGAAAATTCAGAATAGTCGCTATGGAATTTAATATAATATATATCCCTTAAAAATATCGATTTTACAAACAACCTCCGTTTTTAACGAGACCACTTTTGTTGGATCCGGAATGTCAAATTATTGCTAGATTCCAAATTTTCATAATTTTTGGAATCAATATATGAGCGTGGTGAATTTAAATGTGTTTGGCAATTTCGGTTTGAATTTAATCGACTGGAAAACGACCGTTTTTCACGGTCTTCAAATTCAACGAAATTAGTTTTGTTTGGACCGTTTCGTCAAAACATAGCTAGATTTATTTTTCTGTAAATTTTGAAGTCCGAATGTGGCCCTGGTAAATTAAAATGTACGTTTGAATTCAATATACATTGATTTATATATTAATTTAAAGGAAAACTGATCGAAACAGTCGAATTGGCTTACGGGACATATCCCATTGTGTTCGTACTGAGGATAATTAGTTAGGGACGACAGTTGGTGAGCTCAATTTGGAGTTCAAAATAAATAGTTAATTTTTGGGAGTTAAAATATATATATATTTATATATAAAGGTCAACTCCCTCTCTCCTTACTCCATCGTTCAGATCGAAAGAGGAAAATAAAAATATAAAAAAACCGACGACGGCGGAACCTGATCCCGCTTCCCCCACCGTCGCTCCAGCCACCCTCCTCCGCCGCAACCACCACCGCCTCCTTCCTCCGTCCCTGCTCCTCCCCTACTCCAGTCGAAAACCGCGGAACCCCCAAACCCCACCAGACTGTCGCTCTGCCCCCCATGCCACCGCCTGGACTGCTAGCGTCACCCCCGCCACCACCGCCTAGTTGCGACGCCTCCCGACCATCCAACTCCAGCCATGAACCCTTCTCCCCTTCGAACAACAAAAAGTGAGTTTTTATTCTATTTTCTTTTAGATAATTAATCTAGAATAAAAATGCAAATTTTATTTGTTTATCACTAGAATAAAAATGCAATTTTTATTTGTTTATTAGTAGAATAAAAATGCGATCTTTATATGTTTATCATTAAAATAAAAAAAGTGATTTTTATATATATTAAAGCATGATAAAGGTTATGATTTTTAAATATGAAAAGTTATGATTTTTAAATATGAAAAGTTATGATCTTTTAATATATAAAGATTTGATTTTTATTTGTAAAAAGATTTGATTTTTATTTATAAAAAGATTTGATTTTTAATTATACTAAGATATGATTTCTAATTATATAAAATTATGATTTTTACATATATAGAAGTATTATAAAATATGATTTTTATATAAGTAAAGCGTTACAAAAATATCATTTTTATTATATGAATAACAATATAAAAATGTGAATTTTATATATGTTGTAGTGAAATAAAAATTCGATTTTTATATATATGATAGCTAGATAAAAAATATGATTTTTATTGTTTAAATAGCAAGATAAAATTATGATTTTTATTGTTTAAATAGCAAGATAAAAATATGATTTTTTTTTTAAATAGCAAGATAAAAATATGATTTTTATTGTTTGAGTAGCGATATAAAAATATGATTTTCATTGTTTGAGTAGCGATATAAAAATATAATTTTTATATATGAATAGCGAATAAAAAATATGATTTTTATTATATGAATAGCAAAATAAAATTTGATTTTTAATATATATAGAAAGGTTTTAAAATGCGATTTTTAAATATATAAGCATCATATTAAAAATGTGACTTTTACTATGAACAGCGTGAAAAGGGTTGCGTTGGAATTTCGGGCAAATCCAAGCTGTTCAGACATAAAACCGGCGGAGTGGATCCCAAAGGTGAGAACTGCTCACTTAATTTTATTTTCTAGTTAAATATATATACTAGGATGCAGACGGTGCTTAAAAGAACCCGACACCTTTAATTGAAACCATGGATGTTTGGTTGTTTGTTTTGATTGATAAATTGGTTGAATTTGATTTGGGATGTAAATTGAATTGATTAGAATTGATATTTGTATGGCGCGAGCTAGTATTAGGCGAGGGATAAGGCTAGACCTTATTCTGGTTCTAGTATCGCGCCGTTATGCTGTCGAAATTTTCTAAAAATGTTAGAATAATAAATATTTCATTTTTATTGCATAAATGAACTATATAAAATATTTATGTGTTGAAATAAATATTTTATAGTTAAAAATAAAATTTTAACGTGTATATGAATAAAATAAATATTCATTTACAAATCGGACGATTTATTTATGTACACCTATTTAACTGCTATTGATTGGGACGATAAATTTTACACATCGCCCAATTGCACAAACAATATTCGGTATTTGTTGGTTGAAACCCCACACGGGTATTGGGATGATATTTGACATACACTAATCCCACATGTTTAGTTGTATGTCAATCGATTGGTTGACAGACTGTTGTAAGTGTTAAATATTTATATTTAATGCTTATGCAGTTGTGTAATGCACTCTGGAAGATAGTTGACTGCGTATGATTATTGTTGTATACATGTGTGTATGAAATCTATAAAAATAAAATTATATGGTAATTGACTGTATCTGATTCCAATTCAGAAAGAACGAATATTTTAAAATGACAAATGATGAATATTTTAAAATAACAAACATTTTAAAATAATATTCTGTAATGGATCAAAATATGATTTTGATGTCCGATTTGGGATGGACACGAAAATATTTAAATATATAAAGTCGTGTTGATTAGATATGCGTCATTTTGACGCGAACGATATTTATATCGATTTTATTCATTTTTATAATGAATATCGAAAAGGAAATGATTTCAAAATCTGATATTTTGAAAATATTATCATTTATATATTATAATGATATGGAATATTCAATTTTAATTTAAAATTGAAAATGAAGTTGGAATCGTTTTTAAAACGAATTTAAAACGATTTGTAAAATAGGTTTTAAAAGGAAATCGGTGAAATATATATAATATATATATATATATATTATATATTTAATGGCCTGAATAGAACGCGTCGCGCCATGGCCGTTTGTGAATTTTGACCATTGACTTCAAATTGAGATTACGGGAGATCCGACCATCGGATCCTCCTAAAACCGAAGCCATTGGGTTCGTATCGAAAAGTGTTTTCCAACGAATATAAGAGATTTGAAATCTAACGGTTGGATTTGGAATTATGTCCAAGTCAAATTTGGAAAAGGTCGCTGTAAGTGCACTTTGATAACTGTTTATGGAAATCGACTGAAAGGGCCTTAATAAAATTATCAAAAATATTAATAATTTGAAAATCATAATAAATGATTTGGAAAGAATTTGGTTGAAAAAAAAATCCACATTTGTAAAGATAAAAATATATATTCATCAAAATGAACTACTTATGAACTAGGGTTATAAATCCAACATTTTTAAATAAATAAATTGGATTTGAAATGGTTTTAAAAATAACCAGAATTTCCAATATATGAATTGGAATGGATTTGAAATGAAATTATCTTCGGAATATTTCGATATTGGATTCCGTGATTATACGAATATTGTGGAGGAATTTGGAAGATATTATCGTTATTCCCGGAAAATCAGAACCAATTTAAAATTTTTATTTTGGCAATTTTAATGGATTTAGAATATTTAAAACGAATTATTTTAAATAATAACAACTAAAAATTATTTTAAATGAAGTTAGAACGAATAAATTTATTTTAATTATATAACGAGCCTGAAATGGCGCGGTAGTTTGAAAATTCGATTTCAAATTTCAATTGAACGTACATGATTCAAAATAAACCGGATTTCAGTAAAACCAGAAAT
Organism: Allium sativum; assembly: GCA_030737875.1. NCBI lineage: Eukaryota > Viridiplantae > Streptophyta > Magnoliopsida > Asparagales > Amaryllidaceae > Allium > Allium sativum. The sequence goes on along the minus strand of CM060913.1, from coordinate 937,121,144 downwards.
ATTTGAATCTATTTGAAAATATCTTTCCAATGGATGTGAAAAATCCAGATTTCATAAGGGAAATAAAAAGTTATGTCCAGTTGAAAATTCAGAATAGTCGCTCTGGAATTTAATATAATATATAACCCTTAAAAATAGCGATTTTGCAAACAACCTCCGTTTTTGACGAGACCACTTTTGTTGGATCCTGAATGTCAAATTATTGCTAGATTCCAAACTTCATAATTTTTGGAATCAATATGTGAGCGTGGTGAATTACGTGTTTGGCAATTTCAATTTGAATTTAATCGACTGGAAAATAATTTGACCACCTCCTTCCTGCCGCGGTTAAGCTTCAAGACATTGGAGGTAGCTCCGATCGTTGCTGATCATGGGTTCTTAGTGGGATCCCTGTCGTGCGGTGGAGTGTTTGGTCCGGGTTTTGGAAGGGTTATCGCTGCCAACTCGGTTGGGGGTGAGGATTTGATCACCTCTCTCAATTCCAACCCAGTTCATGCAGTGGTGAAGCCTGCTGTCCGTGTTTCTTGTTGCCGATGTGGGTCTTTCCGTCGACCTCTTCGCAAGCCAAGGCTTTCGGGGTTGAGGCAGAGGTCTGTCGCTGCAACGTCCTCTTGCTGCTATTCCTTTGCAGATGTTACTCTTGTGGTTGGTGAGCCATCTCCTCCTCCAATTGCTGTCTCTAATGCCTTCATTGTTTTTGGGGGAGACGAGCAGCTGGTTGTTCCATGTCCGGGTCCTGAAGATCTTTGTTTCTCTCCGGCTAAGCCAACATGGTTACGAGGTGCTCAATATAGGCTGCGGCAACGGGAATTGAAGGCGGGACTTCATCTGCAGTCGGAGACGTGCTCTCCAGGCGGGGCAGCGAAGTGTAGCTGCGGGTCTTGCATTGGTGATGTGTCTCATTGCTCTTTGGTTGCTCTTTCTTCCGACTGTTTATCGGCTGTTGTTGGTAAGAGAAGCATTGATCTCAATGCTTCAATTACCGCCGAGGTATGTTTGTTTCATGCTTTGTCTCTTGGTTGGGCTGATTTGGCTGTAGATCTCCCCGTTGTTCCTTTGCCGTTCATCGGCTCCGGAGCAACACCTTCTTTTTTATTGCTTCCATTTGGAGTTGCTGCACCAATCTGGTTTCTTTATGTTCCTTGTTTTTCCTTTTTTGTGGGTGTTGCTAGTCCCATGCGGTCTTTAGGTGGCTCAGGTTTTTCTCCTTTGTTCGGTTTCCAGTATGGTTTTTTGCGTGTTGTCTTGAGCACTTGCACACGTATGTGTGTGCTCCCCATAGTCGCAAGTTCCTATTCGGGCTATTGTACATTGGGTCATGTGTGTGGTTGTTTGAGGGTTGGAGTTTTGGTCCGTTCCTCTGATGGCCTTTTTTCCTTTATCTTGATTGTCTGGTTGCACTGTTCCGAGCCTGTGATCGTTACGCACTTTTCTGTGTTTGCCGATGATGGCTCATGCGGTTTTTCTCTGCTCCTTTTTATCGTCGGTGGTAGGCTATTTTTTGTCGCTTCTTTCTGGTTCTTTGGTCTCCTCGTGTCCGTTTGTGCTTTTCCGTTTTCGCCCCCTGCTGGGTGCTCTTGCAGCTGCTGGTTTTTTGCCATGTTGGGTTGGCTTTTTGGTTGGATTCATCGGTCAGAGGTTTTTCTGTGCGTTTTGTTAGTTTCGGAACACAGCAGACTTCTCAGTAGTCTGGTGGTGTTCCTTTCGTCAGATGATCTCTCTTTTGCGTCGGCTCTTAGGTCTTCCTCTGGCGGTCATCGATACATTAGGCTCGGCATGCGTAGTTACCATTTAGCGAGCGCCTCAGATTCTCGCTATATGGCAACTACATGTTCCCCTACTGGATCGATATCTCTTTCTTTTTGTCCGTTCTTCTATTCTCTTTTGAGTAGATTTTGGTTTGTTGATTTCAGAACTATACCTTTACTCCCGGACCGTCAACCTCATGACAGTTCGGCGAGGGTACAGTTCTTACATCGATCGGTGTTGGCTCCTTTGAGCATCTCCACATCCTCATCTGTATCTGGTTCTCTTTCTGGTTTTGTGTCTAGCTCTTTGGTGTCGTCCTCTACTCTGTCGACCTCCCCTATCTTGTTCCCCCTTCTTAGTAAGGCAGAAATAGCGATCATTAACGGTCGACTATCTCGTCTTACTAAGAATTCTCGACCTAGATCTCCTTCGCCGGTTGTTGTCCAGCGTGCTCCAGGTGTTTCTTCTTCTGGACCTACCTCCCTCCCCTCTAGGGGTGGTAGGCTCCCTGCCCCCCGCACCCCTCGGACCATTCGCACACGCTCTATAGCGGCGTCAGAGCAGATCGTTTGATCTACTCGCCACACTCTTTATCTTCGTTGAGGCCGGTGGGAGGTGAGGTGTAGTCTCCCTCCTTTTTTGGTGGCTTTTCTGCTCTTGATCTAGGTTTGATGGCGAACTTCCTTTTCTGGAACGTTCGGGGTATTGGGAATGTTGAGTCTCTATCTAGGCTCAAGCGCATTGTCAAGAAGCATTCTGTTTGGTTGGTAGCTCTTCTGGAGCCTATGATGGGTCCAGATGCGCTGACCAAGTCTGTGTTGTCCCTTGGCTTTAGTGGTGCAAAAGCCAACGTTTCCGACAAGATTTGGATCTTATGGTCCAAAGAGCTTGTTGTTCACTCTCTTCTCGACTCGGATCAGCTTCTCTCGGTGGCCTGTTCCTCTTCCGCTTTCTCCTCCTCTTTCTTGTTCTCGGCGGTCTACGCTAAGTGCGACCGTGTCGAAAGGCAGGTCCTTTGGACCGACTACCTCTCTCTTTCCGAGTTCGGGTTCTCTGTTTCGGTGTTGGGTGGTGACTTCAATATAGTCGCTAGTCAAGCAGAGAAACAAGGAGGAATTGCGGTGAACCGCCTTGCGATAGCGGATTTCAACTCCTTCATTATCAACTCGGGTCTTGCAGAAGTTTCCTTTACCGGTTCGGCTTTCACCTGGTGTAACAATCAAGATGGTCCTAACCGTATTCTTTCGAGGCTTGACAGGGTTTTCGCTTCGGAAGGCTGGTTTGGTCTTCCATTCTCGTTTTCCGTCTCTCATCTTCATCGCACCTTCTCTGACCACGCCCCTATGCTCCTTTCTTGCACTTCCCTTTCTCTTTCTGGCCCGTCTTCCTTTAGGTTCCAAAGTATGTGGAGATCTCATCACTCCTTCCACCCCCTTATGGAAGAATCTTGGTCATCCCCGCTACTCGGTTCCCCTTGTGTAGTTTTCTCTCGCAAGCACAAACGTCTTAAAACTTGTCTTAAGACGTGGAATAAACTTGTTTTCAAGAACATCTTCGATCGCGTCAGAGCAGCAGAAGAAACCCTTGTTCTTGCAGAATCGGCTTTTGATGACGCTCCCTCTCCCGCCAATAAGGAGGCATGGGCGTTAGCCCAACTTGCCTTCTCGTCTGAGTTACGCATCGAGCAAGACCATTTGCGTCAAAAAGCCAGGGTCAAATGGATTGTGGAAGGCGACACGAACTCCAGTTTCTTCCACTCTTCGATTCGTAAGAAGAATAGGCGTCTCTCCATTTCTCAGATCCTCCGCCCGGATTTATCTTTGGCCACCTCGCCTGATGAGGTCAAAGATACTATTCTTTCCCATTTCCAGTCGTTCCTCGGCTCTCCGTTGGTTTATGAGTCTGATCCGTCCCTTATCGCCTTCATTCCTCATCTGATCCTTCCAACTGATAGTTCAGACCTTGCCGCTCCTCCTACCTCAGAAGAAATACGTGCTTGCGTATTTTCTCTTAGTAAGGACAGTGCGCCAGGGCCTGATGGCTACAACGGGACTTTCTACAGAGGTGTTTGGCCTATCATCCAGCAGGACTTTTGTCTTGCCATTCAGTCCTTCTTTTCCGGTGAAGAACTCCCCACGGGGTGGACTTCTACCAACCTGATCCTTATCCCCAAGTGTGACCACCCTTCCTTTTGTGCTGATTTTAGGCCCATTAGTTTATGTAATTTCTCTAACAAAGTCATTTCTAAGGTTCTAACCTCTAGGTTAGCTCCGTTTCTTGAGCGTCTTATTTCTTCCTCTCAGGCTGGGTTTGTAAAAGGACGTTTAATCACCGATAACGTGCTTTTAGCTTAGGAGCTAATTTCACAAATCGATAAGAAAGTCCGTGGGTCTAATGTGGTTGTAAAGCTGGATATGGCTAAGGCTTATGATCGCATGTCGTGGTTCTTCATCATTAAGGTTCTTCGGGGGTTTGGCTTTCCTGAGCCCCTAATTGATATTGTGTGGAGACTTATTTCCAACTGTTGGTTCTCCGTTCTCATTAACGGAACAGCCACCGGTTTTTTCAGATCCGGGAGAGGTCTTCGTCAAGGGGACCCCCTCTCCCCTACCCTTTTCGTCCTTTCTGCTGAGGCCATTGCTGGGCAGATTCACAGGTTCGGCATTCCAAGGGGATGCCCTCTTATCTCTTCTTTATCCTTTGCTGATGACATCATCATATTTACCAATGGTAGTCGTCGGTCCATTCGAGGTCTTCTGGGCCTCATTCGGCAGTACGAAAGGTGCTCGGGGCAACTCGTTAACTCGTCCAAAAGCTGCTTCGTCCTCGCGAAAGATCTTACGGCTGTTAGAGCTGCTTGGATCGAGTCTTCTTCTGGCTTCCAGGAAGCTTCGCTTCCGCTTCCGTACCTGGGAATAGTTTTATACCGAGGAAGGAAGCTCAACGCCATTTTCGATCCTATCACTGACAAGGTTAGGGGGAAGATCCTAAGATGGAATGCGACCCTACTTTCTCAGGCGGGTAGGCTTGTTCTTGTTAAGTCTGTCCTGGACTCCATTGGATCTCATATCTTTTCTGCTATGACTCCCACATCTTCCTTTTTCCGTGCGTACTGCTCCCTCGCGTCCTCTTTCTTCTGGGGATCCAAGGATAAGACTAATAGTCACCATTGGATCTCCTGGAGTGTCATCTGTCGTCCCAAGAGCGAGGGAGGCCTGGGCCTCCGTAACCCTCAAATGTTTGTGTGGCCTTTGCTTGCAAGCTTTGGGTACGGTTTGAAGCGAACAATTCCCTTTGGGCTACGTTCCTTCACGCCAAGTACCATCGGCTGGCAAATTCGCATTACTATGGTATTCCGTCCTACGCTAGTGAGACGTGGAAACGGATGCAAACCGTGAAGGCCATTTCAGATGCTCATGGAGGGGGTAGTTCTTGGGAGGGCAACCCTTTCTCCCTCTCTGCTGCTTGGAATTCTGTGCGGAATCCAACACCAGAGCTCCCTCTTTTCTCTTTCGTCTGGAACGTCCGTATTCCTCCGAAGGTGTCTCTCTTTATGTGGAAAACCTTGCATAATGGTTTGCCGTTAGATGAGAATCTTCAAAGAATCGGTATCCCTCTCATTTCCAGATGCAGGTGCTGCAGAGCAGGCAGCACCGAAACCTCCTTTCATCTGTTGATCTCTGGGGTTTGTGCTAGGTCTGTTTGGAATTACTACGGGAACCTGCTGGGGTGCCATTGTAATGCAAACTCGTTTGAGGACTTCCTGAAGTTGTGGTGGACTGGAATTTCAGGTAAGAGTCTGCGCGCGAGCCTCTTTCGTCTGATTCCTTGTTTGATTTGTTGGCACATTTGGTGCGCCCGGAACAAGGCAATCTTTGAGGAAGTGGCTATGGACCCTCCGGCCATCATCCGGAAAATTAGGAATGATGTCTTCCTGGCTTTCCGGGGTAGGCCGTTCAGAGGTTCGATTGGTTCTCGGTCTAGGAGGTTGGCTGTTAGCTTTGACATCTCGACGCTAACGGTCACTCCAAGACAAGGTGTTGGTTGATTCTTCTTTTGTTTGACTTGTGGCCTTGTTTCTTTGGTAGTCCCCCATCACCTCCCCCCGTTACTGATTTCGTTTGCTAGTTGTTCAGGTTCTAGATTTCAGGTAGCAAGGTTGGGTTTGCTTAGTGATACTGGCTGGTTGCTTTCCTCTGCTAGTGCGGACTTCTGGATCTTCATTGGCTATTCGAGATCTTGGACATGTATTGAGCTTATATGTACTCTCTTGCCATCTTGGTTGTTGAGATCCTTGTCAGTTTCTATGGCTAGGAGACGACCGCTACTCGACAGTTCACGGTTCTTCGCTTGTTGTGCTTACCACCTTCTCCTTTTTGGTTATTTATTGTATTTTATTTCTGTCTTTCGCGTGTGTGCACGGTTTCTGCTCTATGCAGATTCCGTTTTTGTGAGCCGTTGGAGAATGGCTAGATTCTCCCTTTTGTTATGACATATTCTTTCCTTAAAAAAAAATCGACTGGAAAATAACCGTTTTTCAAACTGTCTCCAAATTCGACGAAATTAGTTTTCTTAGGACCGTATCATTAAAACATAGCTAGATTTATTTTTCTATAAATTTTGGAGTCCGTATGTGGCCCCGGTAAATTAAAATATACGTTTGAATTCAATATACATTGATCTATATTTTAATTTAAATAAAAACTGATCAAAACAGTCGAATTGGCTTACGGGATATATCCCATTGTTTTCAGAATGGGGGTAATTAGCTAGGGTTGACAGTCGGTGAGTTCGATTTGGGATTCAAAATAAAATGTTAATTTTTGGGAATTAAATTAAATAAAATATATGTATATAAAGGTCAACTCCCTCTCTCCTTACTCCATCATTCAGATCGAAAAAGAAAAAAAAATTAAAAAAAACCATGACGGCGGAACTTGCTCCTGCTTCCCCCACCTCGTTCCAGCCACCCTCCTCCGCCACAACCACCACCGCCTCCTTCCTCCGTCCGTGCTCCTCCCCTGCTCCAATCGAAAACCGCGGAACACCCAAACCCCATTAGACCATCGCTCCACCCCCCCCCCCCCCCTATGCCACCGCCTGGACCGCCAGCATCACCCCCGCCACCACTACCTAGCTACGACGCCCCTTGACCATCCAACTCCGACCATGAACCCTCCTCCCCTTCGAACATCAAAAAGTGAGTTTTTATTCTATTTTCTTTTAGGTAAATAATCTACAATAAAAATGCAATTTTTATTTGTTAATCACTAGAATAAAAATGCAATTTTCATTCTTTTATCCATAGAATAAAAATGCAATCTTTATATTTTATCATTAAAATAAAAAAAGTGATTTTTATATATATTAAAGCATGATAAAAGTTATGATTATTAAATATGAAAAGTTATGATTTTTAAATATGAATAGTTATGATTTTTAAATATGAAAAGTTATGATTTTTAAATATGAAAAGTTATGATCTTTTAATATATAAAGATTTGGTTTTTATTTATAAAAAGATTTGATTTTTAATTATACAAAGATATGATTTTTAATTATATAAAATTATGATTTTTATATATATAGAAGTATTATAAAATATGATTTTTATATAAGTAAAGCATTATAAAAATATGGTTTTTATTATATGAATAACAATATAAAATGCGATTTTTATATATGTTGTAGCGAAATAAAAATTCGATTTTTACATGTATGATAGCTAGATAAAAATATGATTTTATTGTTTAAATAGCAAGATAAAAATATGATTTTTATTGTTTAAATAGCAAGATAAAAATATGATTTTTATTGTTTAAATAGCAAGATAAAAATATGATTTTTATTGTTTGAATAGCGATATAAAAATATAATTTTTATATATGAATAGCGAATAAAAAATATGATTTCTATTATATGAATAGCGAAATAAAATATGATTTTTAATATATATATGTATATATATATATAGAAAGGTTTAAAAATGTGATTTTTAATATATAAGCATCATATTAAAAATGTGATTTTTACTATAAACATCGTGAAAAGGGTTGCGTTGGAATTTCGGGCAAATCCAAGTTGTTCAGAAATAAAATTGGCGGAGTGGATCCCAAAGGTGAGAACTTCTCACTCTATTTTTATTTTCTAGTTAAATATATATATACTAGGATGCAGACGGTGCTTAGAAGCACCCGATACCTTTAATTGAAACCATGGATGTTTGGTTGTTTGTTTTGATTATTTGGGATGTAAATTGAATTGATTAGAATTGGTATGTGTATGGCGCGAGCCAGTATTAGGCAAGGGATAAGGCTAGACCTTATTCCGGTTCTAGTATCGCGCTGTTATGCTGCCGAAATTTTCTAAAAATGTTAGAACAATATAAATATCATTTTATTGTATAAATGAACTGTATAAAATATTCATGTGTTGAAATAAATATTTTATAGTTAAAACTATAATTTTAACGTGTATATGAATAAAATAAATATTCATTTGCAAATCGGACGATTTGTTTATGTACACCTATTTGACTGATATTGATTGGGACGATAAATTTTACATATCGCCGAACTGCGCAAATAATATTCAGTATTGGGACGATAAACTCTGTCCTCCGGCTTGCGTTTCATTGTGTAATGGGACCTAATAATAGCTTCATTTTTTCAAAAAGCATTGCTCTGTTTGTTATATGCACTGGTATTCTTGGGAGGAAACTCATTCCGTGTTATATGGCGTGGTCGTTTGATTAACTTTATTTTAAACTAAAGATTTAATAACTGTTTTTGTTCTCACACCAGTCACATGACTATGATGTAAATTATTTATTTATCAAATGTATATTATTTATTTATACCTTGTTATATTCTTGTACAATGATTTAAATTATTGAAATAAGCAATGAAATGTTCTATCATTTGCATTCTAATTTGTCGTGTTCTCAACTCTATCCGGACTTTCCCGTAAGGGCGAGTTTGAGTCGTTTCACCCAACTAAACTTGACACCCAAGTTATCTTCATATATGTCAAAAATCTATTGGATAAGCACCAAACAATCCCTGTCTTCACTTTCAAATATCCAAAAAATATAGCAACAAATCTCCCCACAAAAAAATGGATCCGCATAGATAATTTGTTGCCTATAATTGTGATTTGCGTATCACAAATCTCAACACTCCAACTTGATACCAAATCACAACATCTCCTCCACTCAACACCAGCTAACCTAGCTCTCACTTTCAACCTACTTTTCTCAATTAACATCATTACAAACTTCCATCATCTCCTGCTAATGGAGCACCTCCCTCATCCATGCACCACACCAATAGCGATCTTCAAAAGCGTTCGTAATACCACAAAGAACTCTATCTCGTCTTTGTGGATTTCACAACTCGAATCTGCCTTCTGCTTAACATGATCTCTTCATCTCTGGGATCCTTCGAGCATCATCATCTAGAACCTTGTTGATACCATGATCATCCACATTAGGACCATCAACAGTGACCATACTTACCTCCCCACCTTGATGCGAACTAGGTTCTTCAACCGTCACCTGCGTTCCACTATCGACCACCAAATCGACCAAACTATATAAGTTTCCCTCCTTCAAAACTCTTCGCATCATCACACGACCACCCTTCTTCGCTCTCAAAACACTACACCGAAACAGCAAATTTGGCACAACAGGATGCGGATATTTGATACGGCTTAAAGCCGTATCAAATTTGATATAACTAATAGATGTATCAAATTTCATTTCCTACAACTGATCCGCACTTCCTATGGTAAGGCTTTGAGCCGTATCAAAACGCATGATGTCTTCGCTTCCTTCCCATTTTTATTTTTTGTTTCTCCCTCCTCACTTTATCCCTTTTCATTTCAGCCGAAAAAAAAAAAATCCCAAACAAAAAAATGTCGTCCCTCCCTCTTCTCCAAATCACCACTTTCCCAAATTGAATCGCGTCTTCTATTTTGGAAAACTATTCTTCGACTACTTGAGTACCGTTGCTTGCTTGTCAATGATTTAGGGATTTCGATCGAAAACCGTGAGTTTCTATGATTTGATATTTTGATTTGCTTTTAGTATTTGTTTCTTGGTATTCGATAACTCTTACAGTGATGAATTAGTTAGTATATATAGGGTTATACGAACTCTAAAACTTCTTTGATTTCCACGAATGATTCTGGTCTGATTTTTCATATGATTGTTGCCTTGATTTGAGTTGTTGTGCCGTATATGATATTGTGAATTCTTGGAAACCAAAGAATTGATTTCTTGCCTAAAAGTAAGGGAGGGGTGTTGGCAATAATCCTACTAAAGAACCGTGAACCAGTGAAACATAGAGGATTTTGTCTACTCTTATATATTACCACATTTATGAGTCTACATATTCAGTGGAGTAGCTTTGGAATGGTTATCAGGTTATATTTGGTAAAAGGGTTGTACTTGAACGCTTGCACTTATTCCTCCAAGGCCTTATATATTCATTACACATTAGTTTGATACTAATGGCTAGTTTAGTATAAATATATATTTTAACTGATTCTTAATTGTTAGCTTTAAATAATAAATTCTTACTACATGTTACTAACACGCATATGTTTAGGTGACTATCACAAGAAGGCCAGTGGATCTAGAAGAAGAGCTTCAATGGATGTCTTAGGAAGTGCATAGTTATGTGGAAGCTGTATTAAATAGTCTCGCTGTAAATGTTCCATTAAATTGTTTACTTTGAATAGGCAATCGTGCTTTGCCAGGTGATGAAAGCTAAGGAGGACATGTTGAATCTGTTATATAGCGTTGTGAGGTCAGTTATGCCATTGTTTTACAGACCTTTAGCTTTTGTATTATTAGTGCTATTAACCCTTTCACTCTAGTTTGATGTTTTCTTCATTATTGCTTTTGTCTTTTTGAAAAATAATCTTTCGATGCATGATAATTTCTATCTGTCTCATTATTTCTTGGATTGTTCTACATGCATCATCGGTTTGCATGTACATAATAGAAATTGTAAATAGAATAGAAATCAAAAAGGAAAATATGTTTTTAGAACCAAAACTTTGTAATATGTTGTTCCCTTTTTAAAATTTGTAGCTCCCTAAGTAACTCGAAAATTAAAGAGCTATTACAAGAAGATAAAAATGTCATACGGAGACGAGAAAAGTTCCAAAGACAGTCGTCTATCCTTGCAAAACTTACTCGCCAACTGAGCATCCATGACAACGGGGAATAAATGTTTAATAGTGCAGGTTTGTTTTATGTTTGTATATTGTGTGTATGCATGTAGGCAATGAAGATTTAACTAAATAGCTTTAAAGTTAAAATAATTGGGGAGTGTCCGAAATTATTACCATATCTTTTTGTTGGGTCACTGAAATTATTACCATATCTTTTTCATCTTTTCAACATAGTGAAAAACGAACATGATTAGTTTAGCACAGAGGAGTTGAGGAAGGTGTATCCAACCTGGAAAATAAATAGGTGTACATGAACATAATGAAATTTATAATGAATGTGGCATGTATGAGACATACAAATAAAGTAAGCTACAAAGTTAATGTTTTGACATGGAAAATAAATCTAATAGAGGAAATATTAAAATAATATGAAAATTAATTATCTTACAAGATATATTACATATCCACGTGTCATCACCCATCATTTGGAAATATGGAAATAAATAGAAATTAATTGTAATACCCATTATGCCTCTTTATTACATAAAGATTAGTTTACTATTTTTAAGCTAAATATTCAAAATTCTTAAGGGAAAAATATTTATCTGCATTTTGAGGGGAACTACACTTTAATAAGTCATTAATGAGAAACATTGAGATTTTACGCAAACTTTATGTGCAAGTGCATGCATTAATTCCATCCATTATGCATTTATACTATATGTACTCATTGGCTGCTTGTTACGCCTTTGAACTACTAGAGAGATTAAGGCAGAAATTCGCGGAATTTATGGTCTTTATAAGTATATCTAATCAATTGGGTTTTGTGAAATATATTTTGTTTGTCAAAGAAAGTTTGAGACTATTGTGTAACCTTTGATTGTTTTCATATTTAAAAAGTTCCTGTTTATAATAGCTCATAGGTAAGGTATACACATAAATAGCGTGTACTTATGGGTTTCAAATTGATACAATTTTACTTTAAGTTACCAATTTCTGTATGTTGCAAATGTAGCTAAAAATAAGTAAACCTACAGTGACTTAATAATAATCTTACTATTTTCATCCATTTAACTTTTATTTTCCGCATTTCTACGGGATGAAATGGTCATGATATCGAACCATTTTAATTACTCTGCAATCGACAGTTGGCAAGATAATAATTAAATATTTTTGTTTCACAATTGCGCTCTGATTAATTTTCTTCCATATTATACTTGGCGGTCCTAATGATGCTATTTTATATTTATATCATAAATATTTTAATATTGTATTTATTAACTGATTTGCCACTCCAAAACTTAAATCATAAATATTTTTGGAGTGGCTATAAATTTGTATTAAAGTAAACACAACAATTTACTTTTAAACAAATTTTGTGATATAGAGTACTAAATGAAAAATATTAGCTATATATCATAAACATGCAAATTTGCAATGCAAGTATTACTTATTAACCAAATATTATTCCCTTCGATAACTGATGTTGAATTGGTCAGATAACATTACAAAAAATTAAGGTCATCTTTTCTTTGGAATATCTCATGTCTAAGTATAAAATATGGGTACTATTTATTACTGCAAACATTGGTGTTATAATTCATTTCCCTTTTCCTGAGTGGCTTGGCTTTTAATGATGGAAAATTGACGCAATAGATAATTATAGAAAAAACGTGTATAATTATTGAATAGGAATACATATGCAATTTACCATTGCTTTTATTATTTCAAACAATATCTTTTCTTCTGTACATGATCCATTTAATATGTGGTTCTTCAAACGTCATACTGTACTTTGCCAGACCGTGGACATCTTTTCCTGGCGCGGATTTTCCACCTTGGCCAGACTGTGGCGTTAGTACTTGAAAGAAGTTGCCTTATTTCTTTAACTAGTTGTTCTATGTACAACTGGTATGTTTTCAGGAATATCTATGTACATAGTATACTTAAACGCCATTGTTTTAAAAATGGCATAGTTTCATTATTTTGTTGCTGCAATGCACTGTGGAACATGTGTTGAAATTTGTGATACGCCAATCAAAATTGGCAAGGATTCTTTGGTGTTTATCCAAATAAATTTATGACATATATGAAGATAATTTGGGTACCAAGTTTACTTAGAGATCAAGAAAACTTTGGTATGAAGCAATTCACTCTATTAAAAGCAGTTTTTTGAATGAGAAGCTAAGGAGAAAAGGGTCGAAGTTGAAATCAATTCAAAGTGAGGCGATGGTAGCAAGGGGCTCGAAGGATACTGTTTGGAAGAAAAAGGCAGCTAAGGGTAAAGGTGCAATCACTTGTTTCCATTGCAAGAAGGAAGGTCACAAGCGTAATATTGTTATTCATATATACGAGATATGAAGAAGAACAAGAAGGCGCAAGGTGATAAAAATAGTGATGAGGCACTGGCAGGCTTTGTTGAAGATACCCAAAGAGGTTCTTCATATGATGTCCTATTTAGTGTTGTGGTGCCTTGGAAGATGGATTCAAGAGACAGTTTTCACATATGTTGAGATGTGAAAAGTTTTTCTTTGTATGAGAAAAGTGTTGGCATGATAAAGACGGCTAATGAAGTAGAGCTACCAATTTTTCGAGTTAGAGCTGTTAGGTTTCAAATGCATGATGGAGTGCTGAGAGAAGTGACCAGTGTGAGGCACATACCCACTTGTTCGCATAACCTCATATCTCTTGGTCAGTTAGATTGCCATGGCTGCACTTATGAGACTCGAGGTAGAGTTTTGAGAATGAAGAAGGGTGGTCGTGTGATGATGCAAGGTGTTTTGGAGCAAGGAAACCTATATAGTTTAGTCAGTTCAGTGGTTAATAACGGAAGATGGGTGACGGTTGAAGAACCTAGTCCAAAGTAAGTTGGAGAGGTTAATATAGTCTCTGCTGATGGTCCTAAGGTGGAGGATCATGGTATAGACAATGGTCTAGATGTTGATGATGCTCAAGGGATCCTGGAGATGAAGAGATCATGTCAAGCGGAAGATGGATGTTGAGTTCTGAAATCCAAAAAGACAAGAAGAAAGTCTTTGTGGTATTACAAACGCTTTTGAAGATCGTTATTGGCGTAGTGCAAGAATGAGGGAGGTGCACCGTTAGTGGGCGATGGTGGAGGTTTATAATGATGTTAATTGAGAAAAGAAGGCTGAAAGTGAGAGCTAAGTTGGATGTTGTTAAATGGCGGAGATGTTGTGATTTGGTATCAAGGTGTAGTGTTGAAATTTGTGATACGCAAATCACAATTATTGGCAAAAAATTATCTATGCATATTTTGTGGAGATTTATTGCTATATTTATGGGATAATTAAGGAAAGGATTATTTGGTGCTTATCCAAATAAATTTATGACATATATGAAGAAAATTTGGGTGCCAAATTTACTTGGAGGTCAAGAAAACTTGGGTATGAAGCAACTCACTCTATAAAAAGCCTACGTAACTTCTTCATTAGGTGTGGAAAATATGCCATTATTCTTCATTGTCTTTCTCCTCAAATTTTTAGCTATTAGATATTCTCTGTCAATTTCTCAATAAGGTTATTGGTTCAAGTTGTAATTATTTGTAACGATAGTTGAGATCGATTGTAAAATTATTTTTATTAGTGAATCAATAAAGAGGGTGGTTGGGTGGAATATTTTGTGTTCATATTTCCGTTATTTTTTATGTTGTTTTTTTTCAGTCACATTCATCTCCAAGTGATTTGATGAAAAAGGTCCTGTTTTTCTTGTCAAACTTCCATTGCACACAAAACCCCAACAAGATGAACCTTGCATCAGTTATGGTTATGATAATAATTTTGTTGGACGAAGCGAGTAAGAAACAAGAACCGCTTTTGCTAACAGGTAAAATGTGACGACCACCCACAGCCCCTGCTTAGAACTAGAGGAATAATGTGCTGAAAGGTGTGCCAGACAACTGTGGACGATCATCACGGTAAACAACAACATCTGTACCTATCGTAAAACTCACAGCTCAAGGATAAAATATAATAAAATATATACAACAAGTAGAAATAGTGGAGCATCATATAACAAACTTTTGAAAACGTTCACAACATCCTGAAAGGTTATCCATACATCATAGGAATATCAAAGTTTGTACATGAAGCCTTACTACAACACTTAGAGAGCAACTCAAACAGCGGAAATAGAAATACTAGATAATATAAAACTGATACATGATCCTCCAGCTCGCCTCCGAACTGCAACATCGTCCTCACTAAGCTATCACCTGTCACTTGCCACCTAGTCTGCCCATCCACAATCGGATGACACCTCAAGGTAATAAGAGGGAAACATAAAACCTTGAGTCAGACAACAGTCTTAGAGAGCGATAAAACAGTTAATAAACATCAACAATAAAGTATATGAGAATGGATAGAAAAACATATTAGTCTACCCAAAACACCAGAGAAGAACTCAACCCCGTCTTCCCCCACATCGGACAGTGATAGCCTTTACATCAACCATGTCAACCATACATCCATGAAACCCAGAACATCCATTAATGGCAATCAGAATCAAACATCACTAGCACTCATAACATCTAGATTATATGTATATCACGTAAACCATCCTCATTGAACTAAACATCCCTCAAGCATAAGCCCCAGAGGCCTAAACCAATATCAGATAAGCACCTAAGAAACATCTCCTTCGAAGTTGGATAATTTACGTGAGATGGTTCAAAAAAGGAAACTAATCAACTATGACAGACTCTAGCTATCACCACCAATCTAGCTTCGAAACTATCATCAATCGTATGACGGTCAACCTTGTCATATGTCAAGGGCTAATGGTACCCCAATTCTAGCATAAACTCCATATGTCTTTCAACGATACGTAGGTATGTCCAACCTTAAAACTTGGCCTTTCAACGATACCCAGGGTACTCGACTAGCAACCTTCTAGTCTTTTGGGTGCACCCATTGTACCCCTACTTTGAGCCGACAATGACAATCTCTCGATCTTTGTATCTCTAATCATCTAACCCAACGACTTTTCTTAGCTCAAGCAACCATTATCCACCAACTCACAACCTTTGAGTTGCCACCTCATTCGTTATTCTGCACCGATCAACAAACGCATACAACACTTCGAATATCCCTACTTGAATTTACTTTGAAGTCACAACATCACTGAGTCAAATTACATCACTGCGCTGCGGCTAGGGTTCGGGGGGTTGGCCCTGAAAATATTTTTGTTTTCAGACCCTTTTATTCAAATCTGGGTCGTACCCGAAAAATAAAAAATTTCAAAAATGACCCTGGGTGACCGGCCCACCCTCTTGGAGCCGACCGACCCATCACATCAAACTTCGACCAACCAATCATATATGTGACCGACCGACCCGTCATATATGTGACTAACTGACCCATGCTGATAGATCCATACCAACCGACCCATCTCCTTCAGCACCGACCGATCCACCCATTTCTTGGAAATAAAGTCAGACCGACCCATACAGCCCAGCCGACCCATACTACTCTGGCCGACCGATACATCACATGCCACTACGACCGACTGATCCATAGCCTATCGTGTTCTACAAGTCACATTATCCAATTGCTACCGACTCATTTCCTGGCCGACCCAATTCCTAGACAGTCCCAAATCATCTCCAAACTTGACCAAAACTTCGCCAAACAATAAATCCGACGAAATCTACTCATCCAATTCAACCACAAACATGTTACGAACCAACAACAACATGAAAATGACAATTTTCATCAAACGTTATGTAAACTTCACCAAAATCAAGATAAATGAACATATGAATATAATTATGGATCTAACTTGCATAAACATATGAAATAACATTGAAAATACTGGTTTTAAGTTGCTAAATTAGACCCTATGGCGACTCATACGAAAATAAGCTTAACATGGTGTAGATCTAAGGAAAACGACTTGAATTTGATGAAAAACAAGATTAAACACTCATATATTTGATTGAATCCGTGTGAGAGATGCATATCACTCACCAAACATTCGATCTAGCTTAGAAATGATGAAATATGAATCCGGACAGCGGAGATCTTGCTTCAATTCGCTCGATTTGATGAAATCTATCCCTTCTCGATCTAGATCTAGCTTCAGATGGTTGTAGATCTTCGATTCTCTAAGCTTTAATAGTGGAAAGGTGAAGAGAATGGAGGAATGGAGAAACCCTAGCTCTTCCAAATGAAGGAATGGAGAAAGTAAAATCTTTCCCATGCCTCTTACCCCCTATTTATATCCTTCCATCAACCCACTTATGGGTCTCTCTAAATCAGCCCATTATGGCTCTCAAAACCTGGACAACTAACTGCAAAACCTTAAAGCAGTGGTTCCTCCCAAATCGCCGAGCCAAATTTTTAATGTGACCAACCTATGGAAAGTGAATCATCGTTTCTTTTCCAATGGCACAGGTCTCAACACCTAATTCGATCCGAGTCAAAAGTTATGCCTTGTACAAAACTGATAGGGGCAAAATGGTCACAAACAAAATTGGTAAAAATTATGGACATGTATCACATCCCCATAAGCAACATATTAAAATATGAGAATGATCCAACCCGTAGGGAATAAAATAAAAATATTTTACGATCTTCCGATACATAAAATGCGGGCTGTTACATTCTCCTCCCCTTAGGATTTTCGCCCCCGAAATTCCAACAAATATAAGCAAACACGGCAATTCCGCATGCCTATCATTCATGAGAAGCCAATTCTATAGCCAAACTAGCAGCCATCAAGCCATGCATCTATAGCCTTATCCTAGCACACGGAATTCTAACACAAACATAATAGTACAAGCTACAATGATGTAAGGTGACACGATACTAATGAGTTATACCGACAAAGAGTTCTGCATAGGTCGCCTTCATACTCTTTTCCGTCTCCCATGTGCAATCGCCGTCATCCTCACTCCATTGTACCTTGACTAGCTTAACTGTCTTCCTCCTAAGTTGTTTCGTATCATTCCCTACAACACAAAGTGGCTTGTGAGGTCTCGCAACTATGGTCTCTACTTCTAGGTCTTCATACTGCTCTGCAGGTACCGCCACATTCGAATCATGCACTAACTTCCGTAGAAACTGCACATGGGAAACATTATGCACACCCGACATGACATCTTTTCTCGTAACTCCAATCTATATGCAAGCTTCCCAATTCGCTCGACTATTGGAAATGGCCCAACAAACCTTCGGGCTAATTTTCCTTTGTTTCCAAACCGAACCACATGTTTCAATGTTGAAATCTTCATGATAAACATATTGCTAACGTCGAATTCCAAATCTTTACAATGCTTATCAGCATAACTCTTCTGACGATTTTGGGCTACCTTCATTCGTTGTCGAACGATCTCGATACAATCCAAGGTCTCCCTGATCATCTCTGGCCCAAGTATCAACTTATCTCCAGTTTCTGACCAACATGCTGGAGAATTGCATGGCCTCCCATACAACGCCCCATATGGTGTCATCCCAACGCTAGACTGGTAGCTATTATTATATGCAAACTCAACTAGATGTAGATGGTCTTCCCATGATCCTTTGAAGTCTTACACATAAGCCTACGGAGGTCTTCCAAAACTTGGTTAACCTCTCGGTTTGACCATCTGTTTGGGGATGATAAGCCGTACTTAAATACAACTCGGTTCCCAAAGTTTCCTACAAACTCTTCCAAAATCCACTCGTAAATACTGGATCTCGGTCACTCACTATGCTATTAGGGATACCATGGAATCGAACTATCCATTTCACATAAAGTTCAGCCAACTTTGATACCATCCTAGTCGACTTGACAGGAACAAACCTTGCACTTTTGGTCAAGAGATCCACGATGACCTAAATCCCTTCATTTCCTGCCCTGGTTCTAGTAGTTCATTGATAAAGTCCATTGATATCTGCTCCCACTTCCATGTAGGAACTTCCAATGGCTGAAGCAAACCACTTAGGCTCTTCTATTCAGCTTTCACCAACTTACAGTTCATACACTTAGAAATGAACTTTCCAATATCTTGCTTCATCCCCTTCCAGTAGTAAACTCGCTTCATGTTCTGATACATCTTATTACCACCGGGATGAATCGTCAACTTTGAGTGATGACATTCCCTCAGAACCTCATCTCTCAATCCGTCGATATCAGGAACAACCATTCGTCCTTGCTTTCGAAGCCAACCTTCTCGATCGACCTCGAACTCTTTATTCTCTGGTTCCAACTTCTGGATGAACTCGACAAACTTTACATCACGCTTTTGGCCCTCGCCAATTCTTTCAATAAGAGTAGGTCTTATCGATAAGCTTGCCAACATTTCAGGTTCCAACTCACATCATGGCCTGAAATCAAACCTTGCCAAATACTTGAGGCTCTTCCATTCCAAAAACATCGCTCCAAAATTGCGTGTCTTCGACTCAACGCATCTGCAACCGCGTTACCTTTACTAGGAGTATAAGCTATATAAAAATCATACGACGCTAGAAACGCCACCATCTTTGCTGCCGAAGATTCAAATCCTTTTGGGAGAAAGATACTTCAACCACTTGTGATCCATAAACAACTCAAATCGAAATCCCAATATGTAATATCTCCATATCTTCAGAGCAAACACAATCGCCGCCAACTCCAAATCATAAGTTGGATAGTTCCTCTCATGCGCTTCAGCTGTCGACCAGCATAGGCCACAACCTTATCCTTCTGCATTCGCACTGCTCCAAGCCCAGTACCACATGCATCAGTATACACAACCATCTCTTCATTCCCACTTGGAATGGTCAGAACAGGAGCACTCGTCAGTCTCTCCTCCAGGATTCCAAATGTGTGCTCACACTTTGCATCCTATGTGAACACTTGGTTCTTCTTTTTCAATCCTGTCAACGGTGCAGATATCTTGGACAAATTCTTTGTAAACCGTCGATAATATCCTGCCAACCTAAGGAAACTCCGAACATCTGTCGCATTCTTAGGTCTATCCCAGTCCTGGATTGCTACCACCTTAGCAGGGTCAACCGCTATCCCATTTCCAGAAACAACATGGCCTAAGAACCTTACTTCACTCTTCCAAAAGTGATACTTCGAAAATTTAGCCTTTAGCTGATGCTTTCGCAAGATTTCCAAAACAACTCTCTAGTGTGTCTTGTGCTCTTCCTCATTCCGAGAGTAAACCAAAATGTCATCCACGAACACAAGCACGAACTTGTTCAACTGATCTCTGAAAACTCTATTCATATGATCCACAAAATACGCTGGCGCGTTAGTAAACCCGAATGGAATCACCAACCATTCGAAGAAACCAGATGGTGTTCTAAAAGTAGTCTTCGGCACACTATCCTTTTCCACCCTTAACTGGTGGAATCCCGTTGCCAGATCCATCTAAGAAAACACTTTCGCCTTGTGAAGTTGATCGAACAAGTCGTCTATCCTTGGCAACAGATACTTGTTCTTCTTGGTAACCTTGTTCAGCTCACGATAGTCCATACACAATCTCAACGAGCCATCAGTCTTGGTTGCAAATACTACTGATGCACCCTATTCGGATACACTCCTCTGAATGAATCCTTTTCCCAAAAGGTTACGAACCTGCACCTCTAACTCTCGCTGTTCCTTGGGCGTCATCCACCTAAGAGGCATAACAATTAGTCTAGCACACTCGACCAAATAGATTCTAAACTCGATCTCACGATGCGATGACAAACCTTTGACCTCGTCAAAGACATCCTCATACTCATTAGTAATCAGCACAGATGACAAGCCTTCCTGTGGAATCCCAAGCGAATATAGATAGCTCACGAAGACCCCGTCTTCGGGCTTACATCTAATTAACACCTTTCACCCTTCCACATCCTTGACTCTCGCCTCCAACTTCTTGCAATTCACTCTTGCCGCACACCTCTTGAGTCAATCCATACCCAAGATAATCCCAAACCCAGCGAAGTCAAGAACAAAGCAATCACACACAAAAGAGCAACCATGACTCGACAACACTAGACCACGACACAACATGCAGTAACTGGATGAACCCCCATCTGGATTAGTCACGATCAATGGTCTATCACAAATCTCGGGTTCCAAACCCAAGCGACACATAAGCTCATTGCAAATGAAAGAATGTGATGCTCTAGTATCGAACAACGCATGTACTGAAACATCATTAACCGAAAGAGTACCTTGTACGACGACACCCTTTCCCTTCTCCACTATAGTAGGAGCTCTTGAAGAAGATGGCACGCCTTCCATAGCATATGCCTTCACAACCTGATTACCCTTAGCTGATTCTGGACAGCCTTACTTCTCATGCCCAGGCTTTCCACACTTGAAGCGCTTCTTCTCAGCTTTGGGATTCTTGCACTCATTCGAGTAATGACCCTTCTGTTGGTAGTTGAAGAAAACCACCTCACTCTTAGGTTTCTTTTGGTCATCCTTTTCTTTCTGCTATTACTGCTTCCTCTTCTTATTATTTCCACCTTGTTGTGATTTTTGAACTTCCTTGGTTGCAACGACAACATTTGCTTCCCTAGGAAACAAGCTCTCATGGCGAACAGCTATTTCCACAATCTTCTCAAATGAATCGTCAAGATGATCCATCAACATCCTTCCAATATAGGTATCATACCCATAACAAATTTCTCGTTCTTATGATATGGTGTGTCAATGTATGAACGAGAATATCAGGACAAGGCCTCGAAATCAGAAACATAATCAAGCACAAAACAACCATTCTGTTTCAGATTTACGAACTTCTTGAACAAAGATGACTTCTGAGCAGTGGAGATAAACTTCATCTTGAATTTAACTTGGAATTGCTCCCATGCAATTTCCTCTTCTGGAGTCTCAAGTGTAACGGAATTCCACCACTCCATGCCCCTGCCCTGCAACTGCCTTGACGCAAGCTTTCTCTTTGTTGCATCATCCAAACCCAAGTCTCCAAAAATACAGACATAAGAATCCATCCACCTCTGAACCACTTCTTCTGGCTCAGTTCCTTTGAATGGTTTTCCTTCTAGAGATGTATAATCTTTGCACAGCTTCGCAAATCCACAACCCTAGGAACTCGCACACCTACATTTACCGTGGCTGCCACTAGAGCAGGTACCCTTTGCATGAATGCTTTCATCATGGCCTCAAACATGGCTGGGTAATCTGGTGTACCGCCACTACCCCTCCAAGCATAACCCCTTCCCTAGCGGTATGTCTTGAAGCACGTCGAATCATTCTAAATCTGCAAATTTGAATGATTAGCCACTTGCAGGAAAAACTGCTAAAGAAGTACAAATGCTTCTATACTATATAATATCATATAGTATACATTCAACTGGAATCTACATATACCGCCTCTCATACGTAATTACATTTTCAAACTTTGGTTCAAATCATTAACCAGAGCTCTAATACCAAATGTGACGACCGCCAACAACCCCTGCTTAGAACAAGAGGAATAATGCGCTAAAAGGTGTGTCAGGCAGCTGTGGACGATCACCATAGGTAAACAACATATGCACCTATCGTAAAACTCACAGCGTAAGTATAAAATATAATAGAACTTAAACAATAGGTAGAAATAGTGGAGCATCATATAAAAAACTTTTGAAAACTTTCACAACATCCTGAAAGGTTATCAATATGTCATAGGAATATCAAAGTATGGACATGAAGCCTTACTACAACACTTAGAGAGTAACTCAAACAGCAGAAATAGAAATACCAGATAGTATAAAGCTGAAATGTAAGCCTCTAGCTCGCCTTCGAACTGCAACCTCGTCCTCACTAAGCTATCACCTATCACCTAGTCTACCCATCCACAACCGGATGACAACCCAAGGCAATAAGATGGAAACATAAAACCTTAAGTCAGACAACAGCCTTAGTGAGTGATAAAATAGCTTACAAACATCAACAATAAAGTATATGAGAATGGATAGATAAACATACTAATCTACCCATAACACCAGAGAAGAACTCAACCCCATCTTCCCCACATCGGAAAGTGATAGCCTTTTCATCAACCGTTCCAACCATACATCCATGAAACCCAGAACAAACATTCATGGCAATCGGAAGCAAACACCACTAGCACCCATAGAATCCAGATTATATGTATCTCACGTGAACCACCCTCATCGAACTTAACATCCCTCAAGCACAAGCTCGAGAGGCCTAAACCAATATCAGACAAGCACCCAAGAAACATCTCCTTCAAAGTTGGCTAATTTACGTGAAACGGTTCAAACAAGGCAACTAATCAACCATGACAGAGTCCGACTATCACCAAAAATCCAGCTTTGAAACTATCGTCAATCGTATGATGGCCAACCTTACCATATGTCAAGGACTAATGATAATCCCAGTTCTAGCATAAACTCCATACACCTTTCAATGATACGTATGTATGTCCAACCTTGACAACTACGCCTCTCAACGATACCCAGGGTACTCGACCAGCAACCTTCCAGTCTTTTGGGTGCCAACATTGTACCCGTGCTCTGAGCCTGCTAGAACTTACGACAACGATAATCTCTTGGCCTTCGTATCTCTAGTCATCTAACCTGACGACTTTTCATAGCTCAAGCAACCATTATCCACCAACTCACGATCTTTGAGTTGCCACCTCATTCGTTATTCTGCACCGATCAACGAACACATACAACACTTTGAATATCCCCACTTGAATTTACTTTGAAGTCGCAACATCACTGCGCTACGGCCAGGGTTCGGGATATTGCCCCCGAAAATATTTTTGTTTTCAGGCCCTTTTATTCAAATCTGGGTCGTACTCGAAAAATATATTTTTTCAAAAATGACCCTATGCGAACGACCCATCACATCAAAATTCGGCCGACCCATCTGTTGAATCTAGATTAACCCTAGGGGGTGAATAGGGTTTATCACAGTTTTTAACTGAATTAAAAATCTAACGGGATATATATAATCAACAGATCACAGAATATAGCAGAAACAGAAACGCAGAAATTAAATGACATAAGATATACCTAGCTTCGGCAAAATCCTGCCTACTGCTGCATTCCTAAGGTTTCTACTAGGTGATAGAACAGATCCCGCTTATAAGACCATGTAAACTCGCACTCCCTGCTCCTGTACTAACCCTATGCTCAAAACCCTAGACTGACTGATATCCCCTCGATCATATTTTCCCTGATTACAACCCCGTAACCAGTAGCCCTAGTTTTTACAGACTCTAGTAAACTGTCAGTCAACACCCTAACTAAAACCCCCTAGATTTACAAACTCTAGAACTGTTCAGAATTGTTTACAAAAGAAATTAAAAAAAAACAATAAAAAGGAAATTCTAAAACAAATGAACCCTAGTCTTTAAAAAGGAATTAATCTCCCCTTTAATCTTCAAAAGTAGGCCGACCATTTTTCAAATCGGTTGCACCCTCCTTCATTTATCTCGTTAGCTTGCTTTAGAAAATAAATGGCGGAATGGAAATGGAAACCAAAACTAGGGTTTCCTCAATCTCCCCAAATCGATTCGATACTTGATGAAATGGATAATCTGATGCTCGAATTCGCTGTTGCTTTCTGATGCTTCGATTCAGGAGTTGTATTGATCGAAACACTGAAAAACAATGTGAGTTCTCTGTTTAATCTCTTCGACTTTCTATTGAGATGTTTTTGGTTTCAATAAAAAAAATCCTGCCAGTGATGAAAATGGTGATTAAGTAGGATTATATAATCCTTAAGATTGCTCTCTGATTTCACTCGATATGACCTGGCTGATTTTCGAGTTTCCCCTTTTGATTTGTAAAGTTTGTTTTACGTGATTTCTTGATTGAAATTGTGTACCTGGTCTTCAAATTGGCCTTCGATGGAATTTCCTTTTTTCCACAAATAATTTGGTCCAATTTGAACGAATTCCTCTTTTGAAATTCTTCAATAAACGGCTTGCGTTTATTTCCAGTTTTGTTTTCCTTGATTAAATCGGTTCCTTGGCTTTGAATTCGAAATGATATTTATAACCTGTGAAAACTTGGTATTTGTAAAACCGAAAATATGTCGAATTGATTTGTTTAAAACTGGAAATTAAATTTCCATATATTGCCATAAACATGAATATACACATTACTGTGTATAACTGGAATGAATATTTGCCATAAAAAAATTGTTTGCAAGATAACACTTGCCAAATATGATTTGCACGATTTCTTCAAATCTGGAAAAAAAACTTATCACTTGCTCAAAAATTGTTTCTTGAAATAACTTCTTTCTCAAAAGAAATGTTAGCTGAAATTCAGGAAATGCTTTGCAAATTAAACTCTTGCCAATGATTGATTTCCCAATTATAAATTGCTGAAAAGAAATTCCAAAAATCCACTGATCAGTTATGAATTTTCATGTGCATATTAACACTGCTTTCTTGCCCCTGATTCACTGATATTAAAAGGTTGTGTACGCCTTGATTACTTTCCCTTTTCTGTGTTGATTTATGGCTTTGAATCTAGATGTGTTATTGCCCCTTTGAATGAACCTGGATATTTGATTAAGGCCTTCGAAACAGATTTTCCCATTTCGAAATTTAAAACAACTGGCTTTGATTGAGTAAAACAATTCTGCCAATCTCGCTCGACCCATTTAACTGCTGCCATGAGTATGCTATGTTATTTTGTACATGCTGTACCATAGTCACTTGCTTTGATCTTGTTGTGTTGCCATATAAATGCTGCTGAACTTGTTGCTGAGTCACATTTGTGGTTGTGTATTCTGGCTTGAAACTGTGCTACCTTTTTGAGTCTGAACTGACCTGAATACACAATTGTTTCTTGGCTTGACTACTTTGTTCACTGAAAGCACCAATACTTTGTGCATATGCCATGAATCCACTTTGTGACATGGCTGTGTATATGTGAGTGCATATCCACTCCATCTGCACCACATATTTTTCTGTTTTCATGTCCATGCACCCTTGAACACTTCAATGAGATTATGCAGCTCCACACTGCTATGTATAAGTTTGCTTGTATATGTTAACACCATCATGCATTCTTGCCGACCAGTTTTTGCTGTTTTGAAAGAAAAGTGATTTGCCAACTAACATCACTTGCATGTGCATTTGGGCTGCATCCATGGATGTTTCTCCCTTGTTCTTGGCTGACTTGTTTCCATTTGCACTTACACTTGGGTTATGCATAACAAACTTTGTTGCTTCTCGACCATTTAATTGATGTTGACTTTTCATTGAGTTATTTCTTGTGTGCACTAAGTCGAGATGGTCCATGTGGCTACTCCTCAGTTGCACACCACTATATTTTGATTGCTGAGGCAGTGCACACGTGTGTGTATATATACACGTGTATATATGCAACCATTCAGTATTATTTTCTGTCCCTGTACATATACAAACTGTCTGCCTTGTGGTATTTACAGTGTTTCACTGTGAATATCACAAGCTGTCTAGACATAGATAAATCAGATCAAGTCATGAAAGATGATGAGAAACACACTGAAATCTGAGGCAAATAAAATTTTAAAATCAAAATTTATATTTTCTAGAATTTAGAATATTATTTCTGTTCCATATACTGTGTGTGTTTCTGTACATGACAGGAATGAAGACTGGACTACTGAGCTGTGAAGACAGAAGATTGAAGATGAAGACAATATGAAGACGTGTCAATGTACCAGTGTCAATGTGTCTATAAATTGAAATGTAAACTGAGTGATTGTATATATATATATATATATATATGAGATGTATAGACAAAGTGTTATAGTGAGGATCTATGTAACAACAGAATTGTACTGATGTTTGTATTAAACAAATTTGTTTGAAATAAAATATTATTTTATTGTGCTCAAAATTGTGTTCAAGCAAATTTGTTTATCGTATTAAGTTTATATACAAGTACAATGTCATGTGAAGAATATATAAATAGTGGAGTTATAAATCTGTACTGTTTGTTGAAATATAATATTCAATTTAAATAAAATACTGTATGAATATATGAATGTCTGTACAGTCGTATTCTATTTAAATATAAATATTATATTCCTATCTATGATGTATATATAGAACAGTACAGTAGCAAACACATTTAAAATAATATTTATTTGGTTGTTATCATCAAACAAAAAATCATATAATTGTGTATACAACTACGTCATATACAACAATCTCCCCCTTTTGATGATGACAAACAAATAAAATATTTTAAGCACAATAAATGTGTTTGACGGTGAAGAAAAGAACTCCCCCTATTTTAATGCTCCCCCTACAACAGAAACTCCCCTATAACTGTGCATGAGTGAAATGAATGAATAACAAATTTTCAAAACTAAATTTTTTTATAAAATATTCACTCATAAATCAAAATCTCAACCCATTCTCCCCTTTTTTTTATCATCAAAAGGATTCAAAATTTAAAATACAGATGAAAATTGACTAAAAATACAATTTCAACATAAGAGAAAGAACGGTCATCTTAAATCTCAATCAGTCAAACAAAAATCATAATAAACTGAGAACTGGCGTTATATTTCACATTGTAGATAATGACGGATTTACGATGAAATTTATAAAAATGGGGAGAGTTTCAAAAAAACGTACATTTCCAATTATTTTCAAAATGATTTTATAACAAAAAGCAGTGATGGATTTGGACTATAATTATAGCTTCAGTTTAAGTGACAAAATCAAATACTCTCAAATCCCAGTAGTTATCAATCTACAAATCATAATACATCATAAAATATTAACACATTTCACAGATTAGAAGATGGATTGATAGACTGGTTTTTAAACACCAAGGAGAATTTCAGATTTATTTCAATTTATAGCACAATATTTCCTTTTTCTTTTTATTTTATTTAAGAGCACACTGACCACGCATAACCAGAGCTTGGATTTTCAAATGAGGTCAGTCGCAGCTTAAATTATAAGTTGTCTCATAATCATGCATGACCAGAGCTTGGATTTTTAAATGAGGTTAGAGACACACTTATGTATATTAGTTATATTTATTATTTTCAGCATTTAAAGGAAAAAAACTCCTCAGTATATAAAACCAATATATGAATAATAGAAAATGGGGTAGGTACAGAGATGGACTGTGAAATAAATTTCTAAATTAATTATATTATGAAATATGCTCGACTGTACAGGGATCATTGAAAATTTTCAATTATCACTAATTCTGAATAATAACATAGTCCCATTTCTATCACAAAAATTTTCACTGTTTATTTCAGATGGTTTAAAAAAATTAACTCTCCATATTTATATAAAATCATAACGGATGGTAGAATAATGATAGGTAATGAAGATGGTTGTGAAATAATTGCCAGTTCAAAGATATTATAATAAATATTCAACCATCATGAAAAAAAATATAAATAAAATCTCCTCTTGTTGTGAATATACTAAAGTCATGTTTCATTACAATTTCAAATTTTGATAATAATTTTGATGAATTATAAATACAGTTCAATTTGGATATTGATTTCAATTTCTGAATGAATAATCAATAAATAATTTTAAAATTGAAAATCAATTACAAGAGGAATATGAAGATCTATACATGCCAAGAAGGATAAATTTGTACAAGGCAAAAAAAATGTGTAGATCTATATAATGTGAAGATTAGAATCTAAGTACAGATGAGCGAGACAAATATAAGGCACACTTGATACCACTTGGTGTGTCTATTAAGGAGGATTTTAACATGACACTGGAGACAAACAAAAATAATTCAGACATCGGAATTTTAACCACAAAGCCCAACCAGACAAAATTGACAAATTCGGCACATTTATCAGAACTGCAGACAAGAACAAACAGTTATTTGAAGAACAGTATCAGAGCAGCAAACAGATTACAAACAAGAAATTTCAGAATATTTTCAAAACAATATCAGAGTAGCACAAATATCATTTTCAAAGAAGGCTTGTCAAGGAGATGCTTCAAAGATATTTCTGACAATTAAAGAATGGTTCATGATTCAAGATTAAATATATGGATTTTCAAAGAATTTTTCACAAGAATTTCTGACAAGTAAAAGAAATATTTCAGAATAATTACATCAAGTTAGAAGACATATTCATGATCCAAAAAATAAAAATTATTTATTTGAAATCACTTGAATGGATGTAGATCATGAGATACGATGAATCAATCACACAGAATTAATAATTTCAGATCTGAGAGTCAACATATCAGAAATTTAAATGATCTCAAACGAACAAAAATCTAAACTAGATGATCATGAGTTACAGTGAATATCAAGGTATAAGTAATGATTCAAGACAAATCAAAAATATCCAAGCCAATCTGAAAATCAATGAAATTATCACGACTGAGAAGTAGCAGTGTGCTGTAATGAGTATAATATTTCAAGCTTTTCTAAAATGAATTAGAAGAAACTCAAAACAGTAGAGGTGTGTGAAACTTCATTAAATTTTCATATCATCAAGAATTTAGAATTCAAAATAACAGTGTTCAAGGTATGATATTAATGCTTCAGCACTGTTAAGAATTCAAAAAAAAAAACTTTAAAACAATTGCAGATAATTACAGATTTAAATTCAAGATCTGGAAATGATTAAAACATCAGAGTTCTATTTAAATGAAGCGAATTTCCAGAAAAATATGAAATCTGCAATTGGAAGTTAATGAAGCCCAAAAGGAAGAAAAATATAGTAGTGAAAAATCGAAAACAAAAAACAAAAAAACAAAAGGAGGTAGAAGGAGAAATAAACAATTTTTTTTTACAAAAGTAAGTTTAGAGATCATACCGGATCCAATGTAAATCAGAATCTCTAACTCAACAATCCTGGCTGGAGGAACTGTGAATGGTACAGAACCATAAAACAGTTTGAATTTGAATCTCCTTTGAATAGCAGTTCCTCAGCCACCTCCAGTACCTAAGTGTTTAGGGGATTGAGTGGTCTAACAAAATTAGTGGAACCACTCACAGTTTCGTTCACATCTTTGGTACCCAAATCTGTTTGTATAACAATCCGTCAGAATCAACTAGAGTACCCTTTGGAACCCAAATTCGTTTAGTTTTTCCAAAAATCAATTTTTTCTTTTTGGGGTCCACAACTGTTCAACTGGATTAAACCAATTCTGGTCTCGTTTGTGATTTAAAAACCTTTTGGAATTTTCAAAATTCAAATTTTCAGAAAGATCCTTTTTGAAACAACTTAAAGGAAAATCACAAGAATCCAATTTTTCCAAATCATTTGTTTTCCCAAAACCGAGACCATTCCTATTACCAGAAGAAACTTGATTTTTCAACAACATATTTAAAGATTTTTCTCCATCAGAAAATTTAGTCAAAGTTATTTCAAGTTGTTGAATTTTAGTTTTTAGATCACCGTTTTCTTTCATCAAATCTGAATAACGATTTTTAGTGATCTTACATTTTTCAAAATCAGATTTCAAAATCAAATTTTCTTCTTTAAGCAGTTTAATTTTGGTTTGGTACTCAACAATATCTGATTCAAATCGTTTTTGTTTTTCAAACTCAAATTTCTTGGATTTTTCAATCTCGATTTCAAGTTCTTTCAAAATCAAATCGGATTTCAACAAATTTTCATTTTCAGCAATTTCAAATTTGGAATTTATATCAGTCTTAAAAATTTCAATTTCCTTTTGTAGAAAACTGTTCAACCTTGATAACACAATCTTGTTTTCTTTTAAGATCAGAGTTTCCTTTTCAATTTTTGAATGTTTTTATTGAGATGAACAAGATTGGTTTCCAATTTCAAACAATTCTTGTTGTCTGAATTTGAAGAGTTTTTAAAATATTCAAGTTGTGATTCCAAATCATTAATTTTGCAGATCAATTCAGAATTCCTAAATTTCAGAGATTTATTTTTAGATTGGAGTTTATCAACAGATTTGGTTAGATCAACACAAAAATAAACCAGATATTCATATGAGAAATTTTCTATTTCATTGTCTGTTGAGTCTTCATCAACTGATTCATCTGAATTTTCATCTATATGACTTGTCAAGCATTGATTTGAAGCTGAGTTGACTTTCTGGGATTTTGAGCAGCTGTTTTCAATTTGTCCATACTTTGCGTTGAGAGTATTCCAAATTTCCTGTGCAGATAAAAAATGGCAGATAAGATTAAACTGTTCAGTACTAAGATAATCAAATATAATTTTCATAGCACGAGCATTAAAAGTAATATCTACACTATTAAACCCATTGATAACAACATCCCAATATTTAATATTAACAGATTTTAAATAAAATTCCATTTTGGTTTTCCAGTTTAAAAAATCTGTTCCATCGAAAATAGTTGGAGATGAACTTGACTGACTCTCTATCGACTGACAACTAGGATCCATGATTCTAGGGCTAATGAAATAACCTGGCTCTGATACCAATTATTGGATCTAGATTAACGCTAGAGGGGGGTGAATAGGGTTTATCACAGTTTTTAACTGAATTAAAAATCTAACGGGATATATATAATCAACAGATCACATAATATGGCAGAAACAGAAATGCACAAAGTAAATGACACAAGATATACCCAGCTTCGGCAAAATCCTACCTACTGCTGCATTCCTAAGGCTTCTACTAGGTGATAGAACATATCCCACTTACAAGACCATGTAAACTCGCACTCCCTGCTCCTGTACTAACCCTATGCTCAAAACCCTAGACTGACTGATATCCCTTCGATCAGATTTTCCCTGATTACAACCCCGTAACCAGTAGCCCTAGCTTTTACAGACTCTAGTAAACTGTCAGTCAACACCCTAACTAAAATCCCCTAGATTTACAGACTCTAGAACTGTTCAGAATTGTTTACAAAAGAAATTAAAAAAAAATTCTAAAACAAATGCACCCTAGTCTTTAAAAAGAAATTAATCTCCCCTTTAATCTTCAAAATTAGGCCGGCCATTTTTCAAATCGGTTGCACCCTCCTTCATTTATCTCGTTAGCTTGCTTTAGAAAATAAATGGCGGCGTGGAAATGGAAATCAAAACTAGGGTTTCCTCAATCTCCCCAAATCGATTCGGTACTTGATGAAATGGATAATCTGATGCTCGAATTTGTTGTTGCTTTCTGATGCTTCGATTCGGGAGTTGTATTGATCGAAACACTGAAAAACAATGTGAGTTCTCTGTTTAATCTCTTTGTCTTTCTATTGAGATGTTTTTGGTTTCGATAATAAAAATCCTGCCAGTGATGAAAATGGTGATTAAGTAGGATTATATTATCCTTAAGATTGCTCTCTGATTTCACTCGATATGACCTGGCTGATTTTCGGGTTTCCCCTTTTGATTTGTAAAGTTTGTTTTGCGTGATTTCTTGATTGAAATTGTGTACTTGGTCTTCAAATTGGCCTTTGATGGAATTTCCTTTTTCCCACAAATAATTTGGTCCAATTTGAACGAATTCCTCTTTTGAAATTCTTCAATAAACGGCTTGCATGTATTTCCGGTTTTGTTTTCCTTGATTAAATCGGTTCCTTGGCTTTAAATTCGAAATGATATTTATAACCTGTGAAAACTTGGTTGTTTCTTGCCAAAATTTGTGTATTTGTAAAACTGGAAATATGTCAATTTGTTTAAAACTGGAAATTAAATTTCCATATATTGCCATAAACATGAATATACACATTACTCTGTATAACTAGAATGAATATTTGCCATAAAAAAATTGTTTGCAAGATAACACTTGCCAAATATGATCTGCATGACTTCTTCAAATCTGGAGAAAAAAAAACTTATCACTTGCTCAAAAACTATTTCTGGAAATAACTTCTTTCTTAAAAGAAATGTTAGATGAAATTCAGGAAATGCTTTGCAAATTAAACTCTTGCCAATGATTGATTTCCCAATTATAAATTACTGAAAAGAAATTCCAAAAATCCACTGATCAGTTATGAATTTTCCTGTGCATATTAACACTGCTTTCTTGCCCCTGATTCACTGATATTAAAAGGTTGTGTACGCCTTGATTACTTTCCCTTTTCTGTGTTGATTTATGGCTTTGAATCTAGACGTGTTATTGCCCCTTTGAATGAACCTGGATATTTGATTATGGCCTTCGAAACAGATTTTCCCATTTCGAAATTTAAAACAACTGGCTTTGATTGAGTAAAACAATTCTGCCAATCTCGCTCGACCCATTTAACTGCTGCCATGAGTATGCTATGTTATTTTGTACATGCTGTACCATAGTCACTTGCTTTGATCTTGTTGTGTTGCCATATAAATGCTGCTGAACTTGTTGCTGAGTCACATTTGTGGTTGTGTATTCTGGCTTGAAACTGTGCTACCTTTTTGAATCTGAACTGACCTGAATACACAATTGTTTCTTGGCTTGACTGCTTTGTTCACTGAAAGCACCAATACTTTGTGCATATGCCATGAATCCACTTTGTGACATGGCTGTGTATATGTGAGTGCATATCCACTCCATCTGCACCACATATTTTGTTGTTTTCATGTCCATGCACCCTTGAACACTTCAATGAGATTATGCAGCTCCACACTGCTATGTATAAGTTTGCTTGTATATGTTGACACCATCATGCATTCTTGCCCACCAGTTTTTGCTGTTTTGAAAGAAAAGTGATTTGCCAACTAACATCACTTGCATGTGCATTTGGGCTGCATCCATGGATGTTTCTTCCTTGTTCTTGGCTGACTTGTCTCCATTTGCACTTACACTTGGGTTATGCATAACAAACTTTGTTGCTTCTCGACCATTTAATTGATGTTGACTTTTCATTGAGTTATTTCTTGTGTGCACTAAGTCGAGATGGTCCATGTGGCTACTCCTCAGTCGCACACCACTATATTTTGATTGCCGAGGCAGTGCACACGTGTGTATATATATACACGTGTGTATATGCAACCATTCAGTATTATTTTCTGTCCCTGTACATATACAAACTGTCTGCCTTGTGGTATTTACAGTGTTTCACTGTGAATATCACAAGCTGTCTAGACATAGATAAATCAGATCAAGTCATGAAAGATGATGAGAAACACACCGAAATCTGAGGCAAATAAAATTTTAAAATCAAAATTTATATTTTCTAGAATTTAGAATATTATTTCTGTTCCATATACTGTGTGTGTTTCTGTACATGACAGGAATGAAGACTGGACTACTGAGCTGTGAAGACAGAAGATTGAAGATGAAGACAATATGAAGACGTGTCAATGTACCAGTGTCAATGTGTCTATAAATTGAAATGTAAACTGAGTGATTGTATATATATATATATATATATATATGAGATGTATAGACAAAGTGTTATAGTGAGGATCTATGTAACAACAGAATTGTACTGATGTTTGTATTAAACAAATTTGTTTGAAATAAAATATTATTTTATTGTGCTCAAAATTGTGTTCAAGCAAATTTGTTTATCGTATTAAGTTTATATACAAGTACAATGTCATGTGAAGAATATATAAATAGTGGAGTTATAAATCTGTACTGTTTATTGAAATATAATATTCAATTTAAATAAAATACTGTATGAATATATGAATGTCTGTACAGTCGTATTCTATTTAAATATAAATATTATATTCCTATCTATGATGTATATATAGAACAGTACAGTAGCAAACACATTTAAAATAATATTTATTTGGTTGTTATCATCAAACAAAAAATCATATAATTGTGTATACAACTACGTCATATACAACAATCTCCCCCTTTTGATGATGACAAACAAATAAAATATTTTAAGCACAATAAATGTGTTTGACGGTGAAGAAAAGAACTCCCCCTATTTTAATGCTCCCCCTACAACAGAAACTCCCCTATAACTGTGCATGAGTGAAATGAATGAATAACAAATTTTCAAAACTAAATTTTTTTATAAAATATTCACTCATAAATCAAAATCTCAACCCATTCTCCCCCTTTTGTTATCATCAAAAGGATTCAAAATTTAAAATATAGATGAAAATTGACTAAAAATACAATTTCAGCATAAGAGAAAGAACGGTCATCATAAATCTCAATCAGTCAAACAAAAATCATAATAAACTGAGAACTGGCGTTATATTTCACATTGTAGATAATGACGGATTTACGATGAAATTTATAAAAATGGGGAGAGTTTCAAAAAAACGTACATTTCTAATTATTTTCAAAATGATTTTATAACAAAAAGCAGTGATGGATTTGGACTATAATTATAGCTTCAGTTTAAGTGACAAAATCAAATACTCTCAAATCCCAGTAGTTATCAATCTACAAATCATAATATATCATAAAATATTAACACATTTCACAGATTAGAAGATGGATTGATAGACTGGTTTTTAAACACCAAGGAGAATTTCAGATTTATTTCAATTTATAGCACAATATTTCCTTTTTCTTTTTATTTTATTTAAGAGCACACTGACCACGCATAACCAGAGCTTGGATTTTCAAATGAGGTCAGTCGCAGCTTAAATTATAAGTTGTCTCGTAATCATGCATGACCAGAGCTTGGATTTTTAAATGAGGTTAGAGACACACTTATGTATATTAGTTATATTTATTATTTTCAGCATTTAAAGGAAAAAAACTCCTCAGTATATAAAACCAATATATGAATAATAGAAAATGGGGTAGGTACAGAGATGGACTGTGAAATAAATTTCTAAATTAATTATATTATGAAATATGCTCGACTGTACAAGGATCATTGAAAATTTTCAATTATCACTAATTCTGAATAATAACATAGTCCCATTTCTATCACAAAAATTTTCACTGTTTATTTCAGATGGTTTAAAAAAATTAACTCTCTATATTTATATAAAATCATAACGGATGGTAGAATAATGATAGGTAATGAAGATGGTCGTGAAATAATTGCCAGTTCAAAGATATTATAATAAATATTCAACCATCATGAAAAAAAATATAAATAAAATCTCCTCTTGTTGTGAAATATACTAAAGTCATGTTTCATTACAATTTCAAAATTTGATAATAATTCTGATGAATTATAAATACAGTTCAATTTGGATGTTGATTTCAATTTCTGAATGAATAATCAATAAATAATTTTAAAATTGAAAATCAATTACAAGAGGAATATGAAGATCTATACATGCCAAGAAGGATAAATTTGTACAAGGCAAAAAAAAAAAAGTGTAGATCTATATAATGTGAAGATTAGAATCTAAGTACAGATGAGCGAGACAAATATAAGGCACACTTGATACCACTTGGTGTGTCTATTAATGAGGATTTTAACATGACACTGGAGACAAACAAAAATAATTCAGACATCGGAATTTTAACCACAAAGCCCAACCAGACAAAATTAACAAATTTGGCACATTTATCAGAACTGCAGACAAGAACAAACAGTTATTTGAAGAACAGTATCAGAGCAGCAAACAGATTACAAACAAGCAATTTCAGAATATTTTCAAAACAATATCAGAGTAGCACAAATATCATTTTCAAAGCAGACTTGTCAAGGAGATGCTTCAAAGATATTTCAGACAATTAAAGAATGGTTCATGATTCAAGATTAAATATATGGATTTTCAAAGAATTTTTCACAA
This sequence comes from Allium sativum, assembly GCA_030737875.1. Classification (NCBI taxonomy): domain Eukaryota; kingdom Viridiplantae; phylum Streptophyta; class Magnoliopsida; order Asparagales; family Amaryllidaceae; genus Allium; species Allium sativum. The sequence continues at coordinate 937,084,709 of CM060913.1, read as the reverse complement.
GAATTTCTGACAAGTAAAAGAAATTTTTCAGAATAATTACATCAAGTTAGAAGACATATTCATGATCCAAAAAATAAAAATTATTTATTTGAAATCACTTGAATGGATGTAGATCATGAGATACGATGAATCAATCACATAGAATTAATAATTTCAGATCTGAGAGTCAACATATCAGAAATTTAAATGATCTCAAACGAACAAAAATCTAAACTAGATGATCATGAGTAACAGTGAATATCAAGGTATAAGTAATGATTCAAGACAGATCAAAAATATCCAAGCCAATCTGAAAATCAATGAAATTATCACGACTGAGAAGTAGCAGTGTGCTGTAATGAGTATAATATTTCAAGCTTTTCTAAAATGAATTAGAAGAAACTCAAAACAGCAGAGGTGTGTGAAACTTCATTAAATTTTCATATCATCAAGAATTTAGAATTCAAAATAACAGTGTTCAAGGTATGATATTAATGCTTCAGCACTGTTAAGAATTCAAAAAAAAACTTTAAAACAATTGCAGATAATTACAGATTTAAATTCAAGATCTGGAAATGATTAAAACATCAGAGTTCTATTTAAATGAAGCGAATTTCCAGAAAAATATGAAATCTGCAATTGGAAGTTAATGAAGCCCAAAAAGAAGAAAAATATAGTAGTGAAAAATCGAAAAACAAAAAAACAAAAGGAGGTAGAAGGAGAAATAAACAATTTTTTTTTTACAAAAGTAAGTTTAGAGATCATACCGGATCCAATGTAAATCAGAATCTCTAACTCAACAATCCTGGCTGGAGGAACTGTGAATGGTACAGAACCATAAAACAGTTTGAATTTGAATCTCCTTTGAATAGCAGTTCCTCAGCCACCTCCAGTACCTAAGTGTTTAGGGGATTGAGTGGTCTAACAAAATTAGTGGAACCACTCACAGTTTCATTCACATCTTTGGTACCCAAATCTGTTTGTATAACAATCCGTCAGAATCAACTAGAGTACCCTTTGGAACCCAAATTCGTTTAGTTTTTCCAAAAATCAATTTATTTCTTTTTGGGGTCCACAACTGTTCAACTGGATTTTTATAAAACCAATTCTTGTCTCGTTTGTGATTTAAAAACCTTCTGGAATTTTCAAAATTCAAATTTTCAGAAAGATCCTTTTTGAAACAACTTAAAGGAAAATCACAAGAATCCAATTTTTCCAAATCATTTGTTCTCCCAAAACCGAGACCATTCCTATTACCAGAAGAAACTTGATTTTTCAACAACAGATTTAAAGATTTTTCTCCATCAGAAAATTTAGTCAAAGTTATTTCAAGTTGTTGAATTTTAGTTTTTAGATCACCGTTTTCTTTCATCAAATCTGAATAACGATTTTTAGTGATCTTACATTTTTCAAAATCAGATTTCAAAATCAAATTTTCATCTTTAAGTAGTTTAATTTTGGTTTGGTACTCAACAATATCTGATTCAAATCGTTTTTATTTTTCAAACTCAAATTTCTTGGATTTTTCAATCTCGATTTCAAGTTCGTTCAAAATCAAATCGGATTTCAACAAATTTTCATTTTCAGCAATTTCAAATTTGGAATTTATATCAGTCTTAAAAATTTCAATTTCCTTTTGTAGAAAACTGTTCAACCTTGATAACACAATCTTGTTTTCTTTTAAGATCAGAGTTTCCTTTTCAATTTTTGAATGTTTTTATTGAGATGAACAAGATTGGTTTCCAATTTCAAACAATTCTTGTTGTCTGAATTTGAAGAGTTTTTAAAATATTCAAGTTGTGATTCCAAATCATTAATTTTGCAGATCAATTCAGAATTCCTAGATTTCAGAGATTTATTTTTAGATTGGAGTTTATCAACAGATTTGGTTAGATCAACACAAAAATAAACCAGATATTCATATGAGAAATTTTCTATTTCATTGTCTGTTGAGTCTTCATCAACTGATTCATCTGAATTTTCATCTATATGACTTGTCAAGCATTGATTTGAAGCTGAGTTGACTTTCTGGGATTTTGAGCAGCTGTTTTCAATTTGTCCATACTTTGCGTTGAGAGTATTCCAAATTTCCTGTGCAGATAAAAAATGGCAGATAAGATTAAACTGTTCAGTACTAAGATAATCAAATATAATTTTCATAGCACGAGCATTAAAAGTAATATCTACACTATTAAACCCATTGATAACAACATCCCAATATTTAATATTAACAGATTTTAAATAAAATTCCATTTTGGTTTTCCAGTTTAAAAAATCTGTTCCATCGAAAATAGTTGGAGATGAACTTGACTGACTCTCTATCGACTGACAACTAGGATCCATGACTCTAGGGCTAATGAAATAACCTGGCTCTGATACCAATTATTGGATCTAGATTAACCCTAGAGGGGGGTGAATAGGGTTTATCACAGTTTTTAACTGAATTAAAAATCTAACGGGATATATATAATCAACAGATCACATAATATAGCAGAAACAGAAATGCATAAAGTAAATGACACAAGATATACCCAGCTTCGGCAAAATCCTACCTACTGCTGCATTCCTAAGGCTTCTACTAGGTGATAGAACATATCCCACTTACAAGACCATGTAAACTCGCACTCCCTGCTCCTGTACTAACCCTATGCTCAAAACCCTAGACTGACCGATATCCCTTCGATCAGATTTTCCCTGATTATAACCCCGTAACCAGTAGCCCTAGCTTTTACAGACTCTAGTAAACTGTCAGTCAACACCCTAACTAAAATCCCCTAGATTTACAGACTCTAGAACTGTTCAGAATTGTTTACAAAAGAAATTAAAAAAAATTCTAAAACAAATGCACCCTAGTCTTTAAAAAGAAATTAATCTTCCCTTTAATCTTCAAAAGTAGGCCGGCCATTTTTCAAATCGGTTGCACCCTCCTTCATTTATCTCGTTAGCTTGCTTTAGAAAATAAATGGCGACGTGGAAATGGAAATCAAAACTAGGGTTTCCTCAATCTCCCCAAATCGATTCGGTACTTGATGAAATGGATAATCTGATGCTCGAATTTGTTGTTGCTTTCTTATGCTTCGATTCGGGAGTTGTATTGATCGAAACACTGAAAAACAATGTGAGTTCTGTATTTAATCCCTTCGACTTTCTATTGAGATGTTTTTGGTTTCGATAATAAAAATCCTGCCAGTGATGAAAATGGTGATTAAGTAGGATTATATTATCCTTAAGATTGCTCTCTGATTTCACTCGATATGACCTGGCTGATTTTCGGGTTTCCCCTTTTGATTTGTAAAGTTTGTTTTGCGTGATTTCTTGATTGAAATTGTGTACTTGGTCTTCAAATTGGCCTTTGATGAAATTTCCTTTTTCCCACAAATAATTTGGTCCAATTTGAACGAATTCCTCTTTTGAAATTCTTCAATAAACGGCTTGCGTGTATTTCCGGTTTTGTTTTCCTTGATTAAATCGGTTCCTTGGCTTTAAATTCGAAATGATATTTATAACCTGTGAAAACTTGGTTGTTTCTTGCCAAAATTTGTGTATTTGTAAAACTGGAAATATGTCAATTTGTTTAAAACTGGAAATTAAATTTCCATATATTGCCATAAACATGAATATACACATTACTGTGTATAACTGGAATGAATATTTGCCATAAAAAAATTGTTTGCAAGATAACACTTGCCAAATATGATCTGCATGACTTCTTCAAATCTGGAGAAAAAAAAAACTTATCACTTGCTCAAAAACTATTTCTGGAAATAACTTCTTTCTTAAAAGAAATGTTAGATGAAATTCAGGAAATGCTTTGCAAATTAAACTCTTGCCAATGATTGATTTCCCAATTATAAATTACTGAAAAGAAATTCCAAAAATCCACTGATCAGTTATGAATTTTCCTATGCATATTAACACTGCTTTCTTGCCCCTGATTCACTGATATTAAAAGGTTGTGTACGCCTTGATTACTTTCCCTTTTCTGTGTTGATTTATGGCTTTGAATCTAGACGTGTTATTGCCCCTTTGAATGAACCTGGATATTTGATTATGGCCTTCGTAACAGATTTTCCCATTTCGAAATTTAAAACAACTGGCTTTGATTGAGTAAAACAATTATGCCAATCTCGCTCGACCCATTTAACTGCTGCCATGAGTATGCTATGTTATTTTGTACATGCTGTACCATAGTCACTTGCTTTGATCTTGTTGTGTTGCCATATAAATGCTGCTGAACTTGTTGCTGAGTCACATTTGTGGTTGTGTATTCTGGCTTGAAACTATGCTACCTTTTTGAGTCTAAACTGACCTGAATACACAATTGTTTCTTGGCTTGACTGCTTTGTTCTCTGAAAGCACCAATACTTTGTGCATATGCCATGAATCCACTTTGTGACATGGCTGTGTATATGTGAGTGCATATCCACTCCATCTGCACCACATATTTTTCTGTTTTCATGTCCATGCACCCTTGAACACTTCAATGAGATTATGCAGCTCCACACTGCTATGTATAAGTTTGCTTGTATATGTTGACACCATCATGCATTCTTGCCCACCAGTTTTTGCTGTTTTGAAAGAAAAGTGATTTGCCAACTAACATCACTTGCATGTGCATTTGGGCTGCATCCTTGGATGTTTCTTCCTTGTTCTTGGCTGACTTGTTTCCATTTGCACTTACACTTGGGTTATGCATAACAAACTTTGTTGCTTCTCGACCATTTAATTGATGTTGACTTTTCATTGAGTTATTTCTTGTGTGCACTAAGTCGAGATGGTCCATGTGGCTACTCCTCAGTCGCACACCACTATATTTTGATTGCCGAGGCAGTGCACACGTGTGTATATATATACATGTGTGTATATGCAACCATTCAGTATTATTTTCTGTCCCTGTACATATACAAATTGTCTGCCTTGTGGTATTTATAGTGTTTCACTGTGAATATCACAAGCTGTCTAGACATAGATAAATCAGATCAAGTCATGAAAGATGATGAGAAACACACCGAAATCTGAGGCAAATAAAATTTTAAAATCAAAATTAATATTTTCTAGAATTTAGAATATTATTTCTGTTCCATATACTATGTGTGTTTCTGTACATGACAGGAATGAAGACTGGACTACTGAGCTATGAAGACAGAAGATTGAAGATGAAGACAATATGAAGACGTGTCAATGTACCAGTGTCAATGTGTCTATAAATTGAAATGTAAACTGAGTGATTGTATATATATATATATATATATATATATATGAGATGTATAGACAAAGTGTTATAGTGAGGATCTATGTAACAACAGAATTGTACTGATGTTTGTATTAAACAAATTTGTTTGAAATAAAATATTATTTTATTGTGCTCAAAATTGTATTCAAGCAAATTTGTTTATCGTATTAAGTTTATATACAAGTACAATGTCATGTGAAGAATATATAAATAGTGGAGTTATAAATCTGTACTGTTTGTTGAAATATAATATTCAATTTAAATAAAATACTGTATGAATATATGACTGTCTGTACAGTCGTATTCTATTTAAATATAAATATTATATTCCTATCTATGATGTATATATAGAACAGTAAAATAGCAAGCACATTTAAAATAATATTTATTTGGTTGTTATCATCAAACAAAAAATCATATAATTGTGTATACAACTACGTCATATACAACAATCTCCCCCTTTTGATGATGACAAACAAATAAAATATTTTAAGCACAATAAATGTGTTTGATGGTGAAGAAAAGAACTCCCCCTATTTTAATGCTCCCCATACAACAGAAACTCCCCTATAACTGTGCATGAGTGAAATGAATGAATAACAAATTTTCAAAACTAATTTTTTTATATAAAATATTCACTCATAAATCAAAATCTCAACCCATTCTCCCCCTTTTGTTATCATCAAAAGGATTCAAAATTTAAAATACAGATGAAAATTGACTAAAAATACAATTTCAGCATAAGAGAAAGAACGGTCATCATAAATCTCAATCAGTCAAACAAAAATCATAATAAACTGAGAACTGGCGTTATATTTCACATTGTAGATAATGACGGATTTACGATGAAATTTATAAAAATGGGGAGAGTTTCAAAAAAACGTACATTTCCAATTATTTTCAAAATGATTTTATAACAAAAAGCAGTGATGGATTTGGACTATAATTATAGCTTCAGTTTAAGTGACAAAATCAAATACTCTCAAATCCCAGTAGTTATCAATCTACAAATCATAATACATCATAAAATATTAACACATTTCACAGATTAGAAGATGGATTGATAGACTGGTTTTTAAACACCAAGGAGAATTTCAGATTTATTTCAATTTATAGCACAATATTTCCTTTTTCTTTTTATTTTATTTAAGAGCACACTGACCACGCATAACCAGAGCTTGGATTTTCAAATGAGGTCAGTCGCAGCTTAAATTATAAGTTGTCTCATAATCATGCATGACCAGAGCTTGGATTTTTAAATGAGGTTAGAGACACACTTATGTATATTAGTTACATTTATTATTTTCAGCATTTAAAGGAAAAAAACTCCTCAGTATATAAAACCAATATATGAATAATAGAAAATGGGGTAGGTACAGAGATGCACTGTGAAATAAATTTCTAAATTAATTATATTATGAAATATGCTCGACTGTACAGGGATCATTGAAAATTTTCAATTATCACTAATTCTGAATAATAACATAGTCCCATTTCTATCACAAAAATTTTCACTGTTTATTTCAGATGGTTTAAAAAAATTAACTCTCCATATTTATATAAAATCATAACGGATGGTAGAATAATGATAGGTAATGAAGATGGTCGTGAAATAATTGCCAGTTCAAAGATATTATAATAAATATTCAACCATCATGAAAAAAAATATAAATAAAATCTCCTCTTGTTGTGAAATATACTAAAGTCATGTTTCATTACAATTTCAAAATTTGTTAATAATTTTGATGAATTATAAGTACAGTTCAATTTGGATATTGATTTCAATTTCTGAATGAATAATCAATAAATAATTTTAAAATTGAAAATCAATTACAAGAGGAATATGAAGATCTATACATGCCAAGAAGGATAAATTTGTACAAGGCAAAAAAAAATGTGTAGATCTATATAATGTGAAGATTAGAATCTAAGTACAGATGAGCGAGGCAAATATAAGGCACACTTGATACCACTTGGTGTGTCTATTAATGAGGATTTTAACATGACACTGGAGACAAACAAAAATAATTCAGACATCGGAATTTTAACCACAAAGCCCAACCAGACAAAATTAACAAATTTGGCACATTTATCAGAACTGCAGACAAGAACAAACAGTTATTTGAAGAACAGTATCAGAGCAGCAAACAGATTACAAACAAGAAATTTCAAAATATTTTCAAAACAATATCAGAGTAGCACAAATATCATTTTCAAAGAAGACTTGTCAAGGAGATGCTTCAAAGATATTTCAGACAATTAAAGAATGGTTCATGATTCAAGATTAAATATATGGATTTTCAAAGAATTTTTCACAAGAATTTCTGACAAGTAAAAGAAATTTTTCAGAATAATTACATCAAGTTAGAAGACATATTCATGATCCAAAAAATAAAAATTATTTATTTGAAATCACTTGAATGGATGTAGATCATGAGATACGATGAATCAATCACACAGAATTAATAATTTCAGATCTGAGAGTCAACATATCAGAAATTTAAATGATCTCAAACGAACAAAAATCTAAACTAGATGATCATGAGTAACAGTGAATATCAAGGTATAAGTAATGATTCAAGACAGATCAAAAATATCCAAGCCAATCTGAAAATCAATGAAATTATCACGACTGAGAAGTAGCAGTGTGCTGTAATGAGTATAATATTTCAAGCTTTTCTAAAATGAATTAGAAGAAACTCAAAACAGCAGAGGTGTGTGAAACTTCATTAAATTTTCATATCATCAAGAATTTAGAATTCAAAATAACAGTGTTCAAGGTATGATATTAATGCTTCAGCACTGTTAAGAATTCAAAAAAAAAACTTTAAAACAATTGCAGATAATTACAGATTTAAATTCAAGATCTGGAAATGATTAAAACATCAGAGTTCTATTTAAATGAAGCGAATTTCCAAAAAAATATGAAATCTGCAATTGGAAGTTAATGAAGCCCAAAAAGAAGAAAAATATAGTAGTGAAAAATCGAAAACAAAAAACAAAAAAACAAAAGGAGGTAGAAGGAGAAATAAACAATTTTTTTTTTACAAAAGTAAGTTTAGAGATCATACCGGATCCAATGTAAATCAGAATCTCTAACTCAACAATCTTGGCTGGAGGAACTGTGAATGGTACAGAACCATAAAACAGTTTGAATTTGAATCTCCTTTGGATAGCAGTTCCTCGGCCACCTCCAGTACCTAAGTGTTTAGGGGATTGAGTGGTCTAACAAAATTAGTGGAACCACTCACAGTTTCGTTCACATCTTTGGTACCCAAATCTGTTTGTATAACAATCCGTCAGAATCAACTAGAGTACCCTTTGGAACCCAAATTCGTTTAGTTTTTCCAAAAATCAATTTATTTCTTTTTGGGGTCCACAACTGTTCAACTGGATTTTTATAAAACCAATTCTTGTCTCGTTTGTGATTTAAAAACCTTTTGGAATTTTCAAAATTCAAATTTTCAGAAAGATCCTTTTTGAAACAACTTAAAGGAAAATCACAAGAATCCAATTTTTCCAAATCATTTGTTTTCCCAAAACCGAGACCATTCCTATTACCAGAAGAAACTTGATTTTTCAACAACATATTTAAAGATTTTTCTCCATCAGAAAATTTAGTCAAAGTTATTTCAATTTGTTGAATTTTAGTTTTTAGATCACCGTTTTCTTTCATCAAATCTGAATAACGATTTTTAGTGATCTTACATTTTTCAAAATCAGATTTCAAAATCAAATTTTCATCTTTAAGCAGTTTAATTTTGGTTTGGTACTCAACAATATCTGATTCAAATCGTTTTTGTTTTTCAAACTCAAATTTCTTGGATTTTTCAATCTCGATTTCAAGTTCTTTCAAAATCAAATCGGATTTCAACAAATTTTCATTTTCAGCAATTTCAAATTTGGAATTTATATCAGTCTTAAAAATTTCAATTTCCTTTTGTAGAAAACTGTTCAACCTTGATAACACAATCTTGTTTTCTTTTAAGATCAGAGTTTCCTTTTCAATTTTTGAATGTTTTTATTGAGATGAACAAGATTGGTTTCCAATTTCAAACAATTCTTGTTGTCTGAATTTGAAGAGTTTTTAAAATATTCAAGTTGTGATTCCAAATCATTAATTTTGCAGATCAATTCAGAATTCCTAGATTTCAGAGATTTATTTTTAGATTGGAGTTTATCAACAGATTTGGTTAGATCAACACAAAAATAAACCAGATATTCATATGAGAAATTTTCTATTTCATTGTCTGTTGAGTCTTCATCAACTGATTCATCTGAATTTTCATCTATATGACTTGTCAAGCATTGATTTGAAGCTGAGTTGACTTTCTGGGATTTTGAGCAGCTATTTTTAATTTGTCCATACTTTGCATTGAGAGTATTCCAAATTTCCTGTGCAAATAAAAAATGGCAGATAAGATTAAACTGTTCAGTACTAAGATAATCAAATATATTTTTCATAGCAGGAGCATTAAAAGTAATATCTACACTATTAAACCCATTGATAACAACATCCCAATATTTAATATTAACAGATTTTAAATAAAATTCCATTTTGGTTTTCCAGTTTAAAAAATCTGTTCCATCGAAAATAGTTGGAGATGAACTTGACTGACTCTCTATCGACTGACAACTAGGATCCATGATTCTAGGGCTAATGAAATAACCTGGCTCTGATACCAATTATTGGATCTAGATTAACCCTAGAGGGGGGTGAATAGGGTTTATCACAGTTTTTAACTGAATTAAAAATCAAACGGGATATATATAATCAACAGATCACATAATATAGCAGAAACAGAAATGCACAAAGTAAATGACACAAGATATACCCAGCTTCGGCAAAATCCTACCTACTGCTGCATTCCTAAGGCTTCTACTAGGTGATAGAACATATCCCACTTACAAGACCATGTAAACTCGCACTCCCTGCTCCTGTACTAACCCTATGCTCAAAACCCTAGACTGACCGATATCCCTTCGATCAGATTTTCCCTGATTACAACCCCGTAACCAGTAGCCCTAGCTTTTACAGACTCTAGTAAACTATCAGTCAACACCCTAACTAAAATCCCCTAGATTTACAGACTCTAGAACTGTTCAGAATTGTTTACAAAAGAAATTAAAAAAAAATTCTTAAACAAATGCACCCTAGTCTTTAAAAAGAAATTAATCTCCCCTTTAATCTTCAAAAGTAGGCCGGCCATTTTTCAAACGGTTGCACCCTCCTTCATTTATCTCGTTAGCTTGCTTTAGAAAATAAATGGCGGCGTGGAAATGGAAATCAAAACTAGGGTTTCCTCAATCTCTCCAAATCGATTTGGTACTTGATGAAATGGATAATCTGATGCTCGAATTTGCTGTTGCTTTCTGATGCTTCGATTCGGGAGTTGTATTGATCGAAACACTGAAAAACAATGTGAGTTCTCTGTTTAATCTCTTCGACTTTCTATTGAGATGTTTTTGGTTTCGATAATAAAAATCCTGCCAGTGATGAAAATGGTGATTAAGTAGGATTATATTATCCTTAAGATTGCTCTCTGATTTCACTCGATATGACCTGGCTGATTTTCGGGTTTCCCCTTTTGATTTGTAAAGTTTGTTTTGCGTGATTTCTTGATTGAAATTGTGTACTTGGTCTTCAAATTGGCCTTTTATGGAATTTCCTTTTTCCCACAAATAATTTGGTCCAATTTGAACGAATTCCTCTTTTGAAATTCTTCAATAAACGGCTTGCATGTATTTCCGGTTTTGTTTTCCTTGATTAAATCGGTTCCTTGGCTTTAAATTCGAAATGATATTTATAACCTGTGAAAACTTGGTTGTTTCTTGCCAAAATTTGTGTATTTGTAAAACTGGAAATATGTCAATTTGTTTAAAACTGGAAATTAAATTTCCATATATTGCCATAAACATGAATATACACATTACTGTGTATAACTGGAATGAATATTTGCCATTAAAAAATTGTTTGCAAGATAACACTTGCCAAATATGATCTGCATGACTTCTTCAAATCTGGAGAAAAAAAAACTTATCACTTGCTCAAAAACTGTTTCTGGAAATAACTTCTTTCTTAAAAGAAATGTTAGATGAAATTCAGGAAATGCTTTGCAAATTAAACTCTTGCCAATGATTGATTTCCCAATTATAAATTACTGAAAAGAAATTCCAAAAATCCACTGATCAGTTATGAATTTTCCTGTGCATATTAACACTGCTTTATTGCCCCTAATTCGCTGATATTAAAAGGTTGTGCACGCCATGATTACTTTCCCTTTTTTGTGTTGATTTATGGCTTTTAATCCAGACGTGTTATTGTCCCTTTGAATGAATCTGGATATTTGATTATGGCCTTCGAACCAGATTTTCCCATTTTGAAATTTAAAACAACCGACTTTGATTGAGTAGAACAATTCTGCCAATCTCGCTCGACCCATTTAACTGTTGCCATGAGTATGCTATGTTATTTTGTACATGCTGTATCATAGTCACTTGCTTTGATCTTGTTGTGTTGCCATATAAATGTTGCTGAACTTGTTGCTGAGTCACATTTGTGGTTGTGCATTCTGGCTTGAAACTGTGCTACCTTTTTGAGTCTGAACTGACCTGAATACACAATTGTTTCTTGGCTTGACTGCTTTACAAATACATTTGTGGTTGCTGAGTCACTTGCTTTTAAATTAAATAAATCTAAATTATCACTTACTTGTAAAATTATCGTAATTCAAATTTTAGGTTTCATGTTTAAAAATACATTATGTTCTTCAAATTGTTTTACATAGATTTAGTCAAATATCATTAGTTACAATGTTTTAGTTTGATTGGTTGTCATTAAAAAAGTAAAAAAAAAATACAATAAAAAAGAAGGGTAATTTAGTAGTATATATTTTTAGCAAAATAATGGTATACATAAAGTAATTTTTGGTGTATGAATAGAATTTGCCTTACAAAAATTCGATACAACATATTAGAACAAAATTTTCATTTTTGCACTTAAAATTAATCATACCAATTCCAATATGAAATTATAATTAATTACCTAATCCGATGCCTTCTGATTACCCATGAAATTTTCTTGTGTCTCTATTACATGAACTATATCCATTGTTTACTTTTATGTGCAACATTAAATTGTAACCAATAATTAAGGTTTAGGCTTTATAGTTTATATTAATGAGGACTGTAGAGGGCTAATATTGAAAATTTAATTTATATGTTTAAGGGGAGGCTAATTTATCTTGTCCTCTCCATAATAATTATACAATAAATAAAAATTGGTCCTCCCGTCAACAAAATGTGGTGTCCCTTTAACAATTCCCTTTTTTCACCATGATTTCAATGGAATATATTCTCTAAGCTATTGAATTTTGCTGAAGTATACATTTTATACTCTTTAGTTTGAGATTTAGTTAGCGATGTCCTCAAGGCATTACTAGCTGGATCAAAATGACAATCATAAACACATTCAAGATTTTTTTCCCTAAAGTTGAGTTCCTACATCAACGCCAATTAAAAGATTTACGAGAGAAGCAGATCCGTTGATGAACTGGTTTCTAGCACCTGGAGTCCATTTTGAACCTTGTTAAGCTATCATTACTCACTAATCCGTATGTCCAGCCAATCCGCAATGCATTTTTAGGTAATCGTAGTTATTTTAAGCATGTACACAGTAATTGATTACCCTATTTGATTTGAATTAAAGTTTCCGATGTTCATGCTTTACAATTCTTATTAGTTTTTCATTTCACCAGAATTTAGTTTGTCTGGTTGTTGTTGACTAAGGCAAAATGTCAATAATGCTTCACTAATGCAAAATTTGTTTGAATCTTAATACATAAATTAGCATTATAGTGAAAATTAGTATCATTTTTCAAAAAATTGCTTTGTATTACTTTTATTTATTCCCTTATAATAACTACTTTGTATTACCATTGAAATGTATATTTTTCAAGACTTTGAGTTGATTTTTATGGAATATACCCATCAGTTAATTTTTGTTATTATTCACATTCTTCCCACCTAAGGAACCTTCAAAGCCAAGAAACTCATATTATATGTTACCAGATTAAAAAAGTGAAGAAAAAAAAGGAAATATTATAGTGGGTTCTGTCGGGTGCATTGCATACCTGAAATGCATACACATCTGATGCATCATTCATTTTGATCTAAGCATTACTAAACATAGAAACTCAAATGAGTACAAACATCTTTTTTTATTTTATTTTTATTTTCTGGAGAATATATGATCATACATAACTAGTCCCCGCTTGAATATATGAGCATAAAAGTATTGTAGCACATCACTTTGTGAATTCACCTATTGCTTTTATGCCATTGTATTTTCTATGTTGTTTCCATCATTGACTGGATGCTACGATATATACTTAGAGCTTAACCATAATAGATGATTATGATGACCTATTTTACTAAGGCCTGGAGGATGGAGTTGAATGTTAATTTTGTTTGTACAGACTGGTTATACTGCTTTGTAAGTTAACAAGTATATTATATGTAGTATATGGTTATATGTGGAAAGGAGGGAAAATTGAATTGAGATTTACATTTCCAGTTTGGGCTAAAACAATATTGGATTGTGAAACTCAATTCAAGTTTTCAGCAATGAAGACCTTTTAACCATATAACCTACAAATAGAAATAAGATATATGATCTGAATGTTCTATAGATGCATCCTGGATAGTTAGTTTTGGAACTAGTGCTAGATCAGTTTAATGATACACTTGTTAGAATTTTACTACTAGCAACAGTGGGTTCTTTAGTGCTTGCTTGGTTTGGTGAGGATAGAGGAGGTAAACTGGAAATAATAGCATCTGTTTAACTATAAATGATAATTTTAATTTTGTTTGTTGATCTTATTATGGATGTTTGGTAAGAAAACAATGTTGAAAAACATTAGAAGCTTCTTGTTAAGAGTTCTTCAATCCCCTTATTATCACAAAACCAATTGGCAATGTGATGGGGCAATTCTTAGTTTATATTCAGGATCATGGTTGACATATTTCCCGATACGAGACTTATTCAACACCCCCCCCCCCAACATGTGTAGCACATTGCTATCACGTAGATATCATAGGATGACGTTTGTCGGACAAGCAAATCATTCCCATCGGATCCAACACGTCCCCCAAATGTGTAGCACATTGCTTATCACGTGGAGACAATAGCGTGGGACAATCAAGTCAAACTGAATTCATGGCTCTGATACCATGTTAAGAGTTCATCAATCCCCTTATTACCACAAAACCAATTGGCAATGTGATGAGTCAACTCTTAGTTTATATCCAGGATCATGGTTGACATATTTCCCGATACGAGACTTATCCAACATGAAGAAAGAAGAGAGTATTTTATTTCTTTTAAAACCAAAATACAACACACCCGAATACTTATACCTCCTACAACCCAAACAACACAGCAAACAACCAAAGAGTACAAAACAAAATACAGGAAACCGAATAGAAAACAAAATGTAGCACCAAATACAATACAAACTAATCATAGTACCTAATACTTTACATCCCCTTCCCCTCAAGCTTGACTTGGTGGAGAAGAGACAAGGGAAAGCTAAGACAAGAGAAAACCATGTTGATCAGCACCTAATGTTTAGTCAATAGATCTGACAGCTGAAGAGCAGATTTTACATGTAAGATATGAATGAACTTGGCATCAATATAATCTCTGATGAAGTGACAGTCAACTCTCAAATGCTTTGTTCTCTTTTGAAAGACCTTATTCTCAGCAATGTATTTAGCTGTTAAATATCATAGAAAAGATTAATGGGAAGAGGTACTACAACTTGCAAATCTTCAAGTAAACCCTACAACCATAATAATTCACTTGTAGTATAACTCATGCTCCTATATTCAGCTTCACAAGTGCTCTTAGATGTAGCTTTCTTCTTCTTAGTTTTCCATGAAATCAAAGAATTTTCTAAAAACACTGTATAACCAGAGATAGACTTTGTAGTGAAAGGACAATTCCCCCAATCAGCGTCACAATATGCTGGTAAACTCAAATCAGATGTAGCAGAATAAAACAACCCAATGTCAATGGTACCTTTAAGATACTTGAGAACATGTAAAGCAGCATCAAACTGAGATTGAGCAGGATTATTTAGAAATTACTAAGTTGTTGTATAGCATAAGAAATGTCTGATCGAGTCATATTAAGATAAAGTAATTTTCCAATAAGCCTTTTATATGATTCAGGATCAGGAACTAAAGGAGTGTCATTCAAACTTAACTTCAAATTCTTTTGCATGGGAAATGCTACAGATTTGCACCGTTCCATATTTGTGTCTCTTAAAAGATCCAGAATATACTTCCTCTGATTTAATAGTATACCTTCTTGTGTTCTAGATACTTCAATTCCTAAGAAATATTTCAAATGGCCTAAATCTTTGATAGTAAAAATAGAATGAAGTGTTTTTTTGACATTATGAATTTCAATAGGAGAATTTCCAGTGATTAATAAGTCATCAACGTAGGCAACAATAATAGTAAAAGTACCATTACCAGATTTGAGAAACAGAGAGTAATCTTGTTTTGATTAACTGTATCTCAAACTTTTCAATTGCTTGCTCAGTTCCAAGTTCCACTGCCTTGCAGCTTACTTTAACCCATACAAGGACTTCTTTAATCTGCATACTTATCCTGTTTTTGCCTTAGAATATCCAGGTGGAGGTTGCATGTAAAGTTCCTCTTCAACATATCCATGCAAGAAAGCATTGTTAATATCAAGCTAATGAATGTACCAAGCTCTTACAGCAACCAAAGCAATGACATCCCTGATAGTGGTAAATTTTGCAACAGGACTAAATGTGTATTTAAAATCTTTGCCTTTTATTTGCTTATCGCCTCTAGCAACCACCCTTGCCTTACATTTGTTTAAAGTGCCATCTGGATTAAATTTAGGTTCATACACCCATTTACTCCCAATAGCCTTTCTGTTTGGAGGAAGTGTAGTAATATCTCATGTTTCATTGTCTTCAAGTGCTTGTAATTCTTTTTGCATAGCTTCTTGCCAGCTTGGATCATTTTTAGCTTGGTTATAAGAACTTGGTTCATGAACAGAAAGCACATTCGCCAAACTAGCAATATATTCTAAACTGAAATGTGATAATGTAGGAGTAGAAAGTATTTGTTGAGCAAAATAACAATTTGTAGAGGGTTTATGATGTTTGTCTAGAATATATTGATCAAATTTTTTAGGTAGTTGAGTAGGTCTTGATGATTTTCTGAGGGGAACAGGAAAAATTTTAGGAGAAGGCTGTTGTGGAGAATGAACAAACAAATCATCTATTTGTAAATCATTAGATAAAAAATTTGCAGAAAAATTTGGAATTTGAGATGTCTCGTTTAAATTTTGAGGAGTGTTTTGTGGTGAAGAAGAAAAATGTTCTGTTGGAAATGAGAGAAAAAAAATTAGAAGATAATGCTGGGTTAACAAGAGGAAAAAAAGGACTTTTGTCATGATAAGAAGTAATAGAATTAGTAGAGTGATAAGGAAAAATACCTTCCTTAAAAATTACATCTCTACTAATCAAAATCTATTGATTTTCCAAATAATAAAGCTTGTATCCATTCTGAGCATAAGGATATCCAATAAAAATACATCTCCTTGTTCTAGAAGCCATCTCGTCCTTTGTTTTGATTGCAGGATAGCATAAACACCCTATGACTCTTAAATGAGAATAATCTGGCACTTTATCCATTAAAACTTCATATGGTGTTTTCCAATCAATAACAAAACTAGGCATTAAATTTATAAGATATATTGCAGTAAGAAAACATTCACCCCAAAATCTGGTAGGCAAATTTGCATGAATTCTAGTTACCCTAGCATTCTCAACTAAATGTTTATGTTTTCTCTCTACTCTACCATTTTGCTGTGGAGTTCCTACAACACTTCTTTGATGAATTATGCCTCTTGATGAAAATAAATTTGTGCAACTTTCTTGAACTATCTCTGTACCATTATCAGATCTATCAGTTTAAACTGATCTTTGAAACTGATTTTCAACATATGCTAAAAAATCAGATATGATTTTAGGAACTTGATCCTCATGATGAAGCAAATATGTCCATTTAGTTCTAGAGTGATCATCTAGAATTGTTAAAAAATATCTAGAACCAGACAAAGATGCTATTTTATATGGCCCCCATAAGTCAATATGAATTAATTCAAAACAAGCACTTGCAATGGAATTTAATACAAGAAATGGTAGCCTATGATGTTTGGCAGAAATACAAGATTCACAATGAAATTTACTATCACTTTTAATTAGAGAAGAAAAAAGAGGAACATATTTCAATTTTCCTAAAGAAATATGACCCAAGTCTTGCATGAAATAGATCAATGGAATTTTTAGAGCTGGAAAACAAAGCAGAAATACACTGATCATGAGAAACATTATTTGAGGAAACTATACTATTTGGAATGTTCTTAAGAAACTTATATAAACCTCCTTGCCTCAAACCAATGCCCTTCACTTGTTCAGTTGAAAGGTCTTGGAAAGAGCAGAAATATTGCTCAAATTTAGCAACAAGATTATTATCATCTAATAATCCTCCAATAGATAAAAGATTATGTTTGAATTCAGGTACATAGAAAACATTTTTGAGGACAATATGAGGATTAATAGTAACATTTCCAATGACAGAAACAATTTTACAATTTCCATCAGGCAAGGCTATTTGAATTGGATGTTTTTGAGAATGTGTTTTGTCAAAAATATTCAAATCGAATGTCATTTGACCATTAGCTTCTGTATCAATTATCCATGTACTTTCATGTTGAATTGAATAAAACACATTGAATGTAACAACACAGAAAATCAGAACCAATTTAAAATTCTATTTTAAGGAAATTTTGTTAGAAAATGCGTCAGAATTAAAATTTTCATTATTAAAAAAAAAGTTAACAATAAAAATTTTCAGTTTTATTGTTTATAAGAAATGATGTAAAATGACCATGCTTTGAATAGAAAAGTTTAACAATAAAATTTACATTTTTATTACATGTGAGCAATGATGATTAAAAAAAATGTCGCATTAAAAAATTACATTTTTAATATAAGAATGGTTCAATAAAGTAAAAAATTCATTTTTGATGAAAATGTTTTACATTTAAAATTACATTTTTAATATAGAATGAATCATTTAAAAAGATTCTAGTAGAAATATATTGTTACATTTAAAATTACATTTTTAATGTAGAATGATGCATTCAAAAAGATTCTAGCTTGAAACATGTTAACATTAAAAATGCCTTAGGAACTTTAATAACATTTATTAATTTATATTGAAATATTGATTGAAAATAATGTGTAGATTATAAATGGAAAAAAATCTAACAATATATATATATATATATCTTTGGTTGTCCTCTTAAATATTTCCTTGGTCAATTCAAAATGTAACTTTTAGGAATTCAAAACGTAGATTACATGTTCAAAACATTCACTAATTAGTCAATTTTGAAATGTGAGAAGTTGCAAACATCCATTTCTAACAATAGTATTTAATACTGTAGTGTTAGTCCTAATTTCTAACAAATAGCATTAATTTAGCACTCATTCTTTCCATTTCATTCTCTTTCTCTCATTGTTATCTACTTTTGAAATTTGAATAAATAAAAAAGGATATATTTGTCATTATAGCATGAAATCAAAGGGGATTTAAAAAAACATAAATGAGAAGTAAATAAGCCACCTTAGCCTTAGTCAGCAATTCATTTTTTTAGAAAACGTATAACATACAAAATGTGGATAAATGGGCCTTTTTGGAATAAAGGAATTAAATAGTATTAACATATATATACCCTAAAATTTAGAAAACCCTAATTTTAATATTACAGAGCCACCACCATGCTTTAAACCTATGGCCGAATTTATCCCAAATTCTCTCCTTAATCTCTCAAAATCCAAGCATAAATATTCAATACATATTAAGCGAATATTGTAGAGAATTTCATCATCTTTCTATCCATATGGTGATGATTAAAAATCGTATGATAATTCGCTTGATTTTTCTACTCAAAGCCAGCGCAATTACTAGCGGATTTCGGAGCATAGGAGATTGCGAGCTGGGCCATACTCCATGCGTGGGAAGGGGGTTCAAGGGACTTCGATGTGGTGGTGTTTGATCATCACCAGGAGGTGTAATGTGTGCTGCGTTTTTCATAGAGGAGCAGCGGTTTTGGGTTTCACGACTACAGGAAAACGACGAAGAAGAAGATAAAGACGGAGGACCCGTTTTCTTTCTTGACCAAAGTAATTAATTAATTTTTAATTTACAAATAATTGTTTAATTAATTGGTGTAAGCTTATAAATCAATAACTTACTCATAGATTATCAGAATTCAATGAAATAAAATGAGTTGGATTCCTCTTGTCGAGCACTACCATATGGAACCAACCAGAACGAAAATAGAGCAAATCTGGATTTCAGATAAATTTGAACGTGAGTAGAAATTTAGAAAATAAACGCAAACGATTTCTGAAACCGACCAAGGTGAGATATCTGATTTTATAATTAAAATTGAATTACTTATCGTTATAAGAAATCCTTGTATGTATGTTATTATGAAACATATACGTGATGTATGGAATTAGAATTGGTTAATTTTGATTGTGATGTATGAACGGGTTGGATTTTGATATTCATATCTGTGGATCTGATTCTATAATAAAGATTTTTCTTTTATTTAAATCCATGAATTCTGATTTGGTTTTTGAAATAAAAATCTCATCTTTATCGAACCCATGAACTTTGATTTGGGTTTTGAAATAATAAAAAAAATAACTTTTATTGAAACTATGAACATGGTTTTTGCTTAGACTTTGTTTAACAATAAAATATCATTTTTATTGAATATATGAACATAGAATACATTAGATTTGTTTTACAATAAAAATATCCTTTTTATTGAATCCATGAACTTGTCACTTAACATGTTTCATTAGATTAGAAAGAACATTTTTTTTATTTTTCACCTTGTTTCAATCAAAAAGATTAAATAAAAAAGTTCACATTTTTTTTATATTCATTTGGTTGCAATATAAAGAAAAGAATAAAATGAGTTGAAATAAAAGATTATATTTTTATTGTCAATTTGTTACAATAAAAAGAGTTGAAATAAAAGAACATATTTTCATTGCCATTTTCGTGCAAAAAAAGATAAGTTATTAAAGATCATATATTTTTATTTTTATTGTCACTTTGTTTCATTAAAAAGATTGAAAACAATGAAAAATATCATTTTTATCGTTCATTGTTTTCAATATAAAGATTTCACATTAAAAATCACATTTTAATGGAGTTTAGATTTCATTAAAAAGATGGAACATGAAAAATATCATTTTTATTGTTTATTGTTTTCAATAAAAAGATTGCACATTTAAAAATTACATTTTTTAATGTAATTTAGTTTTCAATAAAAAGATTGAACATTAAAAAAAAATTACATTCTTAATGTAGTTTAGTTTCTTAAAGATTGAATTATTAAAAAAATGTCATTTTATTTAGAAATGTCATATTAGATTAAAAATGTCATTTTATTTAGATATGACATATTGGATTAAAAATGTCATTTTATTTAGAAATGTCATATTGGATAAAAAAAAATGTCATTTTATTTAGGAATGTCATATTGGATTAAAAATGTCATTTTATTTAGGAATGTCATATTGGATTAAAAATTTCATTTTATTTAGAAATGTCATATTGGATTAAAAATGTCATTTTATTTAAAAATATCATATTGGATTAAATGTCATTTTATTTAGAAATGTCAGATTGGAATGTCATTTTATTTAGAAATGTCATATTGGATAAAAAATGTTATTTTATTTAGAAATGTCATATTAGATTAAAAATGTCATTTTATTTAGAAATGTCATATTGGATTAAAAATGTCATTTTATTTAGAAATGTCATATCGAAATAAAAATGTCATTTAAGTTAGAGAATTAAAATGTCATTTATGTTAGAGAATAAGTTTGTCATTTATGTTAGAGAATTAATTTGTCATTTATGTTAGGGAATTAACTTGTCATTTATGTTAGAGTATAAATAGGTCATTTATGTAGAAAACATATTGTATAAATGAATATGTCTTTTATGTAGAAAACATATTCGGTAAATAAATATGTCATTTAGTTAGAATCATATTTTGTAAATAAAAATGTCAATTTTAGATAATGTCAGGTTAGATAAAAACATCACTTTAGTTAGATAATGTCATGTTATATAAAAAATTCACTTTATTTAGATAATGTCATGTAAGATAAAAATATAATCTATGTTATGTGAAATAAAAATATCATTATATCAGAAATGTCATGTTAGATAAAAATGTCATTTATTTGGATAATGTCACGTTATGTTAAAAATGTCATTCTTATTAGAAAATATTATGTTAAAATATAAATGTCATCTTGTTAGAGAAAATGTCACCTTTATCATGGTAGATAAGAACAAGAATAATTATGTGTTAAGGCTTATGTTTTGTTGAAATAAAATATTACAACAATAAAAATTTCATTTTTATCACATGTAGAGATCATTATTCATATTTGAAATGGAAATTTGCTCGACCCATAAAAAATCACACTTTTATTATATTTATAAAATATGTAAAATACCCAATTGGTTGAAATGAAAAATATGTTTCCAATAAAAATTCCATTTTTATTGATACATAAAAATGACCATTGTTTGAAATTAAAAGATTACATTTTTAATCTATGATAGAAAGATTCAAAAGATTCAAAAGTAATAAATATGTTAATATTAAAATTACATTTTTAATGTAATAAAGATTTATTAAAAAGATCACACTTTGATAAGAATGTATTAGCATTAAAATTACACCTTTAATGTAATAAAGGATTGATTAAAAAGATTAAACTTTGGTGAAAATGTGTTAACATAGGAAAGTACATTTTTAATGTACAAATGGTTATATTAAAAGATTAAAATTTGATTATAATATGTTTACATTAAAAAGCTCAATTTTAATGTATAAAAGGATTCAATAAAAAGATCATTGTTTGAAAAAATGTTTTAGCATTAAAAATTACATTTTTAATATCAGTAGGAATAATTAAAATATGCATTGTTTAATATTAACATTTACATGTTATAGAAGTAGAAATGTTCATTTGTTTGATATCAACATTAACATGTTAGAGAAGTAGAAAGATGTACATTGGTAAAACATTATCATGATTATGCTAAAAATATTAGAAAATAATTCAAACTGAATTATAATTAGTTAAATTTAATAACCAATTATTTATGTATGTAAACTGTTGTTGTTTGAAAACCCTATACGGGTATTGGGATGATATTTGTTATACACTAGTCCCAATATTTAGTTGAATGTCAACCAATGGATTGACAGTCTGTGATGAGCATTATTTATTTATTTATTTTAATGCTCACACAGTTATAAATTTCACTCTGGATGTGAATGGATTGTTGATTGATTATTTCTCATTATTGTTATATACATGCGTTGTATGAAACCCATATAACTGAAGTTATATGGTAATTGATTGATCGCATTCCGATTCAGGATATCTTTTAAATAAATATATATTTTTATCGAAATGAACTAGTTATTAACTAGAATAAATCTTTAAATTAAGATTTAATGAAGTTTTCCAATAATTTAATATTTACTTGGAATTAAATAAATAAATTGGATTTTTGGGTTTGTCGTGAATGGTGTCTTCAATAACACCGTTCTTAAACCCAGTTGAGAAAAGAATAAATCTTTTAATTAAGATTATTAAAGTTTCCAATTATATTTAGAAATCAGAATAAAATGAAATGTGAATTGGGTTTATTGTGAACTGTGTTTTTAAATGACATTTATTCTTTAACCCAATTAACAGTGAAAATATAATTTGGAAGTTACAAATCTTTTATTAAGATTTAAATGTAAATTTTCCAAAGTAAAGTTTTCAATTTAATATATTGGAATTGAATGAGATTCGATTTAATAATAATCGAGATGAGCTTCTGTAAAAGAAGGCCGTTATTATATATGGAATTTAAAAGGCTCTGCCGTTATTCCATTTATATTATTAGTCTGATACGGAAATTTGTATCGATTATATATTGATTTGATTTCTGTGAAAATTCCGTATTTAATAGAAGATGATTTTGGGTTTATCGTGAACTGTGTTTTAAATGACATTAGTTCTTTAACCCAGTTAAAGATAAGATTAATTTCTTAAAGTTGAATAATCATAAAGTAATGATTTTTTATATTAAAACCAAATTAGAGTTTTAATGAATCTCTTAAAAGAGGACTAAAGAATAAATTTAAAAGAATTTATCTTTGATAAAATTAATGGGAACCTTTCCCTAACAATGTGAATATTTTATTAAAAGAATATTCTAAATTGGAATGAGGCATATGATGTGTTTCTATAGAACTTAATTATTGATTATAAAATACGCGAGTTATTCGAAATGACGGGGTTCAACCCATTCTGAATAATTACTACGACGATTAAAAGTCGAAGATGAAGACGGTGGTTGAAAACCGGAGGTCTTCACATCGTTTGAATGATTACCGATGTCTTGATTGGGAGCCATCCCAAGACAAGGTAATAAGTGGTGATCTTCCAGACGTACTTGGAGATCGATGGATATGCGAGAACCTCTCTACTGTATTGGACATATAGGATAAGGAATAAGGTGTCTCCGGTTTCGTTCAGACCCAGAACGAACTTGTAAATGGATGGTATGTCTGACGTTGTATTCCTTTATGCTGTATTCGTTGATCTCTGCTAAATATATATCTGTTTGGTGGCAGAGAATTTATTCTCTTGCTTAACACCCTTCTCTGAGACGTACGAGCTCAGAGGTTATATATTGGCAGAAATCAATGGTATGGTATGGATTCACAATGTGGCATGCTAAGATGCAAATGATCAAGGCTTATTGTTGAAAAACAGGGCCTTGTGGTTAATGATCAAAGCACAGCTTTATTTAGCATAGCTTTGTGTAGCGTAACTTCCCGAGCCTCACACCCCGGTAAGAGTCAGAAACGGGACAAGGGAACGCAGGGAGTGAACACGTTTCTTTCTAGCTAGAAGTAGTATCAGGGTTTTGCAAGCCCTAACATTTTACTTATGTGGATGATGGATTACAAGGCCTCAGTTATATTGGTCGATAGTGACCAATTTAGAGGTTCAATAGGACCGGGAAGCGTGTGTTCAGGCATAACTAATCCACTAAAGTATTTGTGGACCGGCCCTGCAAGATCCAAGAGTTCGCCTGCGTCTGAATCCTGATACATTTGCTAGAGTGTCTCGAATCGGTAAGGAGATCGTCCTTAGCCTTGACTCATGATGGAAACCTAACTCCCAATACGACACCGTACGGTTTTGAATGTAAAACTAGTATGGCGACATAGTATATCGTAGTTATGTCGTCTATGATTGATACATTATGATTGAAATGTTTTTGAAACATATATACACTAATAATAATATCAAATCCATTTTATCGTATCAAGCATTTTTGACCATTATAAGGTAAAACTCTATACTCCAGTTTGCGTTGCATTGTGTGACGGGAATTGAGTCTTATAATGGTTTCATTTTTCTAAAAAGCACTGTGTTGTTTAACGATTTACTTTATTTCATGCGCTGGCAATCCAATGGAGTAAACCCGTTCCGCGTTAGTGGCGTGGTCCTTTGATTAGCCTTATTATTAGAAAAGCTAAGTAAGATTTCTCATACCAGTCTCATGACTGACTCGTAGTTTGTTTCACTTGCAAACTCAGGTGCCCTCTTTTTCACACGGGCAGTCGAGTAGCTTATTTTGCAAATATTTTGAGCAGGATTCTGGATTGAAGCTTAAAGCTGTGTCCAGAGCATTGTTAGTCTTCCGTTATGTTAGATTTGAGTTCCATTGCATTGTATGAAGTCTATTGTATACTATCTTCCGCTGCAATTATATTTCGATGTACTTTGATATATTTTGTACTCTGGTGTAACATTATTATTATGTTTGTAAAAGTCTTCTATTATTTGTTCTGATGTGTTGTATGCCCAAAGTTAGCGTATTTGGGTTTTTGAACGGTCTTAGTCGATTTTGCGATCGATTAAGTCCGGACGAAATCCGTAGTCGTTACAGTTGGTATCAGAGCTTTGGTTAGCTCAATTCTTTGGGGTACAACTCGTTAGAACTGAACAAAAGACTCATCAAAGGTAGGATTAGTAATATCCTATAAAATAATACTCATTAGAGATAGGATCAATAGTATCCTGGAATGATAAAAACTCGTTAGAGATGAGGTTAGTAATGCCCTAGAATGAGTTTAGAATGATAAGTTTATAATTAATTTACTTGTGATTATATATATATAATCTAACCTTAAAAATATTATTTTTGAATATATATAAAAGCTATATATACATGAAAAGCTAACCAACTAATTGATTGATGATTGTGTTGTGTGATTATTAGTTCAACTAATAAAATTATTGAAACCAATTGTAACAACCCGAATTTTCTATTAACTGTAAATTAACAGATTAAAGTATAATTAATCCTTAATGAAAGAATTAAGGGAAACGGGTTACGCCATTGCGCTCATCTCGGAATTCTGCTTGAGATAGAATCTGAGTTTGCGTGAATCAGACTCCGTATGAAGGAGTTATGACCTCCGGAAGTTTCAGAATTCGATTTAAAAATTCAAACAAAGTTCAAATTTCGAAAATCAGACCCAAACTGGGTTGGGCGGGAAAATTCCCGCCCAGGCACCAGGTCGACCTGGGGGTCGACCTGGGTGTCGACCTTAGTGACCAGGTCGACCATAGGGTCGACCTGGGGGTCGACCTGCCCAGTCGACCTGGTTTGGCCCTGGCTGGCCTGGTCAGTTTTCTGGTCGATTTTTGGGGCTTGGCTGTGTCACTAGGGCTTACTTGTCGCTTTCTGATTGACTACTCTTGTGATGGATGGCCTTGATTAACTCTAGCTTCATCGACGACTCTAATTAGTTTGAAATTCTATAAATACAACTCAACTCTAAACCTAAATTCACACAAATAATATAGGACTAGAGCCGTTATGCTGCTGGGAAGAAACTAGGAGTAGCCGTCAGTTAGAGAAGCTTAGAGACGAGCCAAAATTAAAGTTAAAACAAGAATCGAACAATGTTTGTCTGCCCAAAGGAAAGCATTTCAAATTCAGAACTCAAAAATCAGAAAACTAGACCGTCGTTTATTGTAAGTATAGTGATTTTTCCGATGTGAATAAAATTAAGACTTGATTCGATGTAAATTGGAAATGGAATTGTGCTATTTTGTAACGACGATGTTAATTCATATCTATGTATTGAAATGATTGTGTTGTGAATGGAATTGGGATGTTTGTGGTATAATTGAGTTGATGTTGATCCTATTGTACATTTAGAATGAAAACAACATCACATGCAAGTTGTATAGTTCATGTTATAATCTACATCTATATGTTTATGTGATTATATAGGTTGTATGTGATTAAGATCTCATGTATATACTTTATGCTAGAACCTTTATGCCTAAATGATTATGTTCATATACATGCCCCTATGTTTATACAAAAGTTGCAAGTTCCTAATTGAATCCATGCCAAGATCCACTTTAATACATGTTTCATGTTGTAATTAGACATATGATTGGATCTAGTTCACACCCTTGTCATAAAATTATACATGCTTTCTGGACATGTCATATTCTTGTCATATGCTAGTGATATTCGATGTTATGCCTAGATCCAAAACATGTTTAGGCTTATGTTGTCTAAATCATATGTTGATTTATGTGACACCTATTTGGTTAGATCCCTATTTCAATGCAAGTTCACATATATGTATGTTGATTTAGTCTACGTTGCATGTTCACACCTATGACATTCATGTTGACTATTTTGCAAGTTCACACCTATGATGTTCATATTGACTATGCCAAAAATGCCAAGTTTACACCTATGTCATGTTTATATTTATGAATCTCTTATGCCAATTTTGTGTACGCTAAGTTAGGCTAAGTTTTTAGCCTAATATTACATGTAAAAAAAACATGCGAACGTAAAATTAGGCTAAGATTATTAGCCTAATATTTAGATGGGGTAACGTTGGGAAAATTTGGTAAATATATGAAAATTGGCATGTTTGTCACATGCCAAAATTGGTGGAACTTAAATGGTATAAATTCTTATACCAAAAAGGATGAACTTGGAAAGTGGGTCATAACATTTAATTTACATATAACAAGTAATAAAGACAAATATGTAAATTTAGAAAATACGAGTATGCTTAACACGAGGTTGGATTGAGTTGTGATGTAAACCTGACCGGACCCGCCCGGCTGTCCAGTAGTCACAACAATACCTATCCAATGTGGGTGGTTAAGCATTGAGCCCAATAAGGACCCGAGGTTAGACTGAGTTACGGTGTAAATCTACCCGGAACCGACCGGCACATCCAATAACCGTAACAATACCTGTCTAATGTGAGTGGTCGGTGCTTTAAAAAGCTAAGGACAGACAGTCAGTATGATAGGGTTAAGTTAACTAAAACACTTAACCAAATTCAACATGTTAATCAAACTCATGGGTGGGGGTTAGGTAAATACAGACACTTAACCACTTAACATGTTTTACTAGAAAACCCTAGTAACGGGGACCCATTTCAGCAGTAACCCAATTAGGTATCATGGTACCCTGAAACTAGGCAGGGTGGGGCACGATTACTGGGCTGATTGTAAGCGGTCAAAGCGACGGCGATGGGTGCAACAGTGTGGGTTCTAACGGAGTGCGGGCGTGCACACACTTCATAGCAGACAAACAGGGCACTGGGGGCACCAGTAGTATAACCTATGCATTCTAGTATTTTGTCGGGCCGCCACCATGGGACTTGATACACCCCATGGTGGGACCAGCATAGGTATCTACAATCTTTGGGGGCCGTAAGACACAGATGATTATGTGAGTAGGAGCCGAACTTTAGAAAAAGGGGATCACTTCACCCTGATCATGGAGTGCCAGTTAAGACAATGCAAGTAGGTGCAGAGATATAGTGTGGGGTGCGATAGTATATTCGATTCAAACTGCTTTATCTTAGTCTATGATACTTTCCTATTTCCAGTTTATACTTATCATGCCCTTTTTCTTATTCTCATACTGAAGAGTCACTAGACTTACCAGGCTTTATCTCTGACCCTATTTTCTTTCGTCTTCTTTTTTTCCGTTCCCCCCTCCTAGGTCCACAGGGAGGAAACAACCCAGCTTAGTCAGACTCTTTGCAAGCTTCAAGATAGTAGATGTACGGTTTGGACTCTCTTTCCTTGGCTATGGCTGTTGGACACAATCATGGGGATTTATGCAGTTTTAATTATGTTTTATGCTTCTTTATTTAATAACCAAGACAGAAATGATGATGTAATGTTTTGGAAGTTGTTATGTGATAGTTATGGAAATGTTTTGTATGAACACGTATTTATGAAATAAAAAGTCTGTTGGTCCTCCGCTGCATATATATATATGTGTTTATATCTGTCTTGTGTTTTATCTGTGACTTTTACTTACAAACCTCCACCAAAGTTAAGGCAGTCCCTTTGTGAGTGACCTTAATGGAGGGTGGGGTGTTTCACCAATATATATATATATATATATATATATATATATATATATATATATATATATATATTAAAATTGAGTCTGTTAGTTAAACAACTTTTAGCTTCATTCCATTTTGAGGACGAAAAGTTTTTAAGTGGGGGAGATTGTGATAACCCGAAAAATCAGAACCAATTTAAAATTTTATTTTAAGGAAATTTTGTTAGAAAATGCGTCAGAATTTAAAATTTTCATTACTAAAAATAAATAAAAAATTTACATTTTTTATTGTTTATAAGAAATGATGTAAAATGACTATGATTTGAATAGAAAAGTTTAACAATAAAAAATTACATTTTTATTGCATGTGAGCAATGATGATTAAAAAAAATGTCACATTAAAAATATACATTTTTAATATAAGAATGTTTCAATAAACAAAAAAATTCATTTTTGATGAAAATGTTTTTACATTTAAAATTACCTTTTTAATAAAGAATGAATCATTTAAAAAGATTCTAGTTGAAATATGTTGTTACATTTGAAATTACATTTTTAATGTAGAAGGATGCATTTAAAAAGATTCTAGCTTGAAACATGTTAACATTAAAAATGACTTAGGAAATTTAATAATATTTATTATTTTATATTGAAATATTGATTGAAAATAGTGTGTAGGTTATAAATGAAATAAAATATAACAATATATATGTATATATATATATATATATATCTTTGGCTGTCCTCTTAAATATTTCCCCGGTTAATTCAAAATGTAACTTTTAGGAATTCAAAACGTAGATTACATGTTCAAAACCTTCATTAATTAGTCAATTTTGAAATGTGAAAAGTTGCAAATATTCATTTCTAACAATAATATTTAATACTGTAGTGTTAGTCCTAATTTCTAACAAATAGCATTAATTTAGCATTCATTCTTTCCATTTCATTCTCTCTCTCTCTCTCTCTCTTTCATTGTTATCTACTTTTGAAATTTGAAATAATAAAAAAGGATAGATGTGTCACTATAGCATGTAATCAAAGGGGATTTAAGGAAACATAAATGAGAAGTAAATATGCCACCTTAGCCTTAGTCAGCAATTCATTTTCTTGGTACCCGTATAACATACAAAATGTGGATAAATGAGCCTTTTTGGAATAAAGGAATTAAATAATATTTACATATATATACCTTATGATTTAGAAAACCCTAATTCTAATATTACAGAGCCGCTGCCATGCTTTAAACCTATGGCCGAATTTATCCCAAATTCTATCCTTAATCCCTCAAAATCCAAGCATAAATATTCAATACATATTAAGCGAATATTGTAGAGAATTTCATCATCTTTCTATCCATACGGTGATGACTAAAATTCGTATGATAATTCGCTCGATTTTTCTACTTAAAGCCGGCGCAATTACTGGCGGATTTCGGAGCATAGGAGGTTGCGAGCTGGGCCATACACTAGGCGTGGGAAGCGGGTTCAAGGGTCTTCGATGTGGTGGTGTTTGACCATCACCAGGAGGTGTCATGTGTGCTGCGTTTTTCAAAGAGGAGGAGCGGTTTTGGGTTTTACGACTACAGGGAAGCGACGAAGAAGAAGATAAAGATTGAGGACCCATTTTCTTTCTTGACCAAAGTAATTAATTAATTTTTAATTTACAAATAATTGTTAAATTATTTGGTGTAAGCTTATATATTTAATAACTTACTCATAGATTATCAGAATTCGATGAAATAAAATGAGTTGGATTCCTCTTGTCGAGCACTACCACATGGAACCAACCAGAACCAAAATAGAGCAAATCAGGATTTTAGATAAATTTGAACGTGAACAGAAATTCAGAAAATAAATGCAAACGATTTCTGAAACCGACCAAGGTGAGATATCTGATTTTATAATTAAAATTGAATTATTTATCGTTATAAGAAATCCATGTATGTATGTTATTATGAAACATATACGTGATGTATGGAATTAGAATTGGTTAGTTTTGATTGCGATGTATGAATGGGTTGGATTTTGATATTCATGTCTGTAGATCTGATTTTATAATAAAGATTTTTCTTTTATTTGAATCCATGAATTCTGATTTGGTTTTTGAAATAAAAATCTCATCTTTATCGAACCCATGAACTTTGATTTGGGTTTTGAAATAATAAAAAAAATACTTTTTATTGAAACTATGAACATGGTTTTTGTTTCGACTTTGTTTAACAATAAAATATCATTTTTATTGAATCTATGAACAAAGAATACATTAGATTTGTTTTACATTAAAAATATTCTTTTTATTGAATTCATGAACTTGTCACTTAACATGTTTCATTAGATTAGAAAGAACAATTTTTTTATTTGTCACCTTGTTTCAATCAAAAAGATTAAATTAAAAAGTTCACATTTTTTTTTATTTTCGTTTGGTTGCAATATAAAGAAAAGAATAAAAAAAGTTGAAATAAAATATTATATTTTTATTGTCTATTTGTTACGATAAAAAGAGTTAAGATAAAAGAACATATTTTAATTGCCATTTTGGCGCAATAAAAGATTAGTTATTAATGATTATATATTTTTATCGTCACTTCGTTTCATTAAAAAGATTGAAAACAATGAAAATATCATTTTTATCGTTCATTGTTTTCAATAAAAATATTTCACATTAAAAGTCACATTTTAATGGAGTTTAGATTTCATTAAAAAGACGGAACACGAAAAATATCATTTTTATTGTTCATTGTTTTCAATAAAAAGATTGCACGTTTAAAAATTACATTCTTTAATGTAGTTTAGTTTTCAACAAAGAGATTGAACATTAAAAAAATTACGTTCTTAATGTAGTTTAGTTTCTTAAAGATTGAATTATAAAAAAATGTCATTTTATTTAGAAATGTCATATTGGATTAAAAATGTTATTTTATTTAGAAATGTCATATTGGATTAAAAATGTCATTTTATTTAGAAATGTCATATTGGATTAAAAATGTCATTTTATTTAGAAATGTCATATTGGATAAAAAATGTCATTTTATTTAGGAATGTCATATTGGATTAAAAATGTCATTTTATTAAGGAATGTCATATTGGATTAAAAATGTTATTTTATTTAGGAATGTCATATTGGATTAAAAATGTCATTTTATTTAGAAATGTCGTATTGGATTAAAATGTCATTTTATTTAGAAATGTCATATTGGATTAAAAATTTCATTTTATTTAGAAATGTTGTATTGGATTAAAAAATGTCATTTTATTTAGAAATGTCATATTGGATAAAAAATGTCGTTTTATTTAGAAATGTCATATTGGATTAAAAATGTCATTTTATTTAGAAATGTCATATTGGATTAAAAATGTCATATCACAATAAAAATGTCATTTATGTTAGAAACTTAAAATGTCATTTATATTGGAGAATTAGTTTGTCATTTATGTTAGAGAATTATTTTGTCATTTATGTTAGAGAATTAATTTGTCATTTATGTTAGGGAATTAACTTGTCATTTATGTTAGAGTATAAATAGGTCATTTATGTGGAAAACATATTGTATAAATGAATATGTCCTTTATGCTGAAAACATATTCAGTAAATAAATATGTCATTTAGTTATAATCATATTTTGTAAATAAAAATGTCATTTTTAGATAATGTCAGGTTAGATAAAAACATCACTTTAGTTAGATAATGTCGTGTTAGATAAAAATATCACTTTATTTAGATAATGTCATGTAAGATAAAAATATAATCTATGTTATGTGAAATAAAAATATCATTATATCAGAAATGTCATGTTAGATAAAAATGTCACTTATGTGGATAATGTCATGTTATGTTAAAAATGTCATTCTTATTAGAAAATATTATGTTAAAATATAAATGTCATCTTGTTAGAGAAAATGTCACTTTTATCGTGGTAGATAAGAACAAGAATAATTATGTGTTAAGGCTCATGTTTTGGTGATATAAAATATTACAACAATAAAAATTTCATTTTTATCACATGTAGAGATCATTATTCATATTTGAAATGGAAATTTGCTCGACCCATAAAAAATCACACTTTTATTATATTTATAAAATATGTAAAATACCCAATTGGTTGAAATGAAAAATATGTTTCCAATAGAAATTCCATTTTTATTGTATACATAAAAATGACCATTGTTTGAAATTAAAAGATTACATTTTTAATGTATAATAGAAAGATGAAAAGATTCAAAAGTAATAAAGATGTTAACATTAAAATTACATTTTTAATGTAATAAAGATTTATTAAAAAGATCACACTTTGATGAGAATGTATTAGCATTAAAATTACACCTTTAATGTAATAAAGGATTGATTAAAAAGATTAAACTTTGGTGAAAATGTGTTAACATAGGAAAGTACATTTTTAATGTACAAATGGTTATATTAAAAGATTAAAATTTGATTATAATATGTTTACTTTAAAAAGATCATTTTTAATGTATAAAAGGATCCAATAAAAATATCATTGTTTGAAGAAAAAAAGTTTTTACATTAAAAATTACATTTTTAATGTAAGTAGGAATAATTAAAATATGCATTGTTTAATATTAACATTTACATGTTATAGAAGTAGAAATGTTCATTTGTTTGATATCAACATTAACATGTTAGAGAAGTAGAAAGATGTACATTGGTAAACATTATCATGATTATGTTAGCGATATTAGAAAATAATTCAAACTGAATTATAATTGGTTAAATTTAATAACCAATGATTTATGTATGTAAACTGTTGTTGTTTGAAAACCCCACACGGGTATTGGGATGATATTTGTCATACACTAGTCCCAATATTTAGTTGAATGTCAACTGATGGATCGACAGTCTGTGATGAGCATTATTTATTTATTTATTTTAATGCTCACATATTTATAAATTTCACTCTGGATGTGAATGGATTGTTGATTGATTATTTCTCATTATTGTTATATACATGTGTTGTATGAAATCCATATAACTGAAATTATATGGTAATTGATTGAGTCGCATTCTGATTCAGAATATCTTTTAAATAAATATATATTTTTATCGAAATGAACTAGTTATTAACTAGAATAAATCTTTAAATTTAGATCTAATGAAGTTTTCCAATAAATTAATATTTATTTGGAATTAAATAAATAAATTGGATTTTTGGGTTTGTCGTGAATGGTGTCTTCAATAACACCGTTCTTAAACCAAGTTGAGAAAAGAATAAATCTTTTAATTAAGATTATTAGAATTTCCAATTATATTTAGAAATTAGAATAAAATGAAATGAGAATTGGGTTTATTGTGAACTGTGTTTTTAAACGACATTTGTTATTTTTTCCAATTAACAGTGAAAATATAATTTGGAAGTTACAAATCTTTTATTAAGATTTAAATGAAAATTTTACAAAGTAAAGTTTTTCAATTTAATATATTGGAATTGAATGGGATTCGATTTAATAATAATCGAGATGAGCTTCTGTAAAGAAGACCGTTATTATATATGGAATTAAAAGGCTCTGCCGTTATTCCATTTATATTATTAGTCTGATACGGAAATTTCAATCGATTTGATTTCTGTGAAAATTTCATATTTAATAGAAGATGATTTTGGGTTTATCGTGAACTGTGTTTTAACTGACATTGGTTCTTTAACCCAGTAAATATAAGATTAATTTCTTAAAGTTGAATAATCATAAAGTAATGATTTTTGATATTAAAACCAAATTAGAGTTTTAATGAATCTCTAAAAAGAGGATTAAAGAATAAATTTAAAAGAATTTATCTTTAATAAAATTAATGGGAACCTTTCCCTAATAATGTTAATATTTTATTAAAAGAATATTCTAATTGGAATGAGGCGTATGATGTGTTTCTATAGCACTTAATTATTGATTATAAAATACGCGAGTTATTCGGAAAGACCGAATTCAACCCATTTTGAATAATTACTATGACGATTAAAAGTCGAAGATGAAGACGGTGGTTGAAGACCGGAGGTCTTCACATCGTTTGGATGATTACTGATGTCTTGTTTGGGAGGCATCCCAAGACAAGGTAATAAGTGGTGATCTTCCAGACGTATTTGGAGATCGATGGATATGCGAGAACCTCTCTCCTGTATTGGACATATGGGACGAGGAATAAGGTGTCTCCGGTTTGTTCAGACCAAGAACGAACTTGTAATTAGATGCTATGTCTGACGTTGTATTCCTTTATGCTATATTCGTTGATCTCTGCTAAATATATATCTGTTTGGTGGCGGAGAATTTATTCTCTTTCTTAACACCCTTCTCTAAGATGTACGAGCTCAGAGGTTATATATTGGCAGAAATCAATGGTATGGTATGGATTGACAATGTGGCATGCTAAGATGCAAATGATCAAGGCTTATTGTTGCAAAGCAGGGCCTTGTGGTTGATGATCAAAGCACAGCTTTATTTAGCATAGCTTTGTGTAGCGTAACTTCGCGAGCCTCGCACCCCGGTAAGAGTCAGAAACGGGACAAGGGAACGCAGGGAGTGCACGCGTTTCTTTCTAGCTAGAAGTGGTATCAGGGTTTTGCAAGCCCTGACATTTTACTTATGTGGATGATGGATTACGAGGCCTCGGTTATATTGGTCGATAGTGACCAATAGGTTCAATAGGACCAGGAAGCATGTGTTCAGGCATAACTAATCCACTAAAGTATTTGTGGACCGGCCCTGCAGGATCCAAAGGTTCGCCAGCGTCCGAATCCTGAGACATTTGCTAGAGTGTCTCGAACCGGTAAGGAGATCATTCCTAGCCTTGACTCATGATGGAAACCCAAATCCCAATACGACACCGTACGGTTTTGAATGTAAAATTTGTATGGCGACATAGTATATGGTAGCTATGCCGTCTATGGTTGATACATTATGATTGAAATGTTTTTGAAACATATATACACTAATAATAATATCAAATCCGTTGTATCGTATCAAGCATTTTTGGCCATTATAAGATAAAACTCTATCCTTCGGTTTGCGTTGCATTGTGTGATGAGACTTGAGTCTTATAATGGTTTCATTTTTCTAAAAAGCATTGCGTTGTTTAATGATTTACTTTATTTCATGCACTGGCAATCCAATAGAGTAAACCCGTTCCACGTTAGCGGCGTGGTCCTGTGATTAGCCTTATTATTAGATAAGCTAAGTAAGATTTCTCATACCAGTCCCATGACTCGTAGTTTGTTTCACTTGCAAACTCGAGTGCCCTCACACGGGCAGTCGAGTAGCTTATTTTGCAGGTATTTTGAGTAGGATTCTGGATCGAAACTTAAAGCTGTGTCTAGAGCATTGTTAGTCTTCCGTTGTGTTAGATTTTGAGTTCCACTGCATTGTATGAAGTCTATTGTAAATTATCTTCCACTGTAATTATATTTTGATGTACTATGTTATATTATGTACTCTGATGTAACATTATTATGATGTTTATAAAAGTCTTCTGATATTTGTTTTGATGTATTGTATGCCCAAAGTTAGCGTATTTGGGTTTTTGAATGGTCTTAGTCGATTTTGCGATCAATTAGGTCCGGGCGAAACCGTAGTCGTTACATTGAATGTAGAAACAATACCTGCAAAATTCATAGCAGCATTGTAAGAATCAGATGAGGAAGAGCTTTGATTGGCTTGAGCTATCTTGACAAATTCTTTATACAATGCATAAATCATCCATGGATCAATAGAAGAGGAAGAATTTCCAGTTGTTCTCAGTAGCAGCAGAATTAGGAACAACACCAAGAATACCATTACCACTTGTGTTTTCTTGAACATTTGCGACAAATTTTTACGAGCCTTGATTATTTCTTGCTTTCCTCCAATCTGGATATCCAACAATTTTGAAACATTGCTCCTTAACATGTCCCTTCATTTTACAATGTTCACAAAAA